>JALPQD010000092.1:6075482-6388020 GCA_023101885.1 Typhlomys cinereus
TTTAGAAGACAATACTCAATGCTGGAAAGCAGGGTGAGATGACTCAAAACAAGTGATTTTCTGATGACATTGTGCAAACTGCATGGAAAGAATTTGAATAAAATCAATGAACTGTAGGAGCAGAAAAGAGTAGGGTTCTTTTTTTTCCTAAATTAGTGTCTTCCATAATGTCTTTTAAAAATATATGTGAAATGAAAGGGCACGTTAAAATGAAAATGGGTATTGGGCCATGATGTTTACATATCTAAAACCTTTACATATTAAAAAGTTCTCCGAGGCAATAAGTGAACAGCCATCTCTTTGAATCACATTCTTTTAGGAGCTATACACAGTAATTCTTCTTCCTTTTCTAAAGAACCATTTCTCAGTTAACTCTCCTAAGAACTCCCAACTAAGTCAAAAGTTTACTTCAGACTTCTTTAAGGGTTCAATTTCTAACTTAATCCTTTGAATGTAATTCACTTAAGTTTACATGTCACCTTTTCTGCATAAGGTTCAAGGTAAACAAATTATTTTAATCTTCTCCTCTGAAGGCACACATTTTCCAATCATTGTATTAATTAAACTTTAAAGTACATAGCCTTAAATCCAAACCAAGCAAATGGCTAAGAGCTTTCAGATAAGGTAATCTAATACACTTTCCATCGAACAGGAATTACTATTGTAATTTTCTTATTGAAAGAAGATGGAAAGAGACCAGAAACTGTTTCCAGAATAAAGTCAGACTTCAAGACCAAAACACTTGGCCTCAGGTAAGCATTTCATTCACTGGCTTGTGTTTACTTTTAATTTGGTCAAAGAAATGATGAATTCGAATTTTAAATGTTTCCAAGTACTTAAAAAGCAAATTTTGCCCACATTTTTTTCTCCTTAAAAAACAAAGAACCATCCTCTTAGAGAATGTATTTGCCCAGATTTTTAGTAATTTTGTTTTTCAATGACTTACAATTGACTGTGTTTACTTTTTCAAGATATTTCTAAATCATACGATTAGTTTTAAAAAATCCTCAAAGATCTAGTCAAAGTCATAAAGTCAAAATGTGAGAGTTCCATGAAATGATATGAGTTGGTACAATGAGTCCCCCCCCAAAAAATTTAATCACTCCATAATATTTTTAACTTTAAAATAATAATGTCTTCCACCTTAACAAACTCTCAGATCTTCAAAATCCCTAAGGTCAAGAATTGTGACTGGGTCTGGACACATGGAAACGCCTACTGGGCAAACCTTAAGGTAGGGCTGCAAAATAAATGTCACTCAGACAGTACCACCCAGCATGGAAACATGGGAGGAGCTAGCTGCAGAAGTAGGAGGTGGCAGAGAAAGCCTGCCCAACCCAAGGAGTCCAGAGAAAGCCTGCTTAGCCATGGGACCATCCCTACAATAGCCAGTTCTGTCTCTCTTGTCTTGTCTTTTTTCATGGAAAAAAAATTTCATGAAAAAAATCTGTATTTTCACCTGACATCTACTAACGTTTATGTGTTGACAACAAACTTTATTTTTTAGATACAATAACAGGCACATCATTTCTGCATTACCACTAAGAAGATCTGCAGCCCCAAATCTTGCTTTATTCCAAGTGACTTATCTTCTAGCCAGGAAACCAACTCTTCAACTATTGCAAGTTCATGATAAACATTTCAGATTATTTCAAGACATTTTAAGATATATATTAACCCCTAATTCATTAGCTTCCCATTCCAAATTTTTAAAAGACATTCTAACTTAAGTCTCCCAAAAATTCACCAAAAGAATCATCATCTGTTTTGAGTAATTCTGTCACCTCACCTCACATAGAAAATTAATTCCTTACTTAAAACTTTTTATTATTATTATTTATTCAATTGTGCATGTGTGCGTGTGTGTATGTGTGTGTGTGTGTGTGTGTAGAACCACCGGCGAATTCGGGAACCACCATGGACCGCCTCCACCTCCTCCTTGTTTACTCTGCCCCAGGATTCACAGGCTCCACCCTACCAGGACCAGAAACTCAGGCCGCCCCCACTTCCGCTCTGCGTCTATACGTGGGGTCTAAGATCTGAACTCAGGACCTTCCGCCTGCAAGGCAGAGGCTTAACCCCTGAGCCACCTCTCCAGCCCAGAAAATTAATTCCTTACTTAAATCTGAGTTCAATCCCAGGAAGCCCACATGGTGGAAGGAGAAAACTGACTTTTGAAAAATGTCTTCTGACTGCCACCTGTGTATCATGGCATGCATGCATGAATATTCTTCCATCCACCCCCACCACTGTGAAACAAACAAACAAAACAAGTACTTTAAAGAACTAATACACTGAACCAGGAGTGGTAGTGCACATCTGTAATCCCAGAACTCTGGAGTTTGAGGCAGGAAGATCAGAAGTTCAAGCAAAGCTAACTTGGGCTATATGGCACCCTGAGTTCAGACTTCAACCTCTAAGCTAAAAGGTAGAAAAGTAGAAAAGTAGATCAAATTATACAACCTCACAATACTTGAAATTAAGTGTAGACAAAAGCAATAAATACGTTTGGAAGTTTCAATTTTAATATGAATAAAAAAATTTAGAAGTAATGTATGTGTTGCATATATCTAGATTTACATCAATCAACGGAAGGAAGACATCTAATAGTATTTTTAAAATACTTGCTTTTTTTATTTTTCTTAGTCTATGAAAGCACTAACAATGTCTTAACTTGTTGGAGTGGTGGGTCATGCCTACAATCCCAGCACTCAGTAAACAGAAAAAAACAACTGTCATGACTTTTGAGCCCAGTCTGACTTGCATAGTGAGTTCTAGGCTAGACTGGGATACAATGTGGAATCCTGTCTTTTAAAAGACCTAAATTAAAAAACTAGATATCTCAAGTATGAAATTGTCAAAGAGTAAAATTCACCAATAAAATTGGAGAAAGAAGCACAGACCTAATATTTCCTCTTCAATTAAGTAACTTAGTTAAAATTTGTTATGTTTATATCCATTTGCTCTAGATATTACACAAAATGGAGAGAACAAAATTTCAATGCTCAAAATATACTCCAATGATTAAGTATCCTAAAACATAATTTCTGAGAAGGACTTACAAGCAAAAAGAAAAATATAAGATTGGCACAGATGCATGTCAATTATGGCAAAATAGATGGGAAGGAGAACAAGCGGGGATTTCCAAGTCCTAGGCACTAGGTGGGAGATTTGATGACTGCCTATAAATAAGACTTATGGTATTCTTACAGGTTAATTATCATGATTGTATCATAAAGAGTATTAATGCTACCACGTTTTCAAATGATTCTCAATAGGTGCTCCTGTTTCTTGTCCCTTTAGTAAGCTGCACTAATACTTCCCTGAGATGGCTGTTCTACCCAAAGCAGTGGTAGTGCTGCACTTACAAGTCTATTGGTGCTGCTGAAGAGATTGGCACTATTTCCGGAGAGATGAGCCTACATTTAAGTACAAACCTAACACAGTTGTTTTTTCTGAAATAGCCCCCTGGAATGTGTCCGTAGGTGTGGCTGCAAAACAATGAATTGGATAAAAGATTTTACACTGAGAAATTTCCAGAATCTCTGGCCTATGGATTTTTCTTTAAGCCATTAAGATGCTTATGCAACTGTAAACAGATTAGCATGAATGAGTGTTAATGGATTCCTTAATAAGATAACACTCCAGTATTCCCCCAGAACCTTTCTTGGAAACTCTGAGCGAAAGAATATAAACTAAAAAAATAAAGGGAGAGGGAAGTGAAAGTTCTCTGCATCTCTTTCCACCTAAGAAAGTACTCTGTGATTCTACAAAGGTAAAACAGACATAGATGTGCTTTTGGCACCCCCTTGCTAGAATAATTGTTAAGCAAAATCAGTAATTTCAAATTGTTTCCCAAATCCAGCAGGACTCACTCAGACTTCTAAGCCTTTACCCCATGTTCCCTGCTCTACCACCCCAAGCCCCAAAATCTAGGAGATGAATTTTAAAGATAACAATTTTGTTTGATACCAAAGACATGAGAAAACTTGTTTAAGGCCAAATAGTTGATTAAATTCAGATTAAATATTTAGGAATATTGAAAATGAAATGACTAGGGTTATTGACTCTAGTCTTATAATAAACAAATAATGTTTAGGGTCTTTATAATTTGGTGGAGATGATGGTGGTATTGGTGGTTTTTCCTCTTTCTCCATGTAATCTGAGGTGAAGTCCTCGTGGTCTGAATGTTTCACAAGTATGCTTAATGGATTGCCTCAGAAACAGGATGTGCTAAGGGCAGGAAATTTCATATCTGTTAGCCCAGTACACCTTTTGCACTGTAGTGGAAGCATGATCTAGACCTAAATCCAGTAAAACTTGTGGTTGCTTAATTACCACACCTCTAGCTCATGAATAGTTCCACTTTATTGAAGAAGCTGAGGTTCAGAAAAATTGGTCTTGCAGACTAACAAATAAATGATCCTAAAAATCTATGCTCTATTGTTTACTAATAATTTTAGAATTTGGATCAGGACCAATCAACTCCTTTCCAGACAAAGCCTGTGTTAGGTTTGTATGCATGTGTGTACATGTGCAGGTAATGTACATGTGACATGGTCAATAGTGGATTTCTCCAAATAAACTCATGCCTCCACTAAATGCTCTGAAAATCCTTCTGATGTAGCATATGCAGAAAAAGTCAGTCAATTCAAAGTGGTGGAACCAATAACTGAACTAGTTAATCATTAATGTATGATTATTCATACATGTGTATTTAATTTTTATGAATACATTTAATACATTCTAGGAAGGATGCCAATCCCTAGACACCAATATCATATTATATTAACTTCGAACACAAGCTCCATCTATATTTTTCTTCTGACAAGTTAACTGCTTAGTACACATAAATGGGCCTACATGACCTGACCGTAATTGAATAATTATTTGATAATAAAAGTTTCTCTGAATGTCCATTTTTATCAATTCATTAGCAATGTATTTTACTCATCAGTAATAGAAATACACAAGGTTATAAGCCTCTTCTTTTTCTTGCCTCAAAAAAGCTTTGCTGCAACATGAGCATCAACAGCATGAAATCCTACCCAACAGACAAAGATGTGATACACACAGACAATTACTATTTGGAATGCAGAAAGTGAGTCTTTGAAACAGATAACCAACAATAAATAAAACATGTTATGTATACTCGTGTGACATGGCAATACCTTGGGAATCTTGGGAGATCAAAGCAAATGCACATATGGTTGAACTTTATGAAATAGGCAATCTACAACAATTTCAACCCACAGAAATGGCAATTCCATGTGGCTAAACCTGGTATTTATTTTGGTTCCTTTCTCTGAGCTGGGATACACATTAGCACGTGACAATCCTACTGACCCCCTAAAGTCTTTAATGGAGTTAGTTCTTTTAAAAATGCAAATATGACATTAATTTCCTGACAAAATAAACCGCCATTTCATGGGCCAATATCGAATATGTCTATCACTGAAAACACTTCTGATGTACTCTCTCCTAGTCAATAAGTGTGGGTATAAAGTTGATTTATTACATGAGAGCCACTTTCTGTTAACACCACACAGACTGGCATGATATCAGAGCAAGAGCTAATATGATGTAACTATCAGATAAAAATCCCACACCACTGAAACAAACAATCAAAAAAAGAATCATCTGAAGAGTTCACTAAAAATAATTAAAGAAAATATTAGGAGTCTGAAAGAGCTTAAAGGCAAAAGAAAAAAAGGGGGGTCTCCTAGGACTACCAAAGCTATAGATATTTTTTCTCCAAATTCATTAAAGAGATTTTGTCTTTAGGTTGAAACATGCAAAGTCTCTGCCTAGAGCTAGGTATTCACAGCCAACTTGTTAACTCCTAATAAAACTGCATATAAGCTAGAGGTACCAGCCGGCATTGTGATAATACCATATGACTGGTTTTCTTAGGTGTATTTTCCCCTTATTATCAACTTCCTTTTTCCATCATATTAAACACTGTAGAGACATATACATCCACTGTAAAGCAGCTGGAACCTGGACACCTCTGTTTCTTTGGCAATGAAAGTTCTATGGAAAAAGTGAGTGCTGTCCACTCTGCCCCCCAGACCCCACCCTCTGCCCACAACACCAAGTATCATGTCTAGTTTCAGGCAGTTTGAAATCAAGCACAGTTTCAAGTATTTCAACAACTAGTGAAAACTAATATTTGATGGTGCCTATATTTTGGCTTTTTATTTTAATCTAGGCTATCATTTTTAAAGTGAATTCAGCACATGATACAAAAAAAAATAGCACATGGAGAAACTTAGCATTGTTCTTTGGAAGCATTCTGCCTTTGCCAGTGGGCACATTATGCCTATTAATTCTTTAATTTAACCTATTGAAGAAAGTTAATCAAGGACACAATCAGTCCATGATTCATTCTTTTCAAAAGACTAGGCTTTCTAATTTTATGAGACTTAAATGTTTTAGTTCATTATATTTAGGGAAAAAATACTCAGTGAACTAGCTGGAAAAAACCTCAAGGGATAGCTTTCTTTGTATGAATAGTTCCTAATTTAGAGTTAATAAAGTTATAATCATTCTCTTCAGTGGAACTGATTATTATTGAATCATTAGTCTAATATCTGAGTAATAGAAAGGAAAAATATTGTTTATTTCCTAAGGATGTTAACTACATGAATTAATAAACATTTTTTTCTATTTTCTTTTTTCCACTCAAATGAGAGATTAAGATAACATATAAGGTTAGTTTAAATATAAAATATACAAAAATAAAACTAAATGCATAGATCCAAATATTTATCTATACTCAATTCTTTACTATTAATATCAAATACTTAACAATATACAGGCCCTCATATTCACTAGACTCTGAGACATACACAAAAGAATTGTGTGCTCCTGAGCAACTTCTTCCCTTCCCTCCATGTTTTTCCCAAGGAGCTTTTTGCTGAGAAGATGATGTAGCCAAGAACCGAATTACTATGGTATATGGGATTTGGAAAATATCAACTTGAAAAGTCCAGAATTAGAATTCAGTGGAATTCATATCCAGATAACTCTAGATTCTTGGGTTTTTCCTTGGGAGCGTCACACTCCAAGGTCAGACAAGCTCAGTTGTGCAAAAGAAAGGTTCCTCCTCAGTCATGCAAGTAGGTAGCTGTAGCTGCCTCTTGTGAGGTCACAAGACACTGCTGCTCACATCGCACCGAACACTCTAGCTCTTATAAGAACATCAGGTATCTGAGGGGCTTAAAGAGCTTTCCAGCTTTTGACTTTGTGATTTGTATGAGAAAAATCTGATAGCAATCTCTACAATGGTACACCTTCTGAGCATCCTTATGTACCCTGTCCTCTTGCAACCACAGTCTTAACCCTTCTCTCACTCCCTCCTTCCTAGAGGCACATACCTTCCTTGTCTCACACAGCTGGGAGCAGCTACCCCCAGAGTCACTGCTGCCTTCTTCACTGGTAATCCATCTTTCCTTTCCTCCCAAAACTCCTTCCCATTCGTTATTCCCAGCCCTCTCCTTTCACTGCCTCCTGTATCACTGTCCTTTAAAGAATACTTTTTGGGTTCCATTTACCTATCTGTCCCAAAAGTCACAATTTATTCTCTAGCACTGTCCTATCACTGGTCCCTCATCTTAACTGGCCTCATTCTACCTACTTGACCAGTTCTTATGAACAAATATATCGAGTTCCTTTCAGTCACATTTTAATGTTTTGTCAAAACCATCAAGGGTCACGAAGTTCAAAATCTTAGCTTCTGTCTCAAGTTTTCATTTGTATTTTTAAAACAGTTTAGTTATTGAAAGAGAAAGGGAAGGAAGGATGGAGAGAGGTACGGAGAAAGGGAGGAAGGGAGGATGGGAGGGAAGGAGGGAAAAAGTAAAGGAGGGAGAGAGGGAGGGAGGGAGGGAGGGAGAATGCTTCAGTGCCCATGTGGAGGTCAAAGAACAACCACGTGGACTCTGGTGATCAAACTCGATTGCCAGGTTTGTGCATGGGGATCTGTAGTCACTGAGCCCCCTCACCAGTCCCAGTTCTTCTTGTCTTTCCCAGACTGCTTGCACTCTCGCCAAGTCTCACTGTCTATCCTCCACATGACCTGGTACTAACTATTTTCTGTCTTTCTCAATATTGCCAGCTACAGTCCAGGCCTCATGTCCTTTCCTACCATCATATCCATAAATTACTACATTCGATCCAGTACTATCCACATCTACATTTTCTTCCAGCCACGGATAACTCCCTCACACTGCTTTAAATGTTTCTATAAAAATTTATTTTTTGTTTCTTTCATTTGGCTTTATTTCAGATGAAGTTTCATTTTGTAGGCCAGATTGGCCTCATGCTCGCAGCAACCTCAACACATAGTCCTCTCGAGTTGATGGAGGTCTGCGCTCCCACACTCAGGAATGTACCTGGAACCATTTTCACTTATCATTCTTGCCACCCATTGTCAGTGATCCTCACTATGCCACAGCTGGGCTTGCAGAGTCCCCAAAGATGAGGCATCTACTTTGCCAGTCTTCCCCAGGGTTACATGAAAATGATAACTGAACAGTCTGCTCAGTTTCAGCGTCAGCCACACCCCCAACCCTCCCCAGTGAGCTCCGCCTTTTCATTTTCACGCATCACTACAAATTGAGCCTCAGATTGCCCTTAATGCCCATGTCTTGGAGTCCTGGTTCTCTAAAGATGCTAGCAGGGAGGAGCAGAACTTTCAAGATGTGGAGCCACATGCAAAATCTTTGGATTCTTGGGGGAATGTCCTCAAAAGAGACAGTAGGGGCCAGATACTCTTCTCTTTTTCATATCTTGGTGTGAGATGAGAGGCTTTGCTCCAGTGCATATTCCCACCATGATGTGCGGCCTGGTCACAGGTCCTCCAGCAGGGGAGTCAAATCAACATTCCCTTTTCATGAGCTCGGTAATCTCAGGCAACATAGACAACAAGCAAACCCACTGACCAAATCCTTAGCCGACTGCTATACTGTCCTGTCCTGACAAATGGACTCCCAATCCAGACACAGAGAATCACAAACATGGCCACTGCTTTGCACCTCTGCATCCATCTCCTTGGACCTTCAGGGACTTTGCACATTCCTCTTCTCTTTTCATCCCGAAAACTCCAGTTTTGTCTTAAAGTATAACTCATCTACTTCAACCACCCTTGCTCCTTGCAAAGTGGATACTCAGCAAGTCAAAAGATGGATTTTTCTCTTTGCTGTCACTGCATTAGTTCAAATTACCATGAACCAGTCGTCAGCTATACTTAGAGGGCTTCCTCTGCCAGACTGAGAGCAACGCAACCAGGAGAACTGTAACTTATATGTCCATGCTGTTTCTCGCTGCTGCCAGCACTGCATACGGCCTGCTATAGTCCGTATCACTCACTAAACATTTGTCCAAGTGAATTTATTTATCTAATTATCACTCTAATTTCTTTCCTTTCTTGTTTTATTTTGGCACAGAAAGTATATGTAATGAACTCTGTAATATTCTCACCCTTAGAATATATTCAGGTATACAAAAAAGATATTTGTCTATTTACAAGTGATAAAAGATCTGTAATACTATTAATTCTTTCATATAAATTACCGGCTTTTAGAAACCAAGAACTCTGACTTCTTTCAAGCTATAAGTGCAGAGGATGGATGGATGCATGGATGGATGCATGGATGGATGGATGGATGGATGGATGGATGGATGGATGGATGGATGGTTGGATGGATGGATGGATGGGAGAGGGGATACTAAGAAAACACATCATTTTCCTTCTTTTTTAAAACATATGCTTTAAGTGGCATTCAACATATACATATGAGCAGGAAAAAAATTGTTTCCTTTAATCTACCAATCATGTTATTAAGAATAATTGTTTATACTTCTTTGAACATTTGTAAATACATTCAAGTCAAAGAATCCATTTCTGATGATATCAAGGAACATCTGTGCTGACTGATCAAGGTATTCCTCTTGCACTGTCTTTCTAACTCCTGATACTAGCTATGAGCTCTCATTGGAGAGCCAAGTAGCCAAAGCTAAATGACAAATGTATGCCAGTGATATCATATGTGAGAACATGTGAGGTTCTCCAAAAGCCTGAAAATCACTAAGATGGAAAATGGTTGGTTGTGAAAATGATGTTTCTATTTTCAGGAGTCCAATATTTATTTATACAACATTCAGGATGGCATTTATGCAACTCAGGATGGCATTACTTCTAGAAGGTATAACATAGGCTTCCTTACAGGGCACCTGCCTTCAGATCTGAAGGTGAAAGTGAATTTCTTTCATACCCCAGAAGAATCAGGTAGACAAAAATAACTCAGTTTCACCTCATCAGAGCTATACAACAGCAGAGGCAGAGGACAGAGAACTGATTAAAGACATTGTCCTGAGCACCCATACTACTGTGGCGAAGCAAGGGTGGCCTTATGGAGCCAGGTCAGGAGACACTGATTTCCCCATTCAACTCAGAGGCACCACTTGGTAAATGACACAATCATTTTGGGGTACAAGAGGTGCTTTAAATGCGGTAACGTTATATCATTTCAGCTATAATGATCATAATTACTTATTTCTTTTAATCACAACCCACTTAACCACTTTAGTACAGAAGACTAGTTCAAGGAGTTTAATTTTCATTCAACATCTAATCTTTGTGTTGACTGAAACCCTTCATGGACTTTGTTTACTGTCTGCTTGCTGGCCTGGACGTTTGATCTTGCAAGACTAGATTAGACAGGGTCAGATAAAATACTGATTACTAGAATAAACCAGGCTCAGAGAAGTAACTTTGGTTTGAAAGAAAATCTTTTCTCCCAGCTCTTTAATATTTTGCAAAATAGGCTGAAATAAACAAATAAAATTAAGAAAACTAGCAATCGGGGCATTTCTGAGCAATAATGAAATAAAGGACAGCGATGGGAACAATTTTACACTCTAACCAAAACACTGGGTGTGCTTATACCCATCATTCTGGCAGCATTTTTCTACAACATAAACAATTTTATGATAGCCACCAATATTTGTGTGAACAGTGGATGACCTTTCAGTTCTTGGCATATATTACATATTGAGCTCAATCTCACCCACCTGAAGATAATTCATTTTGACTAAATTTTTTTATTTTTAATTCATTTTGATTTTAGCAAAAAAAGGTTAATTATAAAATAAGTTTATTTTAATTTATTAATAAAAAACAAAGCCAAAGATCCTTATTTTTATATCCCTGCAAATGTCATGAGAGTAGCATTAGTGATAGTAACACATGCATAACTGCCATTTAGTGCTATAAAAATGATGGGTTGAGTTCATACACAGAGTTTGTACAATAGAAAGCTGGATCAAAAAATAGTGGTTTCATTAAAATGGGTAGAACTTATGAAAAAAAAAAGTTCATGGAGTGAATCTCTCATAATCCCAAAACCTGGAGAGCCATTTCACAATAGCCGGAACGTTTCTAGGTATGTGTAGAGCCTTTGTGTCCAACACTAACAAAACCCCTCTAAACGTTAAATGACTGTTCTGGGTCTTCTTCTTTTTTCTTTTACATAAAATGTTCGCTGTTTTCCTTACATGAGAGCTTTGAGTGCTGTACAAAAATGTAGGCCAGAGGCAATGATGGTGTGAGAGGAATAGTAATTTAAAAAGATATGGTGTCTGTAGCAACCCAACATGCCACCCACTAGTCTGTAACTCCTCTAACAAGAACTCCTTGGAAGCAGGTTCACGGTGGGACCTTGAATCCAGATTGAAGGATCTGTCTCCCCACCTCGCCTGAGTAATGTTAACATTAACTCAAATATGTCTCTGTCAACCTTGATTGTCTTTGAAATTAAAGAGAAAAAGGTAAACAGAAAGCTCTCTGCTGGGATCATTAGTGAACATAGCTAACATGCTAAGCCAAACCAATTTAGGACTTTTTAAAGAGTAAGTGTAAATAGTTTAGCTATAATAACAACAAATTCAAAAAATGCACATTAAAATGTTTACTTCAAAATTTAGACAATTCCATTTGTATATAGTTTTTACATCTGTTTTTAATGATATCAAGTTATTGATTGTTCATTTTTCTCATATTTATTTAAGCATTAACTATAGAATTTGCAATCTGATCTTTTTTTTAATCCTTCCAGTAGACTTTTATTTTTGCCAGGTTTTAGTCATATTTTACTTTGATCTTTAGAGTATATAATTATTTTACTGTTTATTTATTTCTCTGAGAAGAAAAAAAATGACCTAGGAGATCTATATGTGGCAATTTGTAACAGAATCACATAGCTTATGTTTAGGGAATCATGGTTTTGATTAAGAAGCAACCATTTAGTTCCCACTGTTTTATTAAAACAGACATTAGCAGATAATAGGAAACACATTTAATGCTGCAGCCTGCATTTAGTTCAGGACATCAGTGAGTTTATTGCAGATTTTCTTCGGCACTGAACATTAGCCATGAGAGATGTGAACTGGGGTCTCGTCGGGTGGTGGGGAGGAGCCTGGAGCACTGGCTTCTGGGTTCTCAGGAAGAGCCTAAAGAGTTGTCCTGGTTTCACCACTACTGCCTCCAAGATTTGAAACTCACAACTTTTGCTCATTTTAAATGGATGGATACAAACGAATCTTCCAAATTAAACCATGACTTTTCCAGGAGAAATAGGTTCTTCTAGGCAAATCCCCCATGAAGACATCTATTCAGAGCAAGAAGCTTTCACCAAAAGCGTACAGGTCTAACACTTCCTGTTTGCTGAGGGTCAAAAGGTAATAAAGTACCCTTTGGTGGGTGTGGGTTTTCTGTCACTATACCTGTCATGTGGTCTTTGTTTTTCCTCCTACTCCCTGGGCTGATGAATCAACACCACTTGAACTGTTTTATGGCAGCTTGTGTTTACTTCACACATACCTGAACCTTCCCTTTTCTCCTCCCACTGACACACACAGAGACACACACATCCTTTTCAACAGTAGTGACTAGCTCCATCTCTTTGAGTAGCATGAGTACACAATATGACAGTCTCGTCAAGTGTGGATCCTTGACCCGTGAAATGAAATCAAGGTCTCAATCTGTTTTTATAACACTTAAAGATTTAACTGTGCATCTACTATAGAGACAGAGAAAGAAAGAGAAAGCTTAAAAAGTTCATCCTCCATGAAAGAAAGTACAGAAGAAAAGAATTAATGAAGATGCACAGGCATGCATACACACATATACAGAAAAACACATGTGCACATACCATACACAAATGCTACACACACACACACACACACACACACACACACACACACACACACATACACACACTCTACACAACTGTAAGAACACTAAGGTAAAAAGCCTCCAGGTCACTGAAATCTGAAATTAACCCAAGCATATTAAAGGAAGACACTCTCTTCATTTTGCTAATACCCACAATCAAATAGCATCTAACAAATAACCTTGAAGTTGGGTAAATCTTTTGATTTTTAACCAGAGAACACTTTAATAATTCTGTATTTAAAAAGAAAAAGTTGGAGGCAATGAATGCTTAAAGGAAAAAAAAAAAAACCTTCTGAGCAAAATAATGCTTCATAATAAGGAATTATTCATCTTCTTCTGTTCAGGGTAAACATTAATATTCGAAAACAAGTACCCATACCAGAATTTATAGGGCCTGAGAATTTAGGATCTGTTGAAAAGAAAGATATACTAACTCAGTTTGCAGTACATTTAATTTCTCCTGAGCAACTCCACATTTTTACTTTCTTTTTAAGTTGTGTATTTAGCACAAAATATTCTTTTCGTGTGTATGTGACCTGAAATGTGTAGCCAATGATGTAAAGGCTCATTTCCTCAGAACGTTACCTTGTAAACAAGCTCTCAAATACTCAATAGCCACAAGTTATTACTTTGATACCCTGTCTCCCCTGAGGAAGCCTGCAGGTAGTAAAACAAATAATTCATCCTTCACTTCTACCTACCCACCATAAATTGCCATGTGATTCTCACACTAGGGGGAAAGTAGAAAGGGAAGGAGGTCGTGAGCTGACTGAAAGGCTGTCATAACACACAGAAACATCAGACAATGTCACAATCACACAAAATATGAACTGAAGGGCCTTCAGACATGAGTGTTATAAAATTACCCCAAATCTCCTCAGGGACTGATGACATTTGTCTGAATTGCAGAGAATAACAGAACTTTAACATATTTGCAAAGGGAAAATAACACTCACATATATATCTAAAAAATTAGTTGTCAATAGCATGTTATTCACTACATAAAAGAACTATGTTTTCAGAACCAAATCTCATTTCATAATACATTACTTCTGGTCCTCCTACTTGTGGCTATTATTATTATTAAAGTGTCAGTCAGAGCTGTCAGTCATTAGGCAGCAACTGCCAGGATCATCTTGTTCAGTTCTCTCAGCTTTCCAAGGACCCAGACTCTGTTATTTCCAATTTGCTGATAAAGAATATGAATCTTAGTGAGGTTAACACTCTCAGGTCCATACATCTGGCAAGTTGAAGACACCAATCTCAGTTCAAATTTGCTAGACTGCAAAACCATGACTTTATACAGTCCTGGAATTGTCTCCAAATAAGCACACGGAAACTCCATTTCTAGCTAAAGATTCTGGATGCTCTGACAACCGTTCCAATTTGTTAATCAGTTGTCAAATCCTAGGTGTCATTCAACTTAGAATAAAATTGCTTTTAAATTTCCATTGTAATGGGTTTTAGCTTGTGAACCTCCAAAGCTGATGTAGTATGCTAAGCATTTTACTCATAGTTCTAATACTGTCTTAGTTTTAAAGGAGTCGGTTTGGATCTCATGACAGTATTGGGACGATATTTACCGTGTGTGTGTGTGTGTGTGTGTGTGTGTGTGTGTGTGTGTGTGTGTAAATATATATGTCGAATTACCAATAACTGTTTAAATTAAGAATCTGCAAATAGACTTTTTAAACAAAAACTCAGCTTACCTTTAATCTTCTTATATTTTTTATACCATCTCCCAAACTCCTGGCACTTGGTTGCTGACACATTGGCATAATATGTGCTATTTACAATGGATGAAATCATACTCTGAAAGGAAAAAAAAAACCCAAGTTATTCAAATATATGCATCTTTCGGAAACAAGAAGTGGTTCATCATAGCCCACACCAATTCTCTTAACCTTTAAATGTAAAGCTGCCACTCGTTCAAACTAAAAAGTCTTTGAAAAGCAAGGAGGATGACCTGACTTCACTGTCCCTTGAGTTTCTGCTTAAGAACGTCCCTGGAGCACTGTTAAATATGGAGGAGGCAGGCCACACAGACTAATGTAAAGGGGAGAACAGTTGTGGTTTAGGAGACGGAGCACAAGGTGAGATCAGATGCCCCGGCTTCCGTCATCCAAATAATGCTTTTCACATGTTCCTGCTCCTCTTCCAACTGCAACAAGCTCACACAGCCAAGAATCTGAGAACATCCGTGCTGCACACTGCAGAACAACGTTTAGGGAAATAAGTTAAATTAATATAATTTATAGAAACGTGTGATTAGCACTTGTGTGAAAATTCACCAAATGGGAAAAAAAAATCAGCAGTGCTATTTTAGAGTAGGGGAAACCAAACTTAACACTTGTACTGTGTTTCAACCAGAAATGAATCAAAGCTACAGATTTCTGAGGGCTTGTGTCCATGGTCTTTCTTGCCCTTCATCCTCTTCCCCTTTCTCAGTTCAGCCCCTCAGCTGATTTGTTCGTGACTGAAGAAAGAAAAAAAGCAAAGGTGTGGGAGTAACATTGAAATTTTAAAACTATAATTACAGCTCCTGACTTAAGTAACACGCTTACTTCCTGTCTGCATGGTGTGCTTAGGCTAATACTGGTGGCAGATGTCAATTCAGACCTGAACTAACTGATAATACATGAATATGCTTCACACATATTGTATTTCTGCCAATTTTGTCTAATAATAAATGGGCACAGGGAACTCAAGAGATAGTGATGGCCTACACGTGGTTTGATACTTTGCCTTAAATGTCATCTGTCTCTAAAACTGTCATCTGCAGACAAGGAAGAGCTCAGAGAAAAATTAGAACTTCAGTGCCTACAAGGTAGGAGAGATAAAAAGATAGGAGTAAGTAAAGTTAAAAACAAGTCACTTGCCAAGAGGTTCAAACGCCAGCAGGCGTCCCCTCATGGGCTCCCTTTGAAACATCAGACTTGCTTTCTTTTTTAATCACTATGCAATACCGAGGAGGGGGAGTTCCTAATTCAATTCATAGAAACCTTTTTGGCCTTTTCTACACAGCAGATGGCTGGCCTCCCCAGTAGCTGATCTCTAAATGGCAATTCTTTTCTCTAAGGGGAGACAGACAGTAAGGATGGCTCTTTATCCCCTGACTCTGAACAAGGAACTGGAATGCCAAAAACCCACCACCACCTGAGCTTGTGTCTCATAGAATTTACAGACCCTCACCTGCTGCCTCAGATCAATCAAATTCCCATCAGTCCAGGATAGGGTTCACATTATGTGATATTGGCCAATAAAGCTCTTCATTGCCTGGCTGAGCTAGCTCCCTGTCTGGAATGAGACCCCTCTCTATTCCTAGACTATGGGACCTTTGAGAATGATGACTACGTATTTCTTTCTCTCTCTCTCTCTCTCTCTCTCTCTCTCTCTCTCTCTCTCTCTCTTTCTCTCTCTTTCTCTCTCTCTCTCTCTCTTTCTCTCCCTCCCTTCTACCTCGTGTCTCACATAGTTCTGATGTGGGATATCTGAGTCACTGAAATTTAGCACATGAAAAGGGACAGAGATGAGATTTTGAAATGCCAAACTGAAATGTCGTAATAATAGAAAGCTTAACAGGAAAGCTGCCTAATACTAGCTGTACCAGTCGCACTGGCGTATGTGAATAATCGCGACCGTGCCTGCCACATCTCTATCTTGTTGGCTTGAATGTTATCCTTTGGAAAGGCACCAGATATACAGTCATGGCAGGAGTCAGAGTGAAGCTTCCTATTATAAAACACTCCAGAAAGCAGATGAAAAAGGACACATCTAAGTGTCTTCTAGAGCTGTCCTTCGACTCTTTCTGACCTGCAAGGTAAGGCCACAGCCATATTGCTCTGGTCCCAAATAACTCCTACTTCCTGCATTTAACCTCCTATATTCCGTCTCTGCTCCAGCCATACCTTCCCTGACATGGCACAAAGCCACTGTTAAGCTAGGTGATTGAGGTCACATGACACTGGGCCCCACTTGGCTCCATCACCAGAGTCTACATTTCATACAACTCATTTAAAAAGGAGGAAGTTGAAGACCCCAACTCCATCAAATGTTTTCTTTCCCAAACTTTATAAATGAGTTAGCATCCCTGCCGATTGTAGAACAGAACAAACAGACATAAATTCTGAACTAAGCAAATGAATTAGGTAGCAGAAATAAGCCATTTCCTCAATAATGAGAATATTTACCCATCAAAAAGTCATTTCTAAGTCTATGGCACAATTTAATCATATTAGCCCACCACAAGTCTTCATATATAGTGAACACTCAAAATAGTTTTACTGGTAAGAATTGATAAATTGAATCATGAGAAGAACTGGAAACAGAAGTGAACCTTGGAAGAAATGTCATGCAATATTGTACTATTCCACCTTGAACATGAGCATTCTCTAAACTTGAATGAGACTACTGTAGTCCCAAGTCTGAAATACCCTGGACACAGTATAGGGTCATCTTAATGTTGTGGCCAACTAGTATTTTAGAAAATCAAAGCTTAACTAGTGATATCAGAGGTAAGAGGAGCTAGCACCGACAACACACATGACTTTTGCAGGGTTGTATTTTCTATGTGTGTTACCAAACTTCACATATGCTGTGCACTGAGCTACATCCAAGGCCCAGTGAAAGAATCCCATACTAGACCAGATACACTAAAGCAGAATGGGATGGGTAATGATTGCAAATCTGTCTCATCTTCCACCCTGTCAATAAATATCTGGGTGTACTTGTTGTTTTAGATTATGAATAATTTTGTAATCCATCTTGATCTTTCATGCTTTCCAATCATTCCACAACAAATACACAAGGCGAAGGCTCAGAATCTCTACATCTTTCTGAGAAAGGAGAAAGAGTACTTATTCCATTCAGAATGCAGCCTTGAGTAATTATGCTAATATAAAGCAACATTGATAAATATAACTTGGAAGATATATGTATTGATATTTTTAACATTGAAAAGTGAGCTTTTTTTTTTTCTAGGACTAATGCTGAAATGGATGAGGGCATGTTTGTAATGAACAGCTGAGGCAGACCCCCAATGCTTAAGATTTACCCAAGACTGGAAAATAATGACTATGAGTATAGCTCAACATTACATATTAAGATAATATGCCAAAAAGCTTAAAACATCTTTCCAATAACAGAGACATTTGAAGAATTTCAGAATTTTTTTAATTGATTGTGAATTTTAAAGATAAAGATTTTAGCTAAAGAATAAAACAGAAGTTTCTTGTTTGTAGTCAACTTAACATGTTACATACTTAAAATATATTTTTCCACCATACTTGAAAAACTTTCTTACAAGTAATATATTTGAAGAGTGAAAATAATGTCAGAATTGTCTTTAGTTACTCCAAAGTTAATTAGTTGGTTTGACTTTACACCACACTTCAAGAGAATATAGTGTTGGGATTAATACAGTCATGTCCACTGGGCAGTAATAGGTGGCACTTATAATAGTGGTCTTGAAAGATTGTGCTGGAGCTGAAAAGTTGCCACAGCACTGTAACGCAGTCATTATTCATGTTTTTGTATGCTATGCTGCACCTCCTACCACATACAACCATGAAGCTCCCATCATACACAGTCTACAATATAGGTAACAATCATAAGCAACTCTGTACTGGCTTATACATATACTATACTGTGCCTTTAATTCTTCATTTAGAGTGTGCTCTTCCACTTATTCAAAGGAAGTTTGTTTTCTGTAAAGTGGCATACCATGTTATACCAGTAGTACCCTTATGCATCTTTCATTATCTGTTTCTCTGGATGGGTTCAGGAGGCCACTGAGTGATTGACCATCTAGATCTGTGTAAGCACATGATGTGGTGTTTGCATAATAATGAAATCATCTACAGACTCATTTCTCAGAACAAATCTCTATCACTAAGTGATGCATGACTGATTATACTTATTTTAGTTAGACTGCTGTATCTAAAAAAAGTCTGCTTTTAGGTTCCTGAGATAAATTTTAAATTTACTTCTTTTACCTATCCTTGGGGATAAATGCCACCTGACTGTAAGTATGATTCTATTTCCTAGCTAAGGATTTGTAATCTCAGAATAAGAAACATATTGTCTCTAGCCCAATGGTACGGAAGCAGCACAGAGAGACTCCACCACTGGGTTGTACCATCTCATAGTCTCTTAAGAAGGGAAACTGATTAATGAAAAGAAAAAAAGATTCCCAACCACTTCCATCAGTCAACACAGCTCCATACTAGAGTTGTTCTTTCAACGAAATAAGAAATTAGGTGACATATATTTAAAACCAAGTGATGATGAGTGTGGTGATCCACACATATAATCCCAAACACATGTGAGGTGGAAGCAGAATCAAGAGTTGAAGGCTAGTCAATCTGTACTGCATAGCAACTTTGAGGATAGCCTAGGCTATGCAAGACCCTGTGTTTAAACAAATAAATAGTCAAGCAAGCTATACCTGTAATCTCAGTACTTGGGAAGCAAAAGCAGGAGGATTGCAACAAGTTCAAGACCAGCCTTATCTATTCAGCAAGTTCCACATCAATCAGAGCTATACAGTAAGAATCTGTCTACACATGGCCTCTGATCCATCATAAGTCACTTAGAGCAAATATGGAATCTAGAGGAAATCAAAACCTTAATAGAAACCTGGTCTGTGGCACACATCTGTAATCTCAGCACTCAAGAGGCAGAGATCAGATTGCCAATTCCAGGTCAGTCAGAAGTATGGAGTAAGACACTATTTCAAAACAGAAAAACAAATAAATAAAAACCATAATAGGGAAAGATAAACATGTTACAGATCTTATAATGATTTGTACACCATGCCTGCAAAGATAGAGATCTCTTTTTTCTCTAGAAATGAAAGAAAAAAATAACTAAATAAACTTCACTGTATTCCTGATGTCCTGGTGTGATACTTTCAAGTAGCTGAACTACAAATTTATACTGTGTCTTCTACAAGAGAGAACAATTCAAAATCAGAGGGAAAGACAGATGACAGGTTAGTGAGAACACCCTGCAGAGAAAGAGATGGTGAGGTCTCCGGGCCTCACTAGGCTCTCTGCAAAGGGAACAAAGCAAGAGACCAGCACTGTTCATTCTCGGGCTTCCTGCGCTGCTTTGTGACATGCTGAACAGCGTATTAAACATGAGATTAACAAGACACTTCGACTAGGAACACAAAAGGGAAAAGATTCAGTTGGAGGAATTATTTTGTCATAACAAATCTATCTGGTATCACTTGGCAGCTTCCTACTGATTTTCTCTAGCCCCATCTCTGAATACCAGAATAGAAAAACTTTTACCAATTTTATTGAAAGAAACACTTCCTCTGGGCCTTGAAATATTATTTTGCAAAGAATACTTTTGAGAGCACTCCCCTCTAAGACGCCACTCAATTCACTTCATCACAAGATCATTTCTCAAGGTTACTGCAAAGCCCTGGTTGGGAATTACTTTCAAGCATCATCTGTGAAGTCCTTTCAGAATGAACATTTGAGATTGTGTCACAAAGTAAAACAATCACATATGAAAATAAGTGAAACAGACATGTGGCCACTGCTTAGGGCAAGACAAACTGTAAGCCCACTATATACAGGAATTTAAGATTAATTAAAAGAATAATTGGAGAATGATTAATCCATGACGAGTCCAAGTAGCTGATCAGCCACTTGACTGTAGATGAGTACATGGGCAATGTGTTTTTCTTACTAACCTTATTGGCTGCTTGATTTACTATATACTGTACACATAAATTTAGCTTTTAATGATTCCAAAATGTGCTAGGCATGCTTAGAATGACAGGAATAAATATCCTACAGTCCATTTCTATAGGCAGATTATACAAATGCAATATCACTGTCACACTGGAAATCTAGTAACATCATCAAGTTCAATAACTTTGGTTATTTCTATCCTCAAATATTTGCCCACAAAGCCTCAGTGAGAGGCATGGGACAAAGCAGATTCAAAATCAAATCTATATGCTGAGTGAAATAAACCAGTACAAATCGACAGTAAGCTTGGATTTCACTAGTATAAGATATGCAGAATAATCAAATGCATACAGACAGAAAAGAGAAGGTGTTGGGGGTCAAGGAGACAGGAGAATGGAGAATTAGTACTCAGAGGTTACTGACATTGTTTGGAGTAATAATGATTCTGAAAAGAAGATGGGGCAGCGGTTGCACAGTCCTGTGAAAGGAATGGATGCACTTACAGACCACCAAAAAAAGTTCAACTTAACTGAAGTTTCAGAACATGCTGGAAGGTACATAGTTTTGCAAAGTATTTGTTCTTTCCTCGCATTTTCAACAAACAAGGCTGTCTTTCTTTGTAGATGGCCCAGTGCCATCGTGAAAACCCAAGAAAAGGCAGAGACGGGCAGATTCAACTGGGCAGAATCCTGAAGACCTGAGGCTATGTAATCAAAAGTAGACCTCAGGTTATACTTCCTTTGGTAAAACTAAATAAGCCACAGGAAGCTGGGTTTATGCTTTTGCAAACTGAAAAAGCAAGAGAAGACTATTTAACAGTGAGACCCACACCAAAGATATAGGAAATTAGACTATTCTGGGAGAACATAGTCTGTGTGACTAGATTAGGTGACAAACCAAGGCATGGGGGATAAGAAAGAATCTATCTTTTAAACACATTTTGAAAGTTCAAATTAAAAAATTGATATATAAACAAAGGCAAACTCTGGCCAACGTCTGGCCAGACAGAGTGGCTAAACCATGACTTCTCTCTTAAATACACTGACTACAATTGTTGCCTTTTTATGGACTTTGCTCTTTCCCTGCTTTGGAGGTTCCTCTTAAGAATTACAGACCACTGGAATGTTCAGGAAAATACATTCTATATTCTGAAACCAGAGGATTCACAGCAATACAGCTTGGCTCTGATTCCACTTTTTGATTGTCCTGGGCCTCTTATTTTCATGGCTTCTTCTAGTGTGTGATCAGTGCACTAAAAATGGACTGTCATCTTCCCTAATGATGTATTTTTGTGTGGAAAATTCACTTTAAAAAGAAAAGTCTACACTGGAGAGATCACCTCTCTCCAGCTCACGTAAAGTGGTAAAAAGCTCACGAAGTGGACCCACTGCACCCGCCCAGTAAAAGCATCTATCTAGAGCACTGGCTGGATGTGGAGGTCTGGAGCAGAGCCTCAACCTGCTATCCGTCCAGCAGAGCAAGCTTCAGCACGAAATGTGGGTGCCTCCCTATATAATGATTTCCCAGCCTACAAAATGGAGAAGTTGATGACTATGTGTGTCAAACATTTTCATTTACTCCCACTGATTCAAAGCTCCATAAAGAGATCTTACTTAAATGGTAACTTGGGACTGCAAAACCAGAAGGAAGCACCATAATCTTCACATTCTTTTGCATCACCCATGCAGTGTGGCTGCATAAACGAAACAGAGAAAACAGTATGCCAGGAGCTTTCTGACCCCCGAGAGCCATCTGGAGACACTGACCTGGGAGAGAGGGCATTCTTTGGCTAGTGTGCTCTGGTTCATCTCTTTGAGCAGTTCCTTTAAGGCATTGCGGACTGTGGCGTGGTTCCACTGCTCTGCAGGCAAGTCTTCCAACTTCGAACAACTGCAAAACAGAGCACAAGTGAACCACACAGGACCCTCAACCATGGGTGTAGCTGCCAAGCGCAGGGCAGCATGTTGCTCCGGGTCTTGGGTCAGCGATACCAGTGCTTGAGAAACAAGATCTAAGCAGGGTCCTAAGTGAGGGGAGGGGAGAAAACTGCTTCTCCACACCTTGCAGGAACAAAGCAGGGCCTAAATGAGTTAGTCACGTGAAGCTAAGAAAAACTGCCTCTGGATATGAAGAAATACTGTCTTTAAAAATAAGACTTTGCCAAAGCATTAACGAAAAATGACATAGCACTATGATTATAAACCTTCCTTATACAAATTCAATAATCAGGCATTCTTAAGGTTAAATTTCCATCAGATCTAAAGTTTTCAGGCTTTCTCTTGCCCTCATAGAAAAAACTAGAGGTTTTAATTTTCCAGTTAATAAATAACTTTTAAGAAAGACCTAGCTCAGATGTGGACGTGGTATTGCTTTGAAAGTAAAATTCTCCCCAAGGAGGAAACTCGAGCATCCATTCACTGATGGCCAGCACTCCCTAAATGGCACCTGGCAGGTGCCTGACAAAGTAACTACAGAGAACCCCATCTAGATTCTCTTGTTTGTGATAGCTGACCTGAAGGGAGGGTCGGAAGGACCATTCCTGGTCCCTCTGCAGGTCACAGGGTGTATTTCATTAAGTGGCCTCTAGAAAAAAAGGAAACAACCTGCCAGAGAACCAAACTTCCCACCACAAGACAATCCAGAGACTGGTGAGAGGTTTACTGCTTTGATGGTCTTCACTAAGCTTCTGAGCAAGACTAGAGATGCACTGAATGAGGGGCTGTGGAAAGTTCCCCTTCAAGTTCCCTGCAAATTTTTAATGGTTTATCAAGCTGTCCCTGGGTTACCACTTCACTGCCTCTGAAAACAAAACACAAACCTGCTGGAATGTGTGCTATGAAGATGCCTGGAGAAGTGTCCCTCCTTCCTTCCCCTATGCTCCTCCTTTTCATTTTACCCTCTGCCCAGAAACTAATGAGGACAGAATGTGTTCATCTCTTTAGTCGAGCTATGAGCCACTCGGCAACTTGAGAGGAAGGGAAGACAGAGAAAGAGATGTGGACACACCTACCTCTGTAACTGGATCTTCAAAGTCACAACATGATAGACATCTTGAAGCATGTCGGCCACTGTCGCATCTGGGGCATCTGTCACATAACTGAGGGGGAGTGGGTTCCACCTGCCCAACTTGATTATTCCTGCACAGGAAAGAAAAACATAATAACTATAGATCTGCTATTTATTAAGCCTTCCTACTGTTTGTTCAATGTTAAGGAGGTCATTCAACAGTCAGCACTGAAAGCCCAATCTGACATTTACATGCAATAAGCTGTTCCTTTCTGACAGACTCTAACTGTGCAGGAAGATGGGAAATGAAAAGGGTGGGTTTAATAATGGATACTTGGTTCTTTCTTGCTTTCGTGTTTCTTAAATCACTTAGAAAACCATACGGATACAAATACCTACTTCCACCAAAGTCTTGTTTCACAGTCTAACTTAAGACTGATGCTAAATATACAGGAGTGCTGATTTCATAGACCAAAAAAAAAAAAAAAAAAAGCAAGCTTGAAGTAAATGCGAAATTCAGTTTTGAATTGAACTAGAAGACTGCAGTGTGAGGGGCTCAGTCACATGCTGTAGCATAGCCGCAGACCGCCACAGGTGCCTCCTGCTTTCTAGCCTCCTCTTCTTTGACACCTGAGCTCTTTTCAGAATGACAATAGTGCCTTTTCCCTGGGAGGGTCCTGCTGCACCTGCTAAAAGCAGAATGGAACTCCAGACCAAGCCTCAGCTACAAGCTTTGAGAGGGAGCCTCTTTACAGGAGGACTCGGGCCATGGCTTTGACAACATATGGTGAACATGCTAACATGCTCGTCAGATGGGCCTGTCTTGTCTGGCGCATGGGGCACGTGGAAAAATTGATGAAGGAAAATAAAGAAACTCATTTCACAGATGACACAGGGCAACAATAAATTTTATTTCTAGGCTATGAAAAATCCAGCAGTCCCAGGATGTCAGAAATTGTCACATATAAAAAAGTTATGATTTAGAGATAAAAGAACAATAGCACTTTTATTTTTCACTTTTGACCATATAGGTAAGTCTAACTACATTGTTCTTCTAAAATACATATATGTATGTTTTTATCACTGAAAAGAGAAAGAGAACAAGAACACCTGTATACCCACATGAATGTTTAAGAGCGTCACAGAATGATGCTTTATAGCTATGGGGCGAAATTCCAAAAATAGGAAACGAACTTTCTGGTCAGGGCACATCCTGCCCGAGATGAAATAAATTGAATGCGCAATGCCTGACATAATGCTTGAAAACAGGGAATAAACAGAACAAAAATATTAAAATGATGTACTGTTTCAGTATTAAGATTTAACAATCTGGTGCTGAATATGCTGCAGTATAAATAGTGCCTGGACTCAGAGCCAATGAAGCAGCGCAGCTCTCACTCACAGCACGTATGCCTCCAGTTCTGGCTCCTTAAGTCATACCTCACTTGCCAAGAAAAGCTGTTTTCTTGTGGGGATAGTTTCCTTAGTGTTCCCTCTCATGACAATGAAAAGTGCGCAGCACGCAGCATGCAGTGCCATGAAATGAACATCCAGGGCCCACTGGACAGCCATCCTGGAGAAGGTGAATCTGCTTCCTGGCCACTTCTATTCCTTCTGGGATTTGTCATACTAAAAACACACCATGTAACATGTCTGGCTGGCTACCTTCTTAAAAAAATCATGGCATAATTTTTACTTCCTTTCAAAATTCATTGTCATGATTACCCATGGCATGGCTTTGTTTTTTCAAAGCAAAGGGAATGGAGAGGGAAATTGAAGTTAGCAACTGTGCACTGTAACAAGCAAGTAGAAACTATAGGCCATTTCAGTTACTATGAATATAAAGGTGATTTGAGGGAAATGAACCCTGCATTCTTCCATGTGCAACAAACTATACAAGGCAGTCGTCCTGTTGTATGTGTCAGTCGTCAACTTTTTGTTATTGCTGAGGAGCATTCCACAGTGGAGACAGATACAATAGAATATAGCTGTGATTGTGTTTATATCAAATCCAAGAGCAGGAAAGTCTAATCTATGGGAACGGAAATCAGAGGAACAGGAGAGAGTATTAACTGGAAAGGAACATACAGGGACTTTCTCCTTTCGCGTTTCTTATTTCTTGCATGGGTACGAAACTTGTTAATACTTATTAAATGAATACCATCAAAATCTTATAATGAATACATTATATGAAAATTGCACATGCCTGTCATCCCAGATACTCAGAAGACTGAGGCAAGAAGATAGCAAATGCAAGGTCAGCCTAAGCTACAAGTGAGTCTGAAACCAGCCTGGACTACAAAATGAGGCATCCCATCTAATAAAGGAAAAAAAAAATAGATAGGGGAACTGATTAAGAAAGATAGCTCAATGAGTAGCAGGCCTACCAGGAACACCTGAGTTTGGATTCCCACCATGCACCTTAAAAGGCCTGGCGATATGTGTCTCTAACCTAGAGTGAAGGGAAATAGAGACAAGTAGTTTCCCAGAGCTTGCAGGCCAACTGGTCTAGCCAATCAGTGAGTTCCACATCATTCAGTGTAAAAAGGAAAGGTACTAACTAGTAGAGGAAGAAGACACCCAATGTCAACTTCTGGCCTCCAACACCCACCCCCTCAACACACACACATACACACACACACACACACACACACACACACACACACACACACACATACACACAATACGAAGGCACTATGCAGAGCAAAGATCAAGAATCTAAAACAAGACTGGACTATATAGTGAGATCCAACCCCCTTCACAAAACACCCACAAAAATATCCAATAAGTAAAAAAGAAATAAACTGTATTGCATTTAAAATGGAGGTAGAAGAATCTGTACAAGAAATAACAGACAAATCCCCTACTGATGATAGTCATCTCCATTTAAGTAAATTCCCTCCTACCTTGAAGAGCCAGAAGGAAGCTTGTTTGGGCTGGAATTAGACACACACAGGTGTTTCACAACACTTAATACCTCCACATAGAACAGCTGCTCCAGGTTGGTTTGTACATCTTAGAAGAGAACTGTTGGTGCTTGCCATTTGCTCAGACAAAGGAAGCAGGACAAGTGTCCCTTCTCTGTGCTCTCTAGAGGTCACAGTCTATGTTTAGTGGGCTACCAAAGTCTGCAGGTGATTTAGCAGGAGTTCTATTCAGAAGGCCACTCTCTTTCACACCCAGGGCACAGTGCTGGAATAGCTCTCCTCAAAGTGCCCTTCCTCCAAGCAGGATATCTGTCTAATGCACTAATCCTCTTTGGAATACATGCTTGGGAACAGCCTCCCTCTCTGACTGAAAGAAATTGACAAAAATATTACTTAGAATAGTAGTCAAGTGTTAATTAAAGACACTGAACTGGGAAGCAGTATACCACAGTGACTGAGAGAGAATACATGCTTCCAGACAAAACTGCCTAATCAGATCCTGGCTTCCTTCACCTTCAAATACTGTGCCTCTACTGGTTCCTTAATTTCCCCCATTCCTTAATCCCCTTATCTGTAAAGTGGAATGAAAATTATAGGGCTTTTAGATATATTAAACATAAAACCCTCAGTACAGAGATTCATTCAAGGAAAAGATTGGGAAAAGGTTTATTCTGAGTTGTAGAAGGCATTGATGCCTGTGTGAGTAGTATTCTTTAGGTTGGAGATTAGTGGACAGTCAGAGGTGAGTTTGTATATGGCCTCTGCCTGACAGCTACGAGATTTGGGGAAAGTAGTTTCTCCATATGTCAGTTTACACATCTCCAATGTGGGGATAATTACCATACCCATCCTTTAATGTTATCCTGAGGCTTTCAATGAGTGTCTTAGCCTAGGTATTGCTACATAATAAATGCTTGATAAAAATCAGGTGAAGCATCTTTGCAAGTTTCTGAGTGCAGGAGACTCATCTATCCTGGAACAGGACTGGATCGAAAGAAGCAAACACTCTGGAAGGCGAGAAAGAGCTGAAACAATCCAGGCAGGTGCTGCAGTTACAACCCTCACAGCCACCACCTGGCCATTGGTGAATATGCAGACCTCACTAAATTTTCAGTATAATCTCACTCACTACCATAAAGAAATCTCAGTATAAGGGTCTGTAAACCTCTAAGTATACAAATACTATTTCTAATTCACATTCCTAAGTTTTGTAACCCAATCTGAAAAACTCTCTTCTCTTTCTTACACACACACACACACACACACACACACACACACACACACACACAAAGAGTCCAGACAGGAATACACTGATTCCTCAGTACATAAAAATTTCTTTTCCTGCTCTCAACATATATCATACTCTCACTCTGTCTAAAATATTGATCCCAATAGTCACTTCTACGATCTTACACATTCATCACATTCCTTCCTGGGACTAATTCCAACTCTAATCAGTGCATCTAAAGTAACCCTTTCTTTACACAGCTGTGTGATAAGTGACCATACCTGGTTTGTGCATTCTACAAGGAATGTACTTTATGTTTATATCCTGTTACTTTACAGTTCACTGAATGCTTTTTATTTGCTATGTTTGGGGTTGGGTTTGAACTACAGAAATGAAGCAGGTGCTTCCTAGTGAACCATCAGTTCATCCTCATGAAGACAGCAAGGAGTCAACATTCTACCTGGAAGTGACTAGGACTAGAAACAGAGCTTCTTTTTCCAAAATTTTGGACTTTCTATCCATCTCTGTTAATGTTACCCAACCTGTGTGCCCATACCCAATTCCCAACCACAGCACAGTTCCTGAAGAGCAGGGCTGTGTTCACCATGGTCACACAACAAGCAGGGCTTTGTCATTTAATCTTATGCAAAGGAACAAATGAAACCAACAATTGAACAGGTGACAAGTCTAAATGACAGAACCGTCATCTATACTTAGGAGTTCTCTGGGAAAAATGGTTTCCCACAAAGGACTATTTCAGATGTAAACAGTATTTCCCAAATCATCTTTATTATTTCCAAGAAAATTTATCATCTGCAAACATTTAGAAAATGCCTGGTGTTGAAGACTATTACAGATGCAGTTTCAAGGTCTTTGAGTCACAAATTATGGGCCTTTATTTTGGAGTTGAAATTCATACAAATGTTAACATGATTGAATTGAGCACAATATAAATAAAACTGTTTATATCCAGACAAATCTGTTCATTCTAAAATACAGAGTGCCAATCCACTCTTTGTGTAATGCATTCAGACCAAATAACAAAAATGCAATTGTAGGTAAATTTCCCATTAGTGGCATAAAATTAAGTTGGGAATGGAAGCAATTTTTGTCTAAAATTAAAAAGCTACAATAATGGAAACCAGTTTTTCACTCTCTCAGTGCACTATTCTGCCAGAGTCAAAGAGGTGACACTTTATAGAAAGAAATGGCAATAGTTGTTTGTAGTCCTGCTTTCAGTTTTTTTTAATCAGTTTTTAATCTATCTCACAGAAACTAAATACTCTGAGTCAGTGAAATGTCTGCATCTTCAGTCATATTATTTGCCTCTAATACATAAGTGAGCTGTGGTTTCACGCATTCCATTTGAACAGCATGTAATTCGAACTTTTTAAAAGTCCCAAGGAGGTAAAAGAACATATGGTGATAACACAATATAATTAATAGAACGTTAAAAGTGTTTGTATTAATTCAACAAATTTTCCTTTTGTGTGTCTGTATAAGTCACTAGTATGCAAAAGATAAACCAATGCAGTCTCAGGGAACCTTTCTTTCGTTAGAGGTAAGACTACAAGAGCCTAAAGGCAGAAAACTACATTACGGGTCAGGTCACTTTGTCACTACAAGACTGCTCCATTCAGGAGCTCACTGCAATGAGATCTACCCCCAGAACTATACAATGGCCAACATACCAATATTCCCCTCAAGAACCAGTGAAGATCTCACGAAAAATAACTACATGCACTGGGAATTATAGGGGCAGGTAAAGGGAAGAATCCCCACCAGTGGGTTTACCCACCGAAGCACATATGTACTCCACAGAGGCCTGGTCCCCTACTAGTAGACAGCCCAAAAGGAGCCCTGTGTTCCACACTAGTTGAGAGTTATGAAGACAGAAGGGATAGGAATGAATGAGAGGAGGGGAGAGGGTGGGAGGGGGTAGGGACAATAACTTACCTTGTTGGTAAAAAGTTTAATAAATAAAATAAACCAATACAGCCTGTCCCTAGGATTAAGGGGTTTGCAACTGAAGAAAGGAGACTGTTATTGTTAAACATAATAACGAAGTGAAATAGTCCTAAAATGCCCCCACAAAAAAAAATCACTCTTACTCCCCATATCTCAAATATGAGAAATACTTTGCTCATGAAGGCCTGTATGAGATCGCTTATAAAGATACATGAGAACTATTCACACAGTTCATGGTAGCATGGACAGAGATGCTGATAAAATGGGTACATATTAGGTATATGGTAGATTAAAGCTCATAAATTCATCTGTGATACACATCTATGCAACTCAGAAAGAGATTCACACTGTCCTTATAATTTAATTCAGTGGATAATTTTCTTTTATTCCAGGTGCATCTTGACATTAATTTTAAAAGTGAAGTGAGAACTTAGCCTAGAAAAAAAAAATGAGACATTAACTTTAATATCCAAAGGCTGAAGTTTATGTATCTCATAACTCCCTTGAAAAGATCTCAACCAATGAATGTCAATAAAAACCCTAGACTCAGAATAACTAAGCCTTGGGGCTGCCGGTTCTCAGTATTATTTCTACAGTGTACTAACTGCTGACAAGGCTCCTTGTAAAAAATAGAAGAACTCATGACATCGATTGCATCTGTTTATCCTCCTCAGAGTAGTTGTGTCCCTCTGCTATAGCATATAATTTTCTGTTGTTAGGCTGTGCTTTGTTAAAGAGATTAAAAATTGTCTGTCCTATATAATAAGAACATAGAATTATTTATCCATAAATCAGTCCACAGGAAATCACTACTCGGTAGTATATAATAACTCACTCTGTGTTTCTAACCTGTAGTCTGACTATGGTATATCATCACATTGAAGCAGGGAAATGGCATGAACTGCGGCTATTGTTGTTAAACCTGAGGTAGGAAGGACTTTTCAATGAGAAAAGAAAAGCAAGCAGAAAATAATGTTTGAAATTCACATATTTTCTGTTTTCACGCATAGCTTAGCAGAGCCCAGCACGGTTTTCTGGAATACACCAACTTTTCAATACCTTCTATTTTGATGTTTAAAGACTAGATATTTCAAATATCTTGCAATGCAGAAGTAAATGGAAAATGAAATAACATTTCCCCAGCATTTTACATTATTCAAGTGCCTTTATAATTTATATAAATTAATGGAACCTCACAAGATACCTGTCTGGGAGCCTACAATATACTTATTCTTATATTTATAACAACACAAAAGCAAACAGCAGACAAAAATAAATAATTCAGCATCTCGGGATAAACACTGAGGTTCTATTGTTATAAAAATTTATTTAAACATCGCTCGCACACACAGATAGATACATTATAGCATGTGCATGCCTCACACACACACACACACACACACACACACAATTTCCCATCCCCACAGATATTTACTGTACTTGCAACAATTCAGGTGTTGTTAATAAACACAAAAGAATTTTTAACTCTTTAAGAACACTAACTTATTTTGAATTCATGTCTAGATCTTTCAAGGGAAATTAAAAGAAAAGATTATCAGATGAAAATGAAATTAAGAGTAGTTGCTTAAAAGCAACAAGTTTAATGCATCTACAGCTATTTTTCCAGTTTTTCTGAGCTAACTATGAATGCTCCTTTGCAAGACATTCTACTTCAACATGTATGTGTACATACAGTACCATTTGGTGCCTTGTAATTCTATACATGATTTTTACATTGTATAGCATGAAGATTTTGTCTCCTGTAATAGATGCTGCTTCACATTTGGGAAAAGTTATGCCACAACCCTGACTTTTATTAGATTATTTAATATAAGCACTAAGTAACTAGACTAAATTAATAAAGACCCTATTGCAGAAAAAGACAGAAAGAGAGGGAGAAAACCAAATTGTTTCACAAATTAAATAAAACTTTCTGAAGTTGGTATTTTATAAACTTTTATTTAATTTTCAAAATTCCAATTCTCTTGAAAAACAGCCAAAATATTGCTCACGATGTAGAAAAAATATTTGACATTTAGTTATTTATTTCATAAGAATGCCATTTAAAATTATTACATGGAGAAATAAGAAAAATGAGAAAGAAAAGTGTGTGAAATTATTTGGGATCAGTTTTAAACTTCTGCCACTGGTTAAAAACAATTTCATCTGGTACACATTTTCTTATTATTGCTCTAAGTGTAATAGGTTTAATCATTATCTGAAAATTTCAAATTAAAGAACTAATTTTGGCAAGTAATCTCTCTCTCTCTCTCTCTCTTTCTCTCTCTCTCTTTCTCTCTCCCCCTCCCTCCCTCCCTCCCCTTCCCATGCTCTTTCCTGCCTTTCTGTTTGGTAATATACTTGCATAAAGAGATTTCCCTCCAGTATTTTTTCCCCTCCAATGTCTCCGATACTCAAAAGCACAGGGGAAAAGCATCTCTTTTAAACCGACTTTGCAGTATTCTAGCAGATGCTCTTCATCACATGTTTAGCTAGTGTTTCTGTGTGCTCTGGGGTAAGAAGTATCCACTAAATATCTAAAAATACAGTTGCTTTGCATATTTCACATCCTAATTAAGGACAAGTGTTGCAACAGACTCCTGAAGCTCTGGCAATCCAGGTATTCCATCACCTGACTCAACACCCTGGGGACACTTATCAATCCCATGCTCCCAACCACGTATTCTAGAATTCTCCTTCAGGCACACTCTGTTGCCTATACTTTAGGGTTACATAATGCCTATTCTTAAGGCTAATATTATGATGGCATATCAAAAGAAATACCGCCATACAACATAAAAGCTATAGTATATTCATGTTCAACTAACCTGATTTATGGCAATTTGTCCAAAAACTGTGAGACATGGAAGCAAATGTGGATATAATCACTGAGAGTTAACTGTCTGGTATGGAGGTTTCTCTCTTGACTCCTGCCTTTCCTCTCGGGGTTCCCGTACTGCACACCGGCCACTTCACCTCATCGAGACTACTGAATCTAGTAACGCTTTACTAGATGCTTCACAGGTCTCAGACATTTTATGCTTAAAGATGCTATAGCAGTTCCTTAATTTGCCATTTTAAAAATGTCTCCTTTAAGGGTTGTAAACCAAATTGTGAAATATGTCACCACGACTTTAATGGCTAAGAAAGAAGACAAGGGTCCAGTATGTAAGAGGCGTCCTCTCAATTAGGCAAATAAAAGGTAGAGATTGAAATGTAAGACACATGGCTCATATGAGCCCCTTGAAAAATGTCACATGAGTCAGTGGGCAACTGAAATATGGGAGTCACTTGGAGATTCGTCCTGATGAGACAGACGGCTAGCCCACAGCAGTCGGACAGAACACTTCACATGAGGATCTGGAAGGAAGGGAGAGGTCAGAAACGAGTTCTTCTCTCATTTTCTAGGATGCTGCTGTTCAGGGTGGCCAGATCAAGCAAATTGATCCCCAATTCATCCCCAGAGCAATTGTGGGCCTTTATCTGGCCTCACATGAAACAGATGCTCTTGGGGTAGACCCTTTACAATTTAATGATCCCTGCCTAGGGAGCCAGCTTTAAAAAGCAACAAAAAAAAAAAAAAAAAAAAAAAAAAAACAAGCAAGAGCCAGAAGACTTGAGGTGAGCCATCACCTGACTCTCCTCAGAAACACAGCTCAGAGACTAAAAGGTCCCACATCCCCTTGGGTGACATGCCAAAGGGCTATTTCATTGAAAGATCACAGGATTAAGTCAGAAAACCAGTTAGAACTTGGCTGTGGCTCTGCAGCTCTGACTCCTTAACCTTTTCTAATAAGACAAGGGCTTAAAAGCAAAGACAAAAATTAAGTGAAATAACAAAACCCCCTGGCCAAATCACTAAGTGGCAATCACACACACACACACACACACACATACACACATAGCACTCTCATACTTTCTTGCCTGAGTGAAACTGCACTGTAAAGTATCAACATATGTTGGCATTCATGATTATAAGCTAAAATAAAAGAGGTGTCCACTCCAACTTTTAGAATGTTTTCTCCCACTTTAGAAGTGGGAGCCATAGAAGAGGAGTTATGAGAAGTACATTTCACCACCTGCTTCCTACAAATGATCCCAGAGACCCTTTGCACTTATAAATACAGGGTGTCCCTATCCCACAGCAGGCTATAAATTCTGGCAGGTACAAAGAAAAGGAGAAAGGATGGGATGTATGCAAGAAAAGGGGAGGAAGGGAGAGAAGGCAGGCAGGAGGTAATAGGAGGGAGAGAAGAAAAGGGAAGGGAGAGGGCACCCGGCAAGGCCCATGGGTGGCCCACGTCACCTGCATGGAGACCCATAGTCCAGTGCACTGCCAGACCCCAAGAGATGCAAATTAAATTCCCATAATTTGGGCACCCTGAATACCCAGAAGACCCAGGACAGATGCTCCTGGCAGCTGATAAAGACAAAGAACAGCCTCAGGGGCTGAAACCAGATCTTGCCAAGACTTATCAATTATCACCATACCCACTGTGGTCAAGTCCTGGATCAAAAGGCTACCTAAGTTCTTTGGGGTCCAATAATAGCTTTGATTACTGTCATGTTAAGCTCTCAAAACTATGACAGTAAACTTAATGTTGGATTGATGGGTTGATTTTTCTTTCATTAAAATTCTTTTTTAAAAAAATGGCAAGCACCCAGGATTTTTTTTTCCCTCAGATTTCATTTAAAAAAAAAAAAACTTTCAAAGTATAGTAAACAACTTCTAAATTCAGGATAATTGAAGGTCTGCCAGTTGGTAAGCAAAACAATGGCTTTTGTATCAGCTAAACAGGAACATAACTCACACAGTTCAATCAGATATTTTAAAAACCCAGAGCCATTAGACTAACTGTACTCCTCTTCTTACTAAAGTAGCTAAAGCTATTGCCTACAGGTTACAAATGGACTAGACCAGATAAACACAGTTGTGTTCCTTACTCTAAGATTATTAGTAAAGAAGGCCTATCCCAGGGAGCCCCTCAAATGAGTAAAGACAATAACAATTATTAGGACTAGTAAGATATTCTCAAATCCATGGCACCAAATAGAATAAATGGTTTACAGATCTCCACAAATAAGCAATTGCCTCCCCTCAAATATTAGTATTTGGCCAAGTATTAGTATTTGGCCAACTAAATCCTTACTAAAAGCCACATATATACTAGCAAATAACTCTGATTTATGAAGTATATATAATGCTATTAATTAAGATCAAAGATCTGAAATTTCCAAAGTATCCAATTATCAATTAGTTAATAGATGAAGACCTCGAAAGGAAAATATGACTCACCTTTTTTTATTATTTATTCAATTGTGTGTGTATGTGTGTGTGCATGTGTGTGTATTGTATGTGTCTGTGTGTAGAACCACGGACGAATTCGGGAACCACCATGGATGCTTCCACCTCCTCCTTGTTTACTCTGCCTGCGGATTCACAGGTTCCGTCCTACCAGGACCAGAAACGCAGGCCGTCGCTTCCTCCTGGCGTCTATACTTGGGGTCTAGGATCCAAACTCGGGACCTTCCACCTGCAAGGCAGAGGCTTAACTCCTGAGCCACCTCTCCAGCCCCACTCTCACCTTTCTTTTTATCCACAGAGAAAACCTTGATGGACTCTCTCCGTCCTTCCCTGTGCCAACAACCACTCCATCATATCCAGAGTGGTGCCCACTTGGAACCAACTAGTCCATTTCACAGAGTATCTGAACTGAACCACAGGGTCTCCCCCACTCCAACACAGAAGGAAGCCTGCAGTCTCAAGCCTCTTAGCAAGACTCCCTCCGGATTTCAAAATAACTCGGTGAGCTAGGGTGTGGGGGACATGTCTACTACAGTTCCTGCCTTGGACAGGCTGAAGCAGGAGGACCACTAGTCCAAGCCCAACTAGTACTGCACAATGAGGCTGTCTCTAAAGCAATCCAAGACTTTAAATTTAAAAGTAAAGTAAATTAAAACAAAAGTCAGTAAAGAAGAGCAGCCCAAGATGACATGAGGGCTAATGCTATAGATTTTCTGCAGTGTCTGCTTTCAGGAAGGCTGCCAAAGGGCCACAAGAACTAGTCTATCAGAAGGATCCACTTGGTTTCCAAACTCAACCATTCCTAAAATAGCTTGAACGATGATAACTTTGGTTCTACTAACAACAATCTACTATGAAATGTCCACCTCTCAAAGGTAGAGAAATTAGAAATCTAAAAAATATTTAGTCACAAGTTCCCTAAATTAAAAGGGAGAAAAGGGATTCTTCTAACCTCACACTTCACACTACAATTGCATTTTTGTTTTGCTTTTTTTGTCTTAACAAGTATATCCTATAACTTATGGGGATGAGAACACATAAAATATTCACTACCAGAATCCTGACCTTCTCCATGCCTAATTTTCTGTGTACCAATGATGCCCAATGGGCTTTACATTGCCTCTCCTCACTTGCAGTTGCCAATAACACTCTGTCATTACCATTTTGCAACAATCCACCCAGAAATGAGCATTATGCTATGTGTGATGGCATCTCTATGCTGCGGCACAAGAAGCAAGCAGTTAACCAAGCTGTCCAGTAATGCATCCAAACTGATCAGTGCTACAAGCAGGGCGGGCCTTTGTTAACATTCAAGTTCTGATATAATACTTTTCATGACTCATAGTAAGCTGAACTTACATAATACTCATGGACACTTGTTTATCAACTTGTGGTTCTTACACACTTGGCTACATCTCAAAACTAGTCACAACCAACCAGAGACGACCTCATCTCTCCAAGCATCCTATTCTCATCTCTGACACTCAGTAGAGGCTCAAAAAAAAAAAAAAATCCCTTGTATAATTATACTGAAACATGAGTATGTTCTAGGAACCATGAGTCTAAAGTGAGTGCAAATTTCCTTCCCAATTTCATCTATGTGACATATAATTTCAGCACTTAATTTATATTTTGCTAAATAAAGTAAAGAAATAAGAAACAAAAGCTTTGCAATTCTTACCCATGCTACAAAATTACTTGGTGACACAAAATATTGGTTTGGGGTGGTGCCCAGAATAATAATGTCTGTAATAAGCCAGAAAAGGAAAAACATTTATTCACCCATAAAACACTCTGTGTGAACCAAACCATATTGGTTTTATATTGTACTTTGGGCACAATTACTCATTTTCTCTCTCTCTCTTTCTCTCTCTCTCTCACATATCCATTGTGTTAATTCACAGTAATACTCAACTCTTCAGGTACCCAATGTGTTTGTTTCATCTCCCTGTTGCTAAATGGCTACAGAACTCAAACAACTTATGAGAGCAAGGGGTTGGCTCTTGACTTATAGTTTCTGGTTACAGTTCATTAGCATAACAGAAAAGCTCATAACAACTGTCACACTATCTACAGGAAGAGCTGAAAGAGGGGCATATTTTCTATCTTGCCGGTTTGCTAAAGACAACTAATCCTCTCTCCATCTCATCCATGTGTCCCGGGAATGGTCACACCCATGTGGGTCTTCTACATCAGTTAGATAACTTCCCACAAGCCTGCTCAGGGCTTGCCTTCACTAAATGATTTTTCATGAGTGTGCCTGAAAGCTCTGTTCTTAATTACCAAGTTGATGCCTGCACATACATGGTATATTTATCTTTCATGGCAATGTGGAGGATGTCCTCATCTAAGATGCTCAAGATCACTCCACATGAGAGAGACACTGCTCATGTTAAATATGAAGCAGTTTTGGACGGGCTAAGTTCAGACAAATATCAAAACTAACTCTACTTTCCGTAATTCTTTATGTGTCAAATATGGAAACAGGGCTCAGTTTAACTCTGAATTCCTAGTCCTGGCTATGTTCATTTAAAAAAAAAAAATCTTTTCTCTCAAAATAAAAAAAAATACTTCCATAACGTCTATTCTAATGGTATCACAAAGGATTACGGAGATTTTCACTTTTGTTGTCTCTGTCATTCTTTGAAAGATAATAAATGTTTCACCCAGGAACAGTCAAAATGGCTGCCACAATATTCCAAACATTCAATTTTCTCAAATGGGTATCTTCATATGAACATTTGCTTTGCATATTTCAAGATCTCTGCTCTGGCAAGCATCAGGTCTGCTGATGTGCTTCATGAAAATGTCAACATGACTGTCGAACCTCAGAGTAACTGAAGCACAGACACTTCACAGTCCCATGCCATCTGGGAACCCCACCGTCCTCAGGGAAAAGCCGAAGAGAATGCTGGGACTCAACAGAGTGACCAGTTTGCCTCATGTGTACACCAAGGAACTGCTCTACTGTGGCCTGGCCCAGAGATACTAGGGAAAATGTCCCCAAGAAAATCCACCTCTATCTAAAAACAACACTAAGCAAAGCATACCTGAGTTCATGGTAATCAGGCCCAACCACAGGCCATGTTAGCAGTTTGGCAGGTGCCCGAGGGCCATACCTAATCTGCATAAAGTAGAGCAGATTGCATCCGCCCTCATCTTTTTTATTTTTAAACTGGTTTTTGAAGCAGAGCATACAGAAAATCTCAGAGGAAGAGAGAAGAGATGATGGTAGTGCATATATTTGCCTTCTATGCTTTTATTTTCACTCATTTTTGCATCTTCCTGAATGGCTATTTACTAAATGAAGATAACAAAATAAAAGGTGTTAAGAAGAGGAGTAGGCATTACAAATGTTTAAAGAAATAATAATATCTTGCAACAGATCTTCAGAGTTCTCTAGTTTTAATTTGAGCAAAGTGTTTTCATAGTTTGTATAAATGATCTGCATAGAACTAGGCCCTGACTTTGAGAAACAACTGCAGTGAGCAGATCTTAACACTGGCAATTAGTGGTGTACCTATGAGCTGTCTAAAAACAAAAGAAAATTATATTAAATATTGTCATTATCATCTCAGTACTTTTTAGATCCTAGGAATTTACCAACAGAAGTTTTTCAGTTCAAGCATGGGCTAGTTTGAAAAGGATCTTAGCAATATTGAATATTACAAATGTGAGCCACACAAAATCTGCAAGAAAATAATAAACAGATCAAGGTAAGCATGACAAATATTTTTTAATGGAGTTAATAGAGACATGAAATGTTCACACGGTACTAGGCCAGAAGAATTTGATTCTGCTGCTGGAGAAAGACTTTTAATAGTGAAGTTGTTTCATTATCTTTTTTGGGGGGGGGGGTCTTGCCTGAGTGTGCGTGCATGGGTGCTTGCATGCGTGCGTGCCTCTGTGTATGTGTGTGTGTGTGTGTGTGTGTGTGTGTGTGTGTGTGTGTGTATCAGAGGGCACTGTGTGTGCTTGTAAAGATTTAGGGAATTATCTTAGATTGCTCTGCCTCCTTTTTCCTTGTTCTGGCATTTCCCAGGCTCTGCCTCCCACAACTATAAGCACAGGCCTCCACCATCTCCAACCTGAGATTTTATGTGGAATCTGAACTCAGGTTCTTTTGCTTGTGAAGCAAAGGCTTTAACCCTTGTGAAGCAAACCCTTTAACCCTATAAGCCATGGGGTCAGGATATTTTATACCTTGACAAGATGGAGGAAGTAACATCAAGAAATAGAGAATAAATGCTTAGTGGGTTTGAAGAAGGTTAAAATAATCCTGCAGTAGCTTTACAGCACAATAAAAGGTGTACAGAGCACCAGGAAGGGGCAGGAAACATCATCAAAAGGACTGCCTGGGCCTTAGGAAGTTGCTACAGGACCGAAACCATTCAGGCGCTGAAAACTGCTGTGGTAAAGAGAAGAGGACAGAAGCTGCAATCTCAGTGTGGGGAGGGTTGCTGGCAACAGAAGAGAGGCAAAACTGCATGGCAGGTATAGCACCGAGAGGCAGCAGAAGATGCCATCCCAAAATATGCCCCTCCACATATTATTTTGAGCTAAAGGTAACTGAAGGAGGCAGACACGGAGGCACCTGTTAATGAGCTTGTTCATCTTTCTCTTCTTCTGTCTTTTGTCAGTCTAACTTATGCAGCCCCAGCCCGGAGAACATAAGAAGGTAGAGGAGGGGAAATTTTTTTTCTTCCTATAAGTGAAAAATATCTGCCTAGAATCAGACCAATCTCCCAGCTATCCCTGGTTGGGTCTCCTATTGCTGTGGCATTAAATGAGGTGATATGAATTCAGGTCCTGTATAAATTCTGAGCAGCTAACTAAACAAGCTGTTCTTACTACTGCCACCAGCACAAGGAAACATAGTAATAAAGTTACAGTCACTGAATATCTGTTTAGAATCATGGAGTCAAAATGACATTATTTTACCTAAGTAGCTAAGAAGGAAATCTAAAAAGTTATAACAAACTAAATTTGAGGTGATAGTGATCAGCCAACTATTACAGGTAAAAATATAGGGTAGGCTTAATAAAGTAAAAACGAAACAAAATTGCATTTAATCAAGTAAAGGCAAGTGGCCACAGATTCTTGCAGCAGGAGATATTCCATAATCTCCTATTATAGAGAGAAGGGGTCAAAATATTACATGACTGCAAAGAACATGTATTTAAACTTTCTTGGTGTGCACTAGACATTTTTTCATTGTGTTAATTTCCACAAACATTCAGCGACACACATCTATCTAAGTGGGACTACTTTATATTTAAGGATAGATAACTCACCTAATTCACAGATTTAAACAGCATACACTGAATCTCAGGTTTGCCTGACTGGACAGTGGCATTCTTTCCCTTATAGTTAGGTTCTGGTCCTTTCTGACAGGCCTTTCCAACCTCACACAAACCACTAGACAAAATAAATTTATTTCTTCTCCCCTGAGAGAGTGAATTCACTGTGGATTCCCTCTTGGGGTAAATAATTGTGCACTTCATTTTCTCTATTCAGCAGTCCTATTTGTAGTTCCAGCAGTCAGGTGTGTCTCTACAAAGAGTTGGTCAAGCAATAAATGGAACATAAAGCCTCTAAACTGCTACCAAGTTACTGGATCACAATTGCTGTGTGCCAATACTTCTACCAATCACTCTCATTAGCTCACTGAGGGTCCACCAGGCAGATACAGTAGCCTAGACTCATGCATCATACATGCTCCTGTTGTGCCTTTTCATCTCTATTTCCATAAAGTAAGTATTGCCTCCATCTTCAGAAGTAGAGATGGAAAGAGAAAGAATTAAACAAGTTGCTATAGACATGGAGCCAGTAATAATAAAAAAAAAAACATGAATTAAGCATCTAGTTGTGGCCAGCACATGCTAGAATTTAATATGTACTTAATTGTAGCTACTTAAATTCGATATAGTGTTTCCTGTTAATCCTCACAAATAATGCTACACTCATCCAACATTTTTCAGATGAGAACAAGAGGAGACAAGAAGGTTACAGGGTTCCCAAGATTACAAGCATGACTGCTATTCAAACAGATTTTTTTTTTTTTTTTTTTTTTTGGAGATGAATCTTGTAGAGCTTTTATTTCCGTGATCAAAAGGATGCAATTAGCGGAACCGATCATGAGTAACATCAGATCTACTTGAAACTGTTAGATTTTTAAAATTTTAAATGTATTTATTTGTATGTATGGTGTGTGTGTATCAGAGGGCACTGTGTATTCCTGTGGAGGACCAAGGGTGACTTCAGAAATCATCCTGGATTATTTCTACCTCCTCTTTGCTTTACTCTGGGATTTCCCAGGCTCTGCCCACTGGGATCAGAAGTGCAGGCCACTGCGCTGTTTCTGCCTGGCTTTTTTACATGGGACCTAGGATCTGAACTCAGGACCTTCTGCTTGGGAGGCAGAGTCTTAACTCCTAAGCCATCTCTCCACCCCTGCTGTTTTTGACTGGCCTAAATCTTCATTTCTTTAGGCACATCTGTGAATGTTTTGAATCCTGATATTCAGGATACGCTAATGTCTTCCCTTGGCAATCTGGCAATGAGGGTTATGTTCATTGGCTAGATTCCTTTATAACGAAAGACCTCTAGATACTTAGGCTGCCTGATCTACCTTGAGAGCATACTGGAAAATAGGTATTTAGGCAAATCATAGTATAGGGGAGAGAGAGAACATAGAAATCTTAAATGTATTGTATGAACATTCCACAGAATTTTTCCAGCACTGACAGTCAAGCAATAGATAAGGCCCATAGTTAATGCCAGACTATTTTTTTCCCGAGACTGCTGAAATGAATTCATACAAATACAGGTTAAGCTATGTGGTCCCACTATCAAATTATAGAAAGCAGTTCCACTATCAAAATTATACAAAGCAGTTCAGGGGACCTTGAGAAAGCACAGGCCCACACGCAGCAATATGCATCTTATAGTTTCCATTCATGTGTCAATCATTTTCACATGATTAACAAAAACACAAATCCACATGACCCTCATCCCTCCTACACAAAAAATTGGTCTTTGTTCATTGTCAGATGGCAAGATGTCCTAAGAGTGACAAAAGGTGGGAACCAATCCCCCCTTAGTCATATCTTCAACCATCCCTTAACAGCTCTTCATTTCTTGAACTACTTTTCCAAAGAGGTAAATGCTGGGATCAGTCAGAAAGGCTTTCTGAGAAGACTGGTTTGGATTTCTGGGTCTGTTCCAGTCGGTTCAAGATGAATTGGCTCGTATCAATGAAGCGCTCAACGCAGTTCACAAAACAGGCCTCAGCCCGACTGTCCAACTTTGGCCCAGGCTTGTCCATGCATTTTTCCCAGCACAGCTCCGTCATCTGGTGCACCAGCTGCTGGAAGCGCTGCTTTTGCGTCTCTACCTCGATGAAATGCTGCAACTGGGGGTCCACGGCGCCCATGCCCGCCGCGGAGGACGAAGACGAATCCATGCCGCCGCGAACACGCGGGCCGAAACCCCAAACAGATTTTTATGACTCCAAAGCTCACATTTTCTCCACACCACTGAGATTCCTTTTGCTGTGTTATACTGTCTAAAATCTTCCTATCTTACATTCCTGAGATAAGTATTGCTGATTTAAAAAAAAAGTGTCCAATGAACTATTTGACACAAATCAGTTACATTTAATAAACAGGTCAGAGAGAAATACAGAGACAGGGACATAAGGGGGTCAAGAGCCACACACCTATTTTTTTAATTATAATTATTTTAATTTATCATAATATTATAATTTAGCTAATTATTATTATATTTATCATTAACATTAATATCTTAGAATAAATTTGTTTCTCATATCTGTTAGGTCACTTCCAAATATTCTGAAAATATGGAACATTAGGCAAAAGCATACCAGAGCACTCTATCCATTGCAGAAAAATAGAAAGGACATATCACAAATCTGGGGAGAGGTCATCAGTTAGTAGCTAAGTATATTTTAGGGCTCACTTACTCAACAGAAAGGAAAGAATTTTTGTTTGATATTGAAGACCCATTTTTCTAATTCTTGTTATATCTTTATTAACCCAGCACACACCTATTTTGATTGAATATTGTTGGACCTAACATAGTATATATTCTTTTGAACATAAAAAGCTATGCAACACTGAAAAATATTCTCTTTCAAGGCATTTTAAACTTTCTCACTCATTCATACATCATTTGTGGAATGTTCCAATAATGGGTACAGGAAATATAGGAAAATGAATGAGACAGACATAGTACCTATGCTCACCTAATTTAGAGTTTATTGCACTAAGCACAGCCAGCATGCAAAGATGCAATGAAAAATTTAGCAAGTACTAGCAACCCAAATAATCAGGAAGGCAGGAAAAATGGCCCCAGGGTGAAAAGGAACCTGGTCTATACAGAGTAGTGAGGAGAAGGTACTGAACAAAAGCAAATATGTCAGCTGGGGGCTGTCCAGCATCCCAAGGAAAATACTGTGACTAGGGCAGGGATAGAGGGTCAACAGTCAGGACAGCCCCCACAGACCAGAACAGCTACAGGGAGGGGCGGGCTGATCTGACCCTGAATCACAGAAAATCAAAACATGGAGACATTTTGGGTACATCAAATGGCATTACTGCTTTGGGGTGAGTCATCACACATGCTGTTAGGGAGAAGGAATGGAAATGAACCAAAGTAAAAGACTGAGGTAACAGGTAAAAGACCTGGAGGGTGGGAAGGTAAGAAAGCACCCAAGCCTATCCCATGACCTGGGCTCCTTAGCACAGAAAAGTCAAAAACACTGAAGGCAACACAGAAAGATCAAGAGTTCAAATTCACCCCTTGAGTTTGGGGACCAAGTTACAAATGAATGGATGGATGGATAGATGGATGGATGAATGGATGAATGAATGAGAGAGAAAGAGAAAAAGGGAGGGGGAAGTGAGGGGAGGGGAGGTAAGAGGAAGGGAAGGAAGGGGAGGAAGGAAATTAACTTTAAGTATAATTTCAAAAAATATTAATTAAATTTAAAATCTGAAATTTGACAACATGGCACTCTAATTGTCAGTGAAAATCAATCTTAAGTGTCAACTAGGAATAGAATCTAGACTTCTAAATTTGCTGTCCATAGCCCCTAAGCAATCAATCAAAAACAGAATGGTATTCAAATACAAAGATGTTCAATAAAAAGTTATTTGCAAAAATAAATTCTAAATAATCTAAATGTCTGCACCAAATGAGATGGGTAGGTAAGTTATGCATACTCATTCCAATAACCATTAAAAATTCATGCTACTGGTCATGATGATTGGTCATGAGCTCACAGACTCAGAGAACATAGTGGGAAGATGCACTAAGAAGGGAGGAGCTGGAGGACTGAAAGGAACATAGTGGATGTTGGCTTCTGGATATGGCCTGACTGCTGGGTGACCTTGCCTCACAGCAGCAGTGGTGACCTGAACAAGATGGAGCCCCAACATTCCATCATGGTTGAGGCAGGGGCTCACGGGGCCCCAGGCTTCCTGGAAGAGCTATCCATCCAGAGTTAATGATTGCTGGGAAAGCACTAGACATATTCCTCAGTGGTGTGGTCACTGCTAAGTTAACTCTCGCTGGGGTAAATAATGATCCCTACTCATGGTTATGACAGCCCTAATAAAAAGCAATGTGGACACACATACACACACACACACCATGAAAGAAGGAGGGGAATATGGATAAAAGGTTTGGCATGAGCAACAGTGGGACAGAGAAGAAAATGAAAACGGGGTCATCTGATCAAAACACATCTTACACACACATAATTGTGAACAAATAACTTTTTAAAGAAGGTTCTGTAGACAAAGGGCTTGTGGTCACCTTCATGGAGAAAGAGCAGGTAATGCAAGGACAAGAAGAACAAATGACCAAGTAAAGGATCCTGGGGCAGACACAGGGGAAAGCAAAGGAAGAGGAAAAGCCCAGATGGCCTCCAATACTGTATGTATAGTCCCCCTGGGCTGGTTCACCCTTCAAAGCAGCAGACATAATGGCAAAGCAGGGAAGTAGCGAAGGCCCTTGGTGAAAGCAATAGGAGCCTCTTATCATACGTAAGAAAAGCAGAATGTTCACATAAAACATCCACCACCTTGCAGGCTAGCAATTCTGGCTGTGTACACAGATCTTCTGTCCTCTTAGTATCAGATCTAAGGAATGTTAACAGAAAGAAGACAGTCTACAACTGACACTTGTAACTGACTCTCACCTCATGCTTACTTACTTTCTTTAAAGTAATGCTCTTTATTCAAAAAAAAAAAAATTTGAACACCACAGAGGAGCATACAAGATACAAAATGGCACAGTGCGATTCAAGGTGCGACAATGAAAGGAAAATGTACATCTACATCAGAGATTACTCATATACTATACTACGCATACAGAAGGCATATTCATTTAAAAAATATAAACATGTAAAAAATCACATTAATGCAATGAATCTTCTTAGCCACTCAAAATAACATTTAGAAAAGCATCATTTTAAACTAACTGCTATGTTAAGTAGAATCACACAAATATCAAACTAGTAATATCTTTTTCAGTAATTTGGCATCCTTTATTTTGCCTTCAAAATAAAAAATTATGTCTATTAGAATACGGCTACCTTTTGTTTTTCCTTTCTGGTTATGTCCTTAAAACAACTGTGAGGGTCCAGAGGCATAGAGCTTTACACTTGTAAATAGCCCCTCCCAGAAGGCCAAATCTCCATATCTTAATATCATGAAAGCTGGAACTGTAAACTGAAATCTGTTAGCAGCTGAAATCTTAATGAGGTTCCACAAAGAGGAGGCTTTTCTGCCATGACTCAATGCATGGAAACAGTTAAGCAATTACAAATGCATGGGCTGAATGTGAGTTGGCAAATATCATACCACAGAATGTACCCAGAACTGGGTTGTCCCAGTTCAAAAGAGACAGTATTCCTTCACCAGCACAGGCAAACAACTAACCTGAAATGCCTTTGGCTGAGAGATAGGTGTGAGCCCGTAAAATCATGTCCCTTGACTCCGCATTTACATGGTGACAATCTGTTCTGGCCCACCGAGCAGCCTGTTCTTCAACAAAGCACTCCAGAAGGAGCCCTGCATAATAGCAGTTTCATCAGAGGTAACAGAAGCCAAGGACAATCAGACCGAAGCAGTGGTTCTCAAACTTGGGGACATAGACATCCAAATGCACACCACAACCTGTGAGGACAACAATTTTAGGGTCTGCCACCTGGGGACTCAGTTTGTTGGGTCTCTAGGGACTAGGAATCTGCACTAAGGCTGACTGACCAGTCTGCGGTTATTGCTGAGTGCCAACGGCAGAGACCAACACTGAGTTCTCAATAAGGTACCATTCTCCAGAGTGATCAACCAGGGCAGGCTGACTATAGTGGACCACTTCCTCCATGGAAAGGGTAGGACTTTATCCTTACTGGAGTTGACACTTATTCTGGATATGGATCTGCCTGTCCTGCACATGCCTTCCTCACCATGGCACTGTTCCACATAGCATTGCTTCTGACCAGGGAACACACTTCACAGCTAAGGAAGTAAAGCAGCAGTAAAACATGTTCATGGGAGTCACTGAGGTCACCAGGATCCCCACCATCCTGAAGTAGTAGGCTTGAAAGAAGGGTGAAATGATCTTTTAAAGACACAATTACAGTGTTAACTAGGTGGTAATAGCCTGCAGGGCTAGGGCTGGGGCAGGGTCCTTAGAAGGCAGTGCACACCTTGAATCAGCCTAGCAGGAAGCTCAGGGTGTGTGGCCCTGAGGACAGGGCAGAAAGGCCAGAGGGAGAATTCAGAGAAGGGTGGGGTGGGGTGGGGTGGGGTGGAAGAGCATTTTTCCTTCTTAGGACCACATTTTTTTTTTTACTTACAGGAAAAAAAGAAAATAGTTTCCTGAAAAGTGTTTTCTGAACCTTCACACATAGAACAGTAAATTTAGAATATGTCCTAGAAATATTTTAGTACAATTATTCATGGTAAAGAAATCAAACTCCACAAGCTTATTTCTAGAATATATATTCTGAAAGAGAAAGAAGGGAAGAAGCTTACAGGGCCAAATCCTCTCCAATCTACTCTTATTTAGATATTCCAAAAACTTAGGGATGCTTAATTCCATCAAGATGAAGCAATCCAAAGCAGTGACTCTGCATACGGCACCTGAACAGAACAGACAGTGAAACACCATGAAACATCGACCATAACCATAAACACCATGAAACCTGCAGACTCATTAATGTGTTACCACAATCTCGATTCATTTCTCTCTAAATCCACTGAAGTCCAGGCCCAATATGCTAATACTCCTGGTTTAGTTTTCACAATGGACAGTCCTGTGTGAAAAAAATTCAGGCGTCTTCAGCTGAGACGCTCCCTGCCACAGAGCAGAAGTTTCTGGGAGCTGGGACTGTCCCAGAGTCCTCTGGCTTAAAGTACTCACCAGAGAAGATGTGATGGATACTTTATGTAGAGGAACTATGCTGGGTGGGCTTAAGAGGGAAGACACGGTCACAGACGTCTGAAACCCAACCTTTCATAAAGGATTCGACCACAATATCCTTAGGGGAGCACATATTCTAAAATTTAGGAAAACAGATCTTGAAAAGCTAACAAAGTGGGGCTGGAGAGGTGGCTCAGGGGTTAAGCCTCCGCCTTGCAGGCGGAAGGTCCTGAGTTCGGATCCCAGATCCCACGTATAGACGCCAGGCGGGGGCGGCCTGCGCTTCTGGTCCTGGTAGGGCGGAGCCTGTGAATCCCGGGGCAGAAGGAGGTGGAGGCGTCCATGGTGGTTCCTAATTCGTCCGTGGTTCTACACACACACATACACACATGCGCGGGCACATACATACACACACACACACACACACACACACACGTACAATTGAATAAATAATAATTAAAAAAATTTAAAAAAAAAAAAAAGAAAAGCTAACAAAGTGTGAGCATGATTTCCTTGATGGCGTTTTCCTGAGGGAGGTGGTTCAAAACAATTATGAAGCTATAAAAAAGCTGACAAGACAAAAATTATGTGAGGGAAGATGAGTGAGTACCAGCAGGGAATCAGCAGTATCAAGAGTGACATTCCCTGGGTGCTTCATTCTTAGGCCACCTGCGAGGAAGGAGTTCTCCTGACCCATTTCACAGGTAACTACAGTGAGGTAAATTCCCCTAAGCCAAATGCTTACCTAATGGGAGGGAGGATCTGAAACTACATTTTATAGTCATCTGTGTTGGCTGCTTGGGAAATTCTTGAAGGGCTTAACTTCTTCAGGCTAGGAGGAACTATGGAAAACAGAGCAGAGACATGCACACAGGAATCTCTAAAAATCTTATCCAAGTGTTAGTGGGCCAAAAGATGTGAAACCTGCTAAATTCAAGGAAGTGTTTTATTCTGCTCATCAGCTGCCTATCTACCTGCTAGGGCAAAAGCAGATTTGAGCTGGAAGTGCTGGAATACTAGTTAAGAAAGCCAGGAAGCCTATGAAAGAAGAAAAAAAAGGAGAAACATGCATAACTGTTGTAAATAAGTGTAAGCCTCCTAGCCCAAGAACCCTCATCTGGATTACTTGAAGAATTTCTAGGAGTGATAGTTGATGGCAAAAAACAAACAAACAAATATAAACTGCAGTCATATCCTTTGTCCACAGCTACAGGAAAGACAGAAATACTTGAGAAAGTCTTTCAAAATTGTCTGTGCCCTGCTGAAAACTATCCTGATAGCTAACAAACTAGAATGCAGTCTTCAGGGTCACAACCTAGTATTGTGTCAACTTGTGCTCTTTCAACTTTGTGCCAATGATCTGCATGAAGATGCTTATGAAATGTGTAGATTTCATAAAGTCACCATAATGGATGGCACAATTTAGATTCAAAATTGACTAAGTGTTTCCCTGGAATATAAGTCTAGCACTTTGAAGATGGAAGCAGCAAGACCAGGTGTCCAAAGTCATCTTCAGCTACATAGTAGTCCAATGCCACCTTAGACCACCCCTATGCCTCAAAAACACCAAAACCCAAAAATGCTCAGGTGTTTAAAGCAACTGACCAGACAAAATGAAACAAAAACAAGAATTTATTTTCAAATGACATTTACATAGTTTTGACCTAATATAAATTCATATAAAACAAAGCAAACAAAAACAGAAGAAAGTTGATAATGAACTGTTACTGCGAACATCTGCTAAAAGGAATTAATAACCCTGGGGAGATGGCACAGAGGGTAAAGAGTGTCTACTCTACAGGATGAAGACCTGATTCTTGGCAGTCAGGAAAAAGCTGGGTATGGCTCATCTGTGCCTATAGCCCCAAAGTAGGAAAATGGAGACAGGCAGATCCAGAGAGCTGTAAAAGGTGAGCTGTGCAGTGAAAGATCCTGACTCAAAGCAGTAAAGCAGTGTGGTGACAGAGGAAGACACCTGATATCCTGCTCGGGAGCATGCGGCATGCAGACACATGCAGCTTGCTCGCTCGTGAACTGCATGCACCACACACCACCACCACCATGCAGATACACACTCATGCATACACAACCACAGTGACTTTCTAGACAGTCAAGATCATAGCAGTGGCATGGACAGCTTAGAGAGTAACAAGGCAGGGTAATACACAAAGTAAAAGCACAAGGCACAGAGTAAAAGGACAGAAAATTATGACCAAATACTGATGAAGGCCCCTTAAAAAGAAACCTTGGGAAAAAACTATGATCTCACTTTCCAAACATCTAAGTTGTAGGTGATGAATTAGCAAACACACACACACACACACATACACGCACACTTTAAAGACTACATCCTCCTCAATCCCTGAAGTACAAGTGCAAATACTGCAGGCGGGGCAAAAGTAAAGCCTCATGTCCCTGCAAAGAGCCACCAAGGCAGGAAGATCTTTCCATAGACACCAGAGTGTCCACTTCCTTGGGAACCACCTTTACTATGGACAGAGCAACCTGATACCTTACCTTTATCTTGGCTCTATTAATCTGGAATATTTTAATACCTTCTATTAAAAAAACAAGAAAAGATTCATCTCTTGCATGGTGCTCCAACTCTACCTGCAATTAATACTAAGTTCCTCTGCAGAAGAATGTTTGCTGGGAAGGAGCCCGCCCTGCTTAACACCGTTCTGGTATTTAAAGATTAGTCACAGCAAGGCGAAGGCCCTTTCTACTGCAAGGGGTGATGTTAAGAAATTTAACTTCAAAAAGGCTTCTAGCTCATCTTCACTATGTAATGATACTGAGGCTAAGACTGGATTTAATTATAAGTCTGAGGAATGAGAGAGGAAGGAAGTTTGTGGGCTTGACTCCCCTCTCTCCATCCCCACCCCCAGCTTCACTGACTTTCTTTTTTTTCTTTTGGTTTTTACACACTCTATAGGCCAGGGCCATTAATAACGGGGCAAACATTCTACAACAGAGATTACAAACTGCCTTTCTCTGTGAATGTTAGTTTAGCAGTTAAGGCTATTTGAGGGATTTTTTTTTTAAAGCACTACAAAATAAAACCTTTGTTTAAGAACACATCATGAATGCCAGTCTTTCCTGCCCTCCACCCAGTAAGCTAACTAGAGCTCCTTGAACTCTGACCTCAAAGGACACTTGGTTAGCCAAATCTAATCCTAGACCCAGAGATTACTTCAATGATATTTGAGACAGCTAGGATGAGGTCTGCTGGATCTGTGGCTGGAGTGATTGTAAAGGAACCACTGCTCCTGGCATGGGGCACCTTTGAGGTGTCTGTGTTAAGGTAACAGAAAAGGAAGAGCCCTCCTGTTCTTCAGCACCCACAAATTATACAGCTAGAGTAAATCTGGATCCATGCCTTGTTTATCAGAAGCCCACATTCTTCAGCACCATCTGTCAACTTTGCTTCTTGCCCAAGAACTGGGTCAAGAACACTGGGGATTATCATTTTACCAATCTCCACTCTAGAGGTGAGAGGGTAACCCCTGAAAGTGGCCTCTCCACAGCATGTTACTGTGCCTTTAATGATGGAATAGTTTAGGATGCAGTTCAAGGAGAATGAATGCCCCATTATTTTAACCATTTGCCCAGGGTGGTCACTATTTTTTAATGCAATGTACTACATAGGAATGACATCATATAGCTATCATAAAAGAAAGTGTTAAAACCTGTGATGAATTTTCCTACTATAACTATACAGTTAATAAGTGTAAAAGTAGATCAAAACATATGCTTACAGTGTGGTAAAATATTTATATCCAACTTTATAAATACAAAAATAAAGGGGAATTTCTTAAGCCATAAAAATCCCCTTTGCTTCTTACTTCCAAAGCTCCAAAGAGTGATCTTCGATGTCTCAGACTTATTTTTTTTTCTAATTAAAGGAGTCTAAATAACCATTGCTGATAAGGAGCCATTTATGAATCCTGAGCAGTTCTTTCTTTCATACAGATCTGTCTTGGGCAATGTGACTATGTATTAAATTCAAATCACACTGAAGCAGTTGCTTTCTGCTATGGCACATTCCCTTGTCATTCTGAGAAAGCGTTGGCCAGCCCTAACAGGGCTTCTCTCCAAGTCCCTCTTTATGTCTAGCAAAAAAAAGGAAGAAAGAAAACATTTTTTTCCACTCCTGTCTTTGCCATCTTATTATGCTCACTCAGAACTTAACCCATTCCTTACGGAGGATGGTGAAATATACCACTCTGGGGCTTCCATATGCGCTGCTGTACAGAGTCCCTTTAAGTAGCCTTCTTGTTCACACATAGCAAGAAGCAAAAGGAGGAGACCGTATTCCCCCCAAATAAATGCTGTTCTACTTACTGATATATTGTTCATCAAATATTTAATATGATCATTAGAGGTGTTTGGGACTATGCTAAAAGAACATTGCCTTTACAAAATGATAAGCAGAGGTATCATTCTCGTTTACAAATAAGATGCACTCTGAGGAGGATTTACCCAATATCACCAACAAACAAATGCTGGGGTCGGGATATGAAGTGCTAAGACATAAGTTACCCAGGTGCTCATGAATGGTTATGGCATAGAACATATACATGCAGAACACATGGTCTCCTCAAAAGAGTAACTCACAGGACAGGAGAGAACAAAGACAAGCAAGCAGGCAAATTAAAAACCAGGGTGCTGACCAATGCAATAAGAGTAAGTGCTGTCAGATAACAGAAGAAAGTAACCAAGGGGCTGGGATGACAGGCAGAGGAGAGGGAGATGCCTGCAAGAGCATCCCAGGATGACAACTTCACTTAAAACTGGATTTGAGTTTTCTAGGAGAAACGGACAGCGGCAAGCATTGCAGCCAAGGTCTAAGGAGGGAGGTTCAGGAAAGAATATGGTACACTCGAGGAACAATAAGAAACTCCTACCTGAGGGAAAGTAGGAAAAGTAAGAGACCACACAGAACTGAAAAAGAAGAGTTGGGCCAGATGTAAGTGAAAAGAAAGGGCTTCTGTCCTGGGAAATCTGTATGAGAAGACATCAGATGCAGTTTGGCAACTTCTGACAACATTTAACAGAAGATATAAAATACAAGGTAGTGGTCCAAGGCAAGACACACCAAGAATTGTGGCATTGGCTCAGAGCAGTGTTAAATGAATTATGTATGTAGGCTAAACAGAAAGAACTAAAAGATAAGGACAAACAGCAGAATTTGAGGACAAACAATGAAGAAAGAGCCCTCAAAAAGTACAAGTGTGGGCCTCAGGGTATGGCTCCATGAAGACCTAGCATTGCAAGGCCCTGGGTCCCATGGGGAACAAGGACAGAGGACGCCTTGGGTGGAGAGGGAACCCCCATAGGACTGTTACCTGCTTCCACATGGCATCATCGGGCATCTGTTTACTTACTCTGTGTGTCTCCTCTTTCCACTGCCTAGCAAACCTTCACACTGTTCTGTATAAATGCACATAAGCTAAAGGAATCTAGGGGGAAAAGAATCATTGTCTTCTCTACTGGGACAAGTCGCATATGAGAAATAAAAATGCCATCTTCAATTTACATGGGACAGGATACCTCAGATGGAAATGTAATGTTCACGGCAACCATAACCAAGCTATTTCATTAGGAAAAAACCCTGTGGTGAATTATCATACTACAAATAACTCTGTAAGAGCTCAAGAATGAATCTGTTATCTCTGACTTCCTTTATAATATATAAAATGCATGTTACTAGAAATATTAAAAGCATTGCTTAAATTACTTACTTTAAATTAGTCCCTGAAATACTTTTCCTAGTTCTCTAGTCCCTCAATTTAAGGAAAAACGTGTGTGTGTGTGTGTGTGTGTGTGTGTGTGTGAGAGAGAGAGAGAGAGAGAGCACTTGCGTGTGTATTTCAGGAGCACTTGAGTGTGTGTGCCTATGGAAACCCAAGGGTGACACTGGGAATAATCCTGAATTGCTGTACTTCCTTACTGTATTGTCTGGGGTTTCCCAGGTGCAGCCTTCCAGGGCCACAATTTTAAGCCAACACCATTTCCGCCCAGCATTTTTACAAGGGATCTAAAATCAAGTTCTTTTTCTGGAGAGGCAAAGACTTCAATCCCTGAACCATCTCCTCAGCCCCAGGGAAAATAGTCTTTAATAAAATGTGCATCTTTTCATAAACCTGCATGCTTATTTCTATAATTTACTCAGTATTTCATCTGGAAACAGCATTACAGTTTTACAGACAAGGGCACTGGGGCTCAGGGTCTCCCATCCCGCCATGTTGCAAGCTAAGCCTTACCCAAAATCTTGTTTTCCTAACTTATTGTCTAATTGTTTTCCATGAAACAAACCTCAAATCGAACCTGAATTGGGAGGTTATTTTGTCTGAAATGTGATTGGGAGGCCTCGCTGGCACTGTGGGCTTTCTACCCCTCTGCTCTCTGTCTTTGCTGATTTTCCAGGACAGATTCACAAACATACTATGGCCAACATGGCTACTTTCAGACCAATATCTACTTTCTATTCTTTCATCCTACAGAATCCTACTTTTTTTGTTTGTTTGTTTTTTCTGAAGAGTGCTATGTCAAATGAAAGATTTGATTTCCCAGTCTACAAAGAACCCGAACACATGATAAATAGCAAAATCCTGGGGAAGATCATCTCGTCCGGAATCTAAAAGGAGAACCGCGAGAGGAGAGGCGCCTGGCTGCTTGCTCTACTTTCCTCACCTTCTTTCTGGCTGGAATCTGAACTGAACATCAGCAGATTGACAGTCATGTCGCAACCAAATCACGAGAGGTTTGTAGGGGAGTTGGAATCTGGGTCCCGGTTGACACTGAGACGCTGTTAACATTTCCTATTAGGTCAGGTGGTTGCTGTGGACTTTCTGCAGTCTGCAGTCATTTGCAACGTGAACTGATTAACACCTAAGTTAACACCTCAGCAGAGAGTGACTAATTGCTGACATACCAGAACTGCACTGACTCAGCATTTTCCCTGGTGGTCTCAAGCAGGAGAGCAACTATGAAACATGAGCTCTTCTGCTTGTCATCCAAGGTTCTCTACTCTTCACCCATTAGTTCTGAGACCTAAATGTTCCCTGCACACCAGCCAAACAGAGCTAATTGCCAGCTGTCTCCCTTCATCTCTGCCCAGTGAAATCCTACAGCCTTGTCAAGACCTCACATACATCGCCTCTATTCAGAGCTGAATCCAAACAGATCTCCTCATCCAATAGATGCAACTTCCTCTCTTGGACTCTCAGAGCTGATTTTTCCCACTTTTATAAACTTTATTTATTATTAGAATGTGATCCATGTATAATACATAAGTATGTATACAAAGATGTGAAGTTGATTATCTCCTTTCACCTTTATGCAGGTTTTGGGACTTGAACTCAGGATGCCAGGGCCAACTATTTGCCTCTCCCCAAGACAGCCCTCATGAACAGCCCTGTGCTACTGCACTCTTCCAGGCAAGAGCTGCCTGGAGATCAGGGTCCTGTAATACTGGTACAGGACACCCTCCCGACTCTGGCACAATTAGTCACAGATGATTAATAACCACTTCCCCCTCTCCTAATGTAGCTCTGACTGGTCCGGAAGGAGTCCACGCCAGCACTAATGACTTACGAGGCATGTGTGACAGCAGCAGCAAGCCAAGCTGCAGTTCAGGCTGCTGGATTGTTTTGACACCAGTGCAAGTGATAATGGGCTGTGACTCACTGTGTCAAAGCGCTCAGTCAAGATTCAGTGCTGGGCCTCCTGTTGTCAGGGCCCCGGTCTGCGGAGTCTTTTCCTCTGAACACCAAGTGGCTCCACCTTTGGAGCTGTCCTAGCTGCTCAGTCCTCTCCACAGGCCACTACACAGGATGACCGCAGCAGGAATGGTGAATGGAGCCAATGATCAGCACATGCCTGTGCCTCCAGAACAAGCCCTGGCATGTATGCAAGAGACAGAGACCTGGAGAACGCTGTGGTGGGCAGCTGGGAAATGCAGTCTTCTAATGAAGCAAAAGCCAATCGCAAGTAATACTTAAGAAGCATTAGGTTTAGAATGCAAAATGGACAGGAGGCTGATGGGAGCAGGCAAGCACGGTGAGTGCAGGTGACTGAGAACCTAAAACCCCAGATGAATCGGGGAGAAAAACATGCTCTCCTTTTCCTGCAAAAGGCCACAGAGTAGAGAGTGGACTGTGAAATGCACACACACTCGGGAAAGTAAAAATAGAATCGCTGGACCCAAAAGGGAGTTTGAGCACCAGGGCTTGGCAGATATCGCATCTTAATATTGGTATAAGAATCTGCATTCTATATCAGTATGTTTCAGTTATTTCCATAAAAGTGTGGTCCTATTATACCAGAGCAACATATTTTGTCTAAGATCTGGTGGATTAGACTTTATAGAAAACTAAATGATATTTTTTAAAATACACACTTTTTGAAATAGTAGTTTATGCTTGATTCCATGAATGGATAATTATTAAATAGAGGAGTATCCACTAATAGTTATATTTGTCTTTGAGGTACACCATGCAATTTTTGATACAGATTTACCTTCATAATTATACTTTTCTTAAAGTATTATTAGCTTTCAGTTGGTGAGTCTAATATTAAAAATAAGCATACACCAAAACAGAGTGGGGCCACACATCTACTGGCTGGCAGGAGACAGGTCTTGCTCCAAATGCTGTTTTCCCATGGGTAATTAATTCATATTTAATATTTTTAAGAATAGAATAATACCCCAAAACTGAGAGGGACAGGAAGAATTTAAATACTGAAGTGGAAAGAGAAAAGTGAGAATAGAAGAAGACTGGGAAACTAGAGGAGGATGAATAACTCAAAATCAAGTTCAAACTATTACCTTGAGCCCACTACCTCCTTCCTCCCTTGCTTGCCCCCTGCATTGTGCCCCAACAGAGTCTCCATCTTCATCTGATTGGTCCCTTTGGTTAGATAAATCTCACCATTCATGATTCATGATTTCTCTCTCTCTCTCTCTCTCTCTCTCTCTCTCTCTCTCTCTCTCTCTCTCTCTCTCTCTCTCTTTCCCCCTCCCCTTCTTTTCCCATGATCAAATTAATTTAGAAAAACATGCCCCCAAACATCAAGATTTAGGCATGAAATGTTCCAGGAGGAGATGAAGAGGAGGAGCCAACATGCAAAGGTGATGAGTTCAGTTCTGTTTGCATTCAAATTTTCCAGGATATAGTACCTAGTGGCTGTGTGTCTAGGGGAAAATCATTTACATTATTTGCTTCTTGACATCCCTCCAGCCCTGCACAGACTCAGATCCATCTGAAGCAGTCCAGCAAGCTGAACCATTTGCAAAAAAGATGTGAACACCCAGCTCAAATGGCTTCCCTATAGTCAACTTTTAATGATTTGGAAAGGAGGTTTTATTATAGTGTTAGTGTACATAAAATAAATTAAGTGCTTTAAAAGTGTAATACAGAACACTTCTCTCACAAAACAGACAACAATGAAATTCAAAAGACAGAAGTAACAGCATTCCTATTCTTATAGCACAAGGAAACCAAAAAGATTAATAAAATTATGCTAGTAATTCACATACAGTATCTATGGCTGAGGCTCTCTATGAACTAAAGCTGCAAAATAAAAAAATGAAGATTCTGACTCCAGTATATTAAGGTGATAACAGCGATATTGATGCATATGTGTACATGTACACATTCATGCCTTCATATATGCACGTTTAAAGTAATAACAGCAATAACTATGTGTGCCTTCATGTATGCACAGGTGTGCATTCATATATGCACGTGTCTATGTGTGTACATGCATGAGCCTTAATGTATTGCCTTGCATATACCTCTTCCTGTGTGCACATGAGTGTATACTCATACATGAGCCTTCAAGTATGCACTTGTGAATGCACCTTCATGTAATGTTTGTGTGTGCACATGTGCACACTTCTATGTCTGTATGTATGCTCATGCAATTTTGTGTGTGTGTGTGTGTGTGTAGGTAGGTAGGCTGGAGGTCAAAGTAAGCATCTTCCTCAATCACTCTCCACCTCACTGTTTTTTTTTAAATGTTAGCTGCTGCTTTCTTTTTTTAAATTTTATTTTAATTATTTATTCAATTGTGCATGTGTGCGTGTGTGTATGTATGTGTGTCTGCATGTGTGTGTAGAACCACAGACGAATTCAGGAAACACATGGACACCTCCACCTCCTCCTTTTTTACTCTGCCCGGAGATTCACAGGCTCCGCCCTACCAGGACCAGAAACACAGGCCGCCCCTGCTTCTGCCTGGCGTCTATACGTGGGATCTGGGATCCGAACTCAGGACCTTCTGCCTGCAAGGCGGAGGCTTAACCCCTGAGCCACCTCTCCAGCCCCTCCACCTCACTTTTTGAGAGAGGCCTCTCAAAAGTCTAGAGCTCACCAACATGGCTACACTGACCTCACAGATGTGCACCCAGCTTTATTGTGTGGGAGCTGGTGAGTCAACTCAAGCTCTCGTGCTTGCACTTACCAACTAGCCCATCTCCCCAGCCCCAGCAATAGCAACCTGAACAGCATCTAACATCCATCAGTCCTTGCCCTGGCTCATAAACTATGCAAATCACTTTATATGAGTTATAATTCTTTTGTAGGGTTGTTAGATTAAAGAAAACATCAGTATCATCCCTATGTTACAGGCAAAGAGTCACAGAGCTAGAACGTTAGCAAGATTAAAAGTCCAGCAGTGACACTCCACCAGCCCCAACACCTGACCTCCTGGCCAATCTAACAACAACTGTCCCCAGCTGGAGCCAGTGAGCAGAGGGCAGGACCCGAGGCTGACCCAGTAGCTGCGGCTCCCGCGTCACTGTTCAGCTGTCACTGTTAGCACCTCAGCTAAACATCCATCAACAACAATCCCTAACAGCTCCTTAGGGAGAAGAAACAAGTCATTTTTAAACATTTGTGTTCATGATATGAAAAACTCATGGACAGTGACTGAATTTATCAGACACCTTTCCTCCCAAACTCTAGCCTGTTTTACTTCTAGAACTTCCCCATTTGGTACAGTCTTATTTCAATGGATGTTTTTTAAATTTGGTTTAAATAATTTAAATTCATAGCCATTTTCAGTCAACACTAAACAGGAAAAAGCCTATCTAAAAATTAAACAGGACATACAGTATTTACTGTAAGTCCCAGTGGTACTGAATAATGCCCCGTGTGTCTGATCCCATGGGGCTGTAACGGAACGCGAAGCAGACCAAGTCTGCCACGGAGAGTTCCTTTCTCTCCCCTTTGACCTAACCCTGTCCCCTCATCACCAATCAAAAGGATCCCATCGCGCGTGCCGGTAAGTGACAAGCCACTACTGCAGAGCACACCCTACCCCAAGAATGCCATTGGCCACAGCCCTATCAGCATCTCCACGCAGAACACAAACCTCTCTGCCTAGATTCCCTAGGGCCGCACACAGAACTAGTCAAAGCCCTTCTAGAATTCCCCCTAAACAAATGATTATGGCAACGGGGAGTCTCAGGTCCTTTGAGATGCTGCAAACTGGAAGCATCCAAGGTTTGAGACTTCCACCACCACAGAGACTAGAACACATGCTGTTTTTAGTCTAGTGGGAAAGGAAAAGAATTATGAATAAATTCCCCCCAGAAGAAATGCAGGAAATCACCCAATGTGCTGTGCTCATTGGCACCCACGAAGCCCTGAAAGTGATTTCTTCCCACCACAGAATAAAGCATCTTATTTCCGAGGAGGAAGTTTATGCCAAAGAAGGTCAATTAGAAAGACATATCTGCATTCCATGGCTTTAGAAGTTCAACCTGTGTTTGGCAGCATGTTTTAGAAAGAAAAAAAAAAGCGCATGATTATAAATCACCTCAAGATGTCCGTGCAAAAGCAGCACTGTAGCGTATTGTAACAGATTCTGCTGCTTCCTCTGCACGAACGGCACTTGTAATGAAAACACTGCCATATATCTTGATTTGTCAGGGAACAAATCAGTTTTATCTGTTCATTTTGTGGTTTAGTGTCATAGGTATTTTAGAAAACATAATTTATAATTCTTCATGCAATTAGATATGGAATTAAATCATCTCCCTCCTCTGTGAGCAGGAAAATATTTCAGATTAAGTAGAATGCATTCATAATGTCTTTGAAATTTTCTTCCTTTCTCCCTTCCTCCCAACCTACACCCTGAAGACAAAAAAAATAAAGGAAAAAGAGAGAGAAATATTTAGCATTTTAATGAGTAAGTCTAGCTGCATAGGGAGGCCTTATATGAGCTTTTATTGATACTGTTTTGTTTTGTTTTGGAGACAGGTTCTTATTATAATAAACTGGCCTCAAACTTGCAACTATCTTCCTGTCTCAAATCTTCTGACTGCTAGGACTACAGCATGATATTCTTAATTCTTATGATATTCTGACTGCCTCCAAAATCCTTAATGGAGTCCCAGGAAGCCAGGGTGTTAGGGCTAAGCCACTGCCTTGAGAGGCACAATGACCGAGTGTGAACATTTACCTCCTGTCTGCATCACTTGCTGTCATCATTAAAACTCCCTCAGCCTCCTTTGTTTGTTTTTTGTTTGTTAGCTTGTTTCTTCCTAGGCTACAAAATGAACACACACCTTCAGCACATACATTCCTGAGCATGAAAAGAGGTAACACTCAGAGGGGTGCCCCACAACAGGGGCTCTGCTTGCTGACACCATACCCACAACACTCCTTCTCAAATTACACAGAGCCTATGTCTTCCTGCCCCTCAGAAGGCATCTAAAAATTTGTGATTTGTTTGACAAATTCCCTACCTCCAATCTTGGGCTGCCTTCAATGGGCACAAATACAAAACAAACCTTCCTCCCAATGACAACTTCCATAAACTCCATTCTACCGCACACAGCAAAAACCAGAAGCTAACAGACAGTCTGTCAGCAGCTATTAACTCCTGAACCAAGGGACATATTCACACAGGACTGTCACTGTGAAATGCGCAAGCATTCAGTCACTAGCCCACACAATATTGTATATGTGCTTTTTAAAGAGGAAAAAGACCAAAGTGAGGGTAAGAACAAGACTATTACAAAAACAAAATATGAAATCAATTAACTGAAACTTCTTGAATGACACATGTCTTTGTACTCTTCCTCCACATGAAAAAGAAAAACATAAAGCACAAAACTCTAGACCACAAAGCAGAGAGGTAAGAAAGAATGCAGACCAATGTGTGTGGGGGGAAGGGGGGGTGAATAACAGCTGGTCTTTTACCTGCAATGACTCAAAACAAAGAAAATTATTTCTGAAAGATAACTTTTTGTGCTCATAAATGTTGGAGTGAATGACTGATTATACAGAATGTTCTTTATCACTTTTGATGTTGAAGAATACAGAAAGAAAGAAAGAAAGAAAGAGAGAGAGAGACAGAGAGAGAGAAAGAGAGAAAGAAAGAAAGAAAGAAAGAAAGAAAGAAAGAAAGAAAGAAAGAAAGAAAGAAAGAAAGAAAGAAAGAAAGAGAGAGAGAGAGGGAGGGAGGGAGGGAAGGAGGGAGGAAAGGAGGAAGGAAGGAAGGAAGGAAGGAAGGCTTGCGAGTCCTTTAAACTTCCCACCTTCGTCCGAGGACCTAGGGGGAGTACGAGAGGGAGCTCGAGAGGCGGAGATGTACCTTCGAGGGCTTTACCGTCTTTCTGTCAGGGACTTTATTTCTTTTCCCCGTCCGAGCTTTTTCCCCGGGCTCGCCACCATCTCCCCCTCTCTCCTTACACCGAACACCCCCCCCCCGTCCATAGGAGAAATGCTTCACATTTAATTAGAAGATTAAAAATTTCACTACTATGTGGTATTGGAAATAAAAAAAGTATAGTAATCACAGGCTATAATATAAGTGAAAATCACAGCTGAATATACTATAAACATGCAGAACTACAGCCTAAGACGAGTAGCCCAAAATAGCCCCTAGATGTTTATGCATGGGGTACTTGATGGTTTCTCTTTTTTTTAATTAATTGAGAGGCTGAGACAGGAAGACTACAAATTTGAGGCCATCTTGGCTACAGAGTGATTCTATCTCAAAAATAAATATATAAAAACAAAAGCCAAAACATAAAAAATATATTCCAAGATAGTTTTAAAGTTTAATGTTACTATATAAGTCACAAGTTCCCCACTCAGTATTAAAATGCCAATTGCAAAATGCCAGTCTTTGGGCTATCCTTATATGTTACTCTTAGTATGAACACAATATTCAATGAACAGATTAGCAGTATAGTATGACTGAGAGCTGAACATCAGTTTCCTTGTGGGTAAAATATGGGTGATACAATGCACATGATGGGGGTTTGCTATAAGACCAGATGAGCTACTGCATGGCAAGTGCCTGGATAGCACCTGACTATGCATAAGAAGCAGTCTATAAATATCAATGCTTAAAAACATACTAACATATCTAAAGCTAAAGGTGTCATTTCCCCTCATACAAATTAAACCAAGGCTTACGCAATTAATTCTAACAATGGGCTTAAGCAACTAATTATAACAGTGTAACATTTATCCTATTCTGAACATCAGTCTGTCCACATTGGCATACATTTTCTAGAAAACCAGAGCTTAATCTTTCAGTTGCCTGCATCATTTTATTTTTAATCCTCCAGCCTGCTCTCTTTTGTGATGGCTAAGTACCTCTTTTCCAAAAGCGAAAGTCCTACTTCTAAACAAGATGGATGGAGAACACAACAATTCTCCCTAACCTTTTACTTACATCTTCCCAACATGCGAGATACACATGTTGACGACATGTACTCTTTGCTGGCTCCCCAACTCAAAAGATAATAGATAATAAATGAATGGATGAAGTAAAGCCTGCCTAACAACCTGAACGTCAAGATGTGATATCTGAAGTTTCTTGACTAATGATCTCTAAAAGTACCTTCTTACCAAATAACTCTGACATATCCTCTACTGAAGAGTACATAAAACAGGTTCCCTTGAAATGAAGTGTCCCCATACCCTGAAGGAAACAATGTATTTGCAATAAAACACCAGACATTTCAAATCAGGAGCACTCATGCTTAAACAATGAGTAAAAGTTTGTAAAACCTGACCAGAGACCAGGATGAGATCATACTTCCCTCTTAACTGGACTCCCATGCTGGTGGTCTTTGTTTGGAAGACAGACAGGTTTGTGGAGCCAATCAGCAAGGCAGAGTCTGAAACATGCTATGAGCTTTTCAGCATGCACGCTCTGATTTACGAAACTAACAGGAGAGTGTAGCAGGCCTTTTCCTACAGAGCTGGAGCTAGAACGGAAGGTTGGCAGCTGAGGGGGCCTTGATGCGGCTTGATTTGCACACAGCCTTCAGAGTTTTCCCACCTGAGTAAGGAACTTGAAAAAGAGCAGTACAGGTTTTCTCCTCTGCCCTCACAGACATTCCTCAGACTAATAGAGAAGAGAATAACTTTTGTGTTTTCTCAAAAAAATTTTCCAATTACCATTTCAGAGCAAACAAATGACAGATGACATAGGCTCTAGAGCCGACTTCAGATCTGAGCTAGAATTACTTCACCTAGAGTCAGAAACCACAGCATTTCGATGCTCCCTACCATCCTATGCAATCTCTTTGGCACCTAGAAAACCAAACCAGAGTGCTCAGGAGTGAGCAAGCACACAAGTGAACATTCATTTCACCCTGACTTTCTCAGTCATGACTGAGCTTTTCCTCGGTCACACTGCAATTAGAAAGGACAGTCTGTTCAAAAGGCTTAGGTTCACAATTGGTTCCAAGCTATCAAGAGTAAGCAATAAATCACCACTTCCTGATCCTACACAGAGGAATGAATGACTATGGAATTTTGAGTCCATAAGAACACAGTTATAACATTACATCTGAGAGAAGCTGGACAAGGCATAGAAGTAAAACCTACAGCAGTGAAAGACTCACAAATGCAAAAACCTCAAAAATGTCACAAATAATTAATTCTGAAATTGTAAGATCTAGAGATGGTAACAATTACTTTCTGAAAAGGAAAGAAAAATTAGATAATTTTGAATAATATATCATTACAAAATGTTCTATGTCAAAGACATTTTAACTATTCAACATGAATGCCAAAATATGCTTTATTTGGAGTTGGAAAAGAATGCCACAACACAAAGATTGAGATTTGCATCAATGGGCAACTTCAAAGGATTTGCCCAAGAGGGAGCAAGATTGTTGAAGCACTTTTGAGTGTCTTCATGAATGTGCTTTTTACCAAACAAGTTGATCTTCCACAAATGGTTCAATCTTTAATGTGGCATCTATACATAAGAACAAAATAGCTGGGCTGGAGAGGTGGCTCAGGGGTTAAGCCTCCGCCTTGTAGGCGGAGGATCCTGAGTTCGGATCCCAGATCCCACATATAGACGCCGGCCCGGAAGCGGGGGCGACCTGCGCTTCTGGTCCTGGTAGGGCGGAGCCTGTGAATCCCGGGGCAGAAGGAGGTGGAGGCGTCCATGGTGGTTCGCGAGTTCGTCCGTGGTTCTACACACACACACACACACACACAAACACACATGCGCGCACACATACACATGCACATGCGCACAGTTGAATAAATAATAATAATAATAAAAATTTTAAAAAAAGATTTAAAAAAAAAAAAGAACAAAATAGCTATGCCTTATAACAAGGTAGAAATTAAACAGAGGACTAGAAAAATGGCTCAGAGGTTAAAAGCCTTTGCCTTGAAAGCAAAAGGACTTGAGTTCTGTTCCCCAGTAAAAATGTTTGGCAGAGACAGAGTCTTACAGATACCTTGAACTCTACATGAAGCTGTATGACCTTGAACTGCTGATCTTGCCTCTATTTTCTCAGTGCCATGATTACAGGCATGCAACCCACGCTTAGTTTGTGTGGTGCTGGGATAGAATCCAGGGCTCTGTGCATGCCAGGCAAGCACTGTAACATAGCTTCATTCAACCCCCACGAATCCCAAAACCCTCTCCAAATATGCAGACATTTATTTCTATCAGCTGACTCTCATATAAGCCCCAATTATACATATATATATTTAAAATAGAATATATGATGACAAAATAAACGGGGACAGAGAGCTACAAACATTTATACTAGATACTCCATCTTAACCATACATTGGGAGATTAAATAAGATAAAAATTACTTTCCCTCGGCATTTAGTTGTAAGCAGTGTTGTTTCAGGTTTGGCATGTGCACATGAACATGGAGATATGCACACACGTATGAAAATCCAGCACCATGTACCACATCACAGGCGAAGGAGCAAGATGGGATCTGCTGAAGTATTGTAACATCCCAGCCACTTTATCCTATCCAGCTAGAGGAGGGCTGCAGTGGGCTCACAGAAATGTTGAATAGCTTTTGTAGTTATTTTGCGGGGAGTCACAAACTTTTTTTTTTGAAAGAAGCTTATTTGTTAAAAGTTTCTTCCAAGACTTAAAAATTTATGCACCTTTTTCCAACATGCCCTTATAAAGACAAAATAACTGCTTAAAAATCTCCCAAACATAAGAGTTTAATTAAAGAAGCAGAAGTGGGGGGAAAAAAAGTGAGCCAAAGAAAGAAGTCGAGAGAGCAAGATAAGATGAGAGATCATCTTAAACATTTTCAATAGGGAAAATGTCAAACTTTCAAGGCATGAAAACCGTTTGGCTCTAAACCACATATGTCTTTTAACATTCTCTGTGAAAAAAATGTGTGAATTTCTGAACTTCTCTCCAAGGTTATGGCTTAACTAATTGTTTCTTCAGAATGATAGTACTTAAAGGAATTTAAAGGGTTTGGGTTGGCATTAAGTTAGTAAAGAAAAAAAAAATTCTGGATTGAAGCAACAAACACAATTTTAAAAAAATGTTTCCAGAGCTGGAGAGATGGGTCAAAGGTCAAGACTCTGCCTCCCAAGCAGAAGGTCCCGAGTTCACATCCCAGGCCCCACACAAAAAATGCCAAGCAGAAACTGTGGCCTGCACTTCTTGTGTTGGTGTGTAGAGCCTGGGAAATCCCAGAATGAAGCAAAAAAAGAGGTAAAAGCAGTCTAGGATGACTCACGAAGTCACCCTTGGTCCTCCATAGGGACATACAGTGCCCTCTGATAAGCACCCACACAAAAATAAATTAAAATTTTTAAATGCCTTTAAATAAGAAAATTAAGCGCCGTATGTGCTCTCTAATAGGTGGCTCCTAGTACCAAACCCACCCAGCCCACCTAGAGACAGTAATTGCAAGGATTATGAACAGGAGGGATGGGGTAGGAGGGCCACACCAGAAATAAGGAGAAAAGGGACCACGTTACAGCAGGGAAAATAGGCCTCCATCAAGGCCCCAAATAAGTAATGAGACATCTGATTAAGTTCACAGACTTTTGTTCCTGATCATTTACTACTGAGGGGGTGTGATCTCACCAGAAGAGGAAGGCATATAGTCTGGCAGATAAAAAGTACCATTTTGCAAATGGGTGATAGACCCCTCCCTCACTGTGGTTTCCCACTTTTATTCATCTACCTTTGAATGTGCTTTTATCACAAGACTCTAGTTTAACAGCTTTTTGTCTCTGGCCAGGGGGTAACATACAATGCCCACCAGGATGGAGTGAAGAGCATTGCAGGAGCAGCAAAACTGCAAAAGAAAATCAACAAACCACAACCCAGAACTTCAGAGACTCTATATCAACCACCTAGAATTAGGCCAGCTTAATCTCTCCCCATCTTGAAGCTCAGGGAAATTTGCAGAAGAGGGGGCGGTAAGAGTGTAAGAGCAAAAGGATGGGAGGAGCAATGATATGTAAGATACTCCATACTAGTTAGGGCTGAAGCAATCATAACTGGACTTTGCATGCCCTGCGCATTGTCCAACACACTGTTGACCTCACAAAGTCTAGCATCTGCTAAAGGCACCAAGATCCTTGGAGGCAAAGGATTGGCAGCCACAGCAGTGTTCCTATACCTAAGGGGAACACGGGAAAGGGTTCAGGGAAAGGCCACTGGGTCCTTGTATGTCATCGGAGAGGAGGGCCCAGAGGAAAATCAGACATGCACAAGAAAGGACTCTCTGGGAATTGGGGCGGGAGGCACTGGGGGATGGGGAAGGAGGGGGGTGGGGAGAGGGAGCAGGGGGTACGGGGGGGGGGGGAGGGAGGGAACTGGTGTACCTAATAAGTTTGTATGAGCTGAAATAATAATAAAAATGTATTAATAAAAAAAAAAGAAAAAACAGAATAGCCCATAGAATCAAAAGGACTTAATAGACACGTCAAATATAATTTATAGATTCAAATGTAACTTCTGATTTGAATAAATCAACACAGTGAAAAATATAATTAGGAAAACTTAAATGTTTACCAATTACTTCATGACGCTAAATGAAAAGGTATCTTATTAAAGAGGTAGTTATATATGTATATAATCCCAGCACTTAGAAAGCTAAAGCAAAAGTAATGCAATATCAAATCCAGCAAGGTTAAGAGCCTATTTGGAAAAAAAAAAAAGTGTTCTTTTTTGGAAGTCATGATGATCTGTACGGCGGCTTTTTTGGGGGGATTTGGCTATTCAGTTTCTCAGAAAGGGTCTCACTAGGTAGTCTTGCCTGAATGTGCTATGCAGACTAAGCTAGGCTAGAACTCTCAATCTTCCTGTTTCTGTCTCTCAGACCTACACGCAGGAACCTGCCTGTGTTTATGTACTTAAAGAAGTCTTTGTCTTTCAGCAATACTTAGTAAAAATCTGGGAAATTGTAAAGTCTAGGATGTTGTCTAAAATGACACAGTGGAACAGGAGAATGAAGTCAGCAAGGAAGAGAGACAGGAAGCTGGACAAAAATACCCCAAAGCCTCTCCAGCTTGCTCAGATTATACTCCGAGAATTAATTCAGAACATGGTATTCAAGTGGAAAATTACATAAGTTGAAAAATATTTGTGGCTAATGAAAATATTTACCTTAAAAGTAGTTTCTATGTAAAGGTCTTCCCAATGGTACATTGTAAGGTATTAGTCCATCGGAACGTACACAGGAATGAATAATACATCAAAGAATAAATGAAGAAAATGGTCCATTTTATTTAAAAAATAAAATCATTATTAGAGCTCAAAAATTATTTTATTTAATATTATGTTTTCAGTTTAAATACTGAAGTTCCTTTCTCTGCATATATTGTCCTTAAATAAGTAAGACCCAGATCAAAGCAGAGTAAATAACTCTAAATTTTAGTCAGAAGAATTTGGAAGAATTTGGATGTTCATAATCCTATCAGTCACTTCTGAAAAACAACTATTATTCTTCTAAAAGTATTATTGGGGTTCATAGCTACGAGCAGGGTCCCAAAATTCCAACTACAGATGATAATCTGGAAATGGCAAGAGTTGATCAACAAAGAGTCAAATAATGACCTACCTCTGACTTAAAAAAAAAAAAAGCTAAATTAACTTCACAGTGATGTCCTAGAGGAAAAATAATCCTTATAAAGTCTATCAAAAAACCTTTTTTCAATCCACTTAACATTACAGAATCCATTAACTTACGGAGTTCCTTGGGGCCTTACATTGTGCTCCAAACTATTATTTTTATGAGGGAATGGTATAGCTTCTGGTTTCTTCAAGTGTAGCCACTTAACAGGGAAAGCTGATGCTGTTTTAGGAGCATGAGCATATCCTGGGCTGATGTCTATGTCTCCAAATTCATCTTCCATTCTTCAAACACTGACTGTCAGCAACTGAATGCTCAGGCACAAGTGCCACTATGTTCTCAAGCAACAGGTACCCAAAGCAAAGCCAAAGCTGGAGGCACCTCTCCAAAAATGAGGAAAATAAAGGAAAGGATTAACAAATGAAGGATTTGACTCCAAGGAAGTAAAGCAAGGATTTCTTCAGAAACCTAATCCAGCCTGTGTCACCTTGCCATCTATTTCTGGAAAACAATAGGAGGAATTCTTGTACATTTTTTATGAACAGAGTGGCTACTTAGTTATAAATTAATATCAGACACAGAATTTTATAAGTATCAATATTCTCTGAACCTTAGTACTGAATAAGTCTGAGCTCATAGGGCCAAAAATCAACATAAGATTCCCATAACTCAACTTGTATACATAATTAAATTACAAAATATAAGCTTACTGAAAGCAGCATAATTTTCAGGTGTTTAATTTCCAGAAGCTAGAACAGTACCAATGTAAGACAGGCGCTGAAGCTTATCAATATGAAAGTCAGAACTGCTGAGAAACATGCTTTGTTTTCATCTCAGAGTGATCTTGAAGAATTGTGTATGTGAAGCAGATCTTTTATTTACTTTTAGAAGTTCACTTCAATAGACAGTTCTGTGGGGCAGGTGTGGCACATACTGGAATCTCAGCACTGAGGACGTTGGGGCAGGAAGACTGCTAGCAAGTTAGTGAGCAACCAACTCAAGTTACAGAGGAACCTTGTCTAGGCTAATTACAGGTGATTGTTCATGAAGTCAATGTCTGTTACTTGGAAAAAAGACCTCTAGATCTTTCATCATGGAAAGGAAATACACATGTTATTATTATCAAATATATACAATTGTCCTCTACTTTGTAAGCATGCTATTCAAAAAGTCTTGCCAAATAGTAAAAGAGAATATATTTTCTTCATTAAATATCCCCAAATCTACCTGTAACTACTGAGGACAGATTTTGCCCAGGGCACCTCTTGTCAGAAGGATCCTGAATCTGCAGATGGGTCAATGGCCTTCATACTTCAGGTCCCCACCCAGCAGCCTGTACCCCTGAGAAAGTCATTCTTCTTGTACCTCAGTCTCTTCTGTAATATGGAAAGCACTGAGTAATTGACATTGAAAGGTTGTTGTGAAAATTAAATGAATTAGCACCTGTAACTCTCTTAGAACAGAACCTGGTAATGGACCCTGTTACCTAGCATGAGATTTACTCTAATTCCAGGGGCTCATAAATGATACGTTGATTCTTAATTCTTTCATTGGAAACACAACAAAAATGTTTCTGTGTAGTGTGTAAGTTTCCTCATTTATAGATGAAATAGGAACGAAAGGAACCAAGCAATGAAATGAAGAAACACTTCCCCACTACATAAGAGAATTAAAGGAGGAAGTAGAAGTCTATGATTACATTTGGTTCTCATTAGAATTAAGAGAAATCCTACATAATCTAGCACCCACTCTATTCACATTTTAACAGGTTTTCTTTGTCCTTCATTGCACATATGGAAGTTGGTGTTAACTGAGAATATTCGACCCCTTGCTTGATTCACATAACATTTGCTAAATATATTTTTAAAAGATCATTTAAAATGACTGCACAAATGTAATTATTACAACATAAATCAGAAATATGATGGCTACACCTCTTCTGAAACCTACAATTTTAACAGCAGCTAATCAGGAAGGATTTTCACTTATTTGTTGCTTGGTGCAATTGTTTTTAAATACAATTTCCTAGTCAAAAATAAATTTTAAAATTTAATTTTTAAACTTACAGGAAGCAAAGGAGAGATAAAATAACCTTTGCAGACTAAGTCAGCTATGTATAAGATGTCACCTTGTGGTCAGAGCTCCGCCCCAAAACACCAGCTGCTCACAAATCCGAATTGTGGCTTACTCAGTGGACTTAAAAACTCTCTGGCATTATTGGGGGCTGGAGAGGTGGCTCAGGGGTTAAGCCTCTGCCTTGCAGGCAGAAGGTCCTGAGTTCAGATCCTAGACCCCACGTATAGACACCAGGCAAAAGTGGGAGCAGCCTGCGTTTCTGGTCCTGGTAGGGAGGAGCCTGTGAGTCCCGGGGCAGAGTAAACAAGGAGGAGGGGAAGGTGGTTCCCGAATTTGCCTGTGGTTCTACACACACACACATACACACATGTGTGCACACACGCACAACTGAATAAATAAATTTTAAAAATATTAAAAAAAAATTCTCTGGCATTATGGAAAGCGTTAATGAAAGTACAAAATGGAAAGAACAAAGAGAATAATGAGTTTAGAACGCACAGTTCCTTAGGCCTTAATCTATGAGGCAAAGAGTTTGCCAGCTTTTAGCTTTTTACATATGTAAAGCAGCCTGATGAACCCTACATCTTATGCCCTTGAGAATCACATGGCTAGTGGCATGTATGTGTGTAAGTACAGGTGAGCCAAAAACATACTTCCCCTGATTTGTGACAGAGTTTTATTCTCTTGGGTCCCAATATCTCACCTTCAAATAAAAACTTTGTTAACATGGATTTCTCTGTCTTTCAGAAGCAAATATTCTTTCTCACTAAAATCTATTCAGCCCTCCTGGAAGGAATACCTTCTCTGAAAAAGAAACTGACAATCTCCAGATTACAAGCACCCTCCCTGGTGTACCGCCCTTAAATGATTACATTGTTAATGTGTCTACTTAATGACAGGCAATTCGAATAATCTTTCCAATCAATTACTGGAAATCTTTTCTGGTCCTGTCAAAACAAAATTTTTTTTCAAGAGCCTCAGCTTTTAAAACAGGCTCAAGCAACCCAGTACACTTGCATCTGAGCTCTGCCCAACTCTTCCAGAACAGGAAGATCATCCAGTTTTTGCCAGTGGAACCACTGGAAGGACCCCAGATAAAGGTAAACACTGAGAAACAAGACCAAAACGGTATCTTTGGTCCAGCAAATGACAAGCTGCCTTCTAGAGCATTCCATTTCATCTGTAATAAACATACAGCAAGATGCATCTGTAATATCATCTGACAGCAAATACCTAATATGTTTATTCAAAACATGAACAATTCTAAGCGTTTCCATTTACTCTACACAAGTCAGTAGCATAAGAAAATATTTTTTTTATTAGTATGTGTGATTTCAGGGTAGAAATTCCCCTTACAAGCAACATAAAGCCTATCCGTGATCTAGAGCAAAATAATAGCAGAGCAAGAAGTAATAATTTTTTTACCATAGTTTTTGAAAACTTTATGGAAGCCAATAATCACTTTTGGCTTGTTCTCAGTTTAATCTTCCACAGTAGGTGATATTTACTGCTAACTCGTCACCTTGGTGAGTAGAGGCCTCAGTCCACACCACTGGGAGCCAGTGTGCGCCCTACTGCAAATTTCCTGGGAGTCCCTTTCCTCAGCTGTGCCAAGAATCAAATCTTGGCCACTTAGTGCTCGGTGTTCCACATGTGCTCACGATGCGTTGCGCAGCCGTGCTAACTGAGATGGATAGTCCTGTCAAACGGGAAGCTGGCACACTATGATGCAAGCACTGGGGTACAGTGACCTTTGCATTAGGAGAAAAACATCCCTAAAATGGCAGGGATGTTTATGGGGAGGGAGATTTTCCTCTGCTTCACTGAGGTGCACAATAAGAAATGAAAGCAACAGTAGGCAGTTTGTTGGGATTCAAATCCTGAATCCTTCACAGAAAGGAAAGGAACACTTCATTTCACAGCTCTGACGAGATGAGCTGTGTTTGGGGTGGCATGGCCTAAAATTGGACTCTGCAGTTTGGCTGTTATTACTGCACTTGGGATTAGCCAAACACTGAATTCAGATTATACCCAAGATTCACGTGACCTGCACGCAGGATATGCCTGGCCTGGGAAACTATTGCTGACTCTCCTGGTAGCACTAAGTTAAAAGAAAAGGCAGTGATGTACCTATAGACTTACAGACAAGGTGTAAGTCCAGAGTTTTTGGTCTCTGTGACTGTGGCTGTGTAAACTACACTCCTTGTCAGAATCCCTAAAGCTCTAACTGACAGAGCTTACAGATGATATGAAGAGAGAGTCTCAAGAAATAGCAAGAATTCCTGGGGCCTACATGAACATTAAGTAAAAATGGCAACATAGAAATTCACATATAAAATACACCAGGATGTTATAAACTTCTCACCTTTTTAATAACTACCATCATAAATTATACAATTTAATCAATTCAGCTTCAAAACAGGATAATAATTCCACTGGCTCAAAATTATTTTTTCATTACTTAAAGTTTGGGGGGAGGGAGGTTGTTGTTGTTTGTTTTGTCAATTCAGTATGAAAGAACAATAGGCTATGCTTCAGAAAGAAGCAAGAGAAACTCACAATGAGCTCCCCATTGTTAGACAATGCACCCTGAAATAATGATGTGATTTTCATAGCTAATTAAATAGGTAAAAGGAAGCAATTACAAAGGCTCTGTGATTTTTTTTTTTAAATTGAAAGGACCACATCAAAACTACGGAACAGTTTTCAAAGATACAAAGAAAAAGATGCATCCATTTTTTAAAAATAAAAACTGACAGACAGTAAACTGGAGAAGCCATAGACCCAGAACAATTTCAAAACCTATATACTTATAAATCATGTATTAAAGTTTGGATAAGTCAGAACTCAAACATCTCAACACTAACCTTGAGAATAGCAATTGAATGACTTAAAAATACTAGTTATAAATGTGTGTGTGTGTGTGTGTGTAGGAATTGCTCTGAAATGCAAATCAGTGGGGATGGCTTTAGGTCACATACTTTCTGAAACTAGATAGTTCTGTTGCTCACTGTCAGGCTCAGCACCTGACAACTGTCTTGCACCCCTACTCTGGAGCAATGCCAGGGGAACCCATTCTTCCTCCAATTGTGACACACAGAGAAGCTGTGAAGCAGAGGGGGCAGAGCGATACCTTGGGCCTGAGCGGCAGAGCTGTGGGAATACCCCAGGGCCAGAAGCGCTGTCTCCACCAACTGGCTGAAAAGCACATCTTTTCGCACCAAGACGAACTCAGCGTGTTCTTCTCTGTTGTCATATTCAAGAGAGCCATCCAACTGCTCCACCACACAGAAGACAGGAATCATCAAACCTGAAGGGGACACAATCCAAGAGCAAAACACAGGCATTACAGACCAAGTCTGAGTTACCATGATGCTCATAAGCAGTTGTCAAAGTCACTCAACTACAATGGTTCAGCAGGCCTTAGTTCTTGGCCCTCATTAAAACTGAGGGTCTCCCCTTTCTGTTGTGACTGTCATACTTTCCAATCATTAAATAGACTGTGCCAACCAGAGGTGTCCTAACATATGACTGAAGTCAAGGTGACTCTGAGGACTTCAAGATCTTTCATGTCCACTGTTTTTTTTTCCATTAATAATCAACACTATAATTTTCAGATCAGATTTATTTCTGTCTAGAAATGTATTACAAAGCTTCTACCTCTAAAATACCCAGTAGGGAGTCAAGGCCTGAGATGTCATGTGAATATATATGAGATGGTCAACAGGAGCTGGCAAGATGGATCATCAGGAAAAGACATCTGCTTGCCAACCTGGCCATTTGAGTTCAAATCCCAGAAACCCACATGGAAGGAGAGAACTGACTTTTTGAAAGCTGTCCTCTGACCTCTACCCATGATCTGTGGCATGCACATGTGCATGTCTGTCTTTCTTTCCTTCTTCCTTTCTTCTTTTCTCTCTCTCTCTAAAATTAAACATTTTTAACAAAAATAAAGTCATCAGGAATTTAAAAGAAGGCCTCTGACAGGTTTTTTTTTTATTTTAATTTCCGAAAGCAAGTCATGGAATTAGATTGAAAACACCCCAATTGTGGAAAATCTTAACTAATATTTAGCTAATGTAAAACACACATATAAATACAAAATTTCATCTCTTTGGCATTACTTTATATGTGAACACAAGTTACCCCTGAATGAAGAGTACTTTTCTTGTATTTGCAGAGAGAAATAGCAAACCACCCTAAAGAATAAAGCAAATTAGTGTATTTGAAAAAAATCTGTTGAAATCTGTTGTCACTGAAATATTTCTCTGCTTTGTATCAAAGTGTGAAAAGCTAAAAAAAAAAATGTTTAATTCACCGAATGCTTCTTAAACTTTTTTTAATTTTTTTTTAAAGTCATGCAGGCATTTAAATCTAAACATAACCAAGACACAAGATGATCAAAGTTTTACCAACATACAAGTAGTAAACATGGTCCCTGCCCTTCACAGCTCACACAAATTAGTACATTATGGAATGAGGATCTGACCTTGCCTTTGTACAACAAAAAACACAAATTCCCAAGGATATGTGAGCAAGCCGGGGTGGGGTGATGGTGAAGGTACTTCTTAATGAAAACAAGACCTCTGCAAAACTGACTGTCTCAGACTAGAGCCCAATATATAGAATGCAGGTTTTCAAGTCCCTCCCTGTGCCTGACCCTAGAAGCCTCCTGACTCACTCCAGTCTGGAAGGTAGAGGGTGGGAGCAGATACTCCTCAAACTACTAGCCACAGATTCAGGTTTTTGTTCTAAAGATAATACAATGGTGCAACTGGTTCCCATGTGCTAATTATTATTATTAAAGATAATAAGTATTGGGTATAATTATTAAATATCATTATTAACAATAATAATACTCATTAAGAATTGTTATCATTAACAATCTTGGTAATTATTATTAAGCCTGCACAACACTCCAACAAATCTCACCATACAGTGCTTAAGACAACTATAGACTCTATTGCTCTTGAGAATAACAAAGCTGCATTACTGTCCAGGGCAAATACACTCGTGTGATACAGAGCCATGGAAAATTCAAGGGTGTAACTGACCAAATTATTAGGCAAAGGAGAGGATGTAGCCTGGCCATGTGATACTTTATAAAATATTTTTCACTGTGATGATCACTAATTTATACAATGTTTATGAGATTTTTACATCTAAATACATGTAATACATTTACAACATGTAATAAATAATATGAATTTGCATTCATCCACATTATCTTACAAAAACTCTTTTGTGCCTCATTTATTTGTTGAATACCTACTATGTGTCAGGTATCACCAAGCCTCCATGGATACAAGTAAGAACAAGTCTGCTGTGATTCCTGCCCTCAGTGTAGCTGGAAGTGCTGTAAACTCTTCCTGAGCAAGCATAATAGCATTTTATATGGCCCATTGGGGAGAGCCTCACCTGCACGGAATAGCCCCCATTTAGGCCTTTTAACTCTTACATGCTGGTATATGATCTTTGTCCAAGGAAGCAGACTAATTTCAATTTTGAATGATTTAAGCATATGCACACACAGGACCATACAGCCAGTGGTGCCATAGCTACTTCATTACTAATTCTCATGTGTACATAAGTGTCTATGCTGGAAATCCATATGCAGTTCCTAATGTCAACATCTGAGTGTCACACATCTGGGGACCACAGATAAGACCTTTAAACCAGCTACTCCAAGCCAGGATGCACCCATTAAATTAAGGCAAGTCTGTGGCAAACTGAAAAAAAAAAATTAAGATTCTATTATTAGTATCTAGCTAACAAGCTAGATACAAAATACAATATTAACACTACACATGGCAGATAAGAAACTTATATTTTTATTATTGTCAATGAATGCAATATTTCCTAAGCATTTGGTTCAGAGAAAGAAGCAATTGTTACGGCATTATCCTTACAGTCAAAAAGCAATCACCAATCCCTACATAGGTATACTTACCTTAAAAAATAAAAAGACTGGGAGGTCATTTGCAAAACAAATAACTCTAGCAGGTATGAGACACTACACAATAGCATTTTACTATTGTATTTTACTACCAGAAAAATTCTCCTTCTTACTAGAATCTGATGTATTTGGCAATTATGGTTTCTTTGGGAAAATTCAATTCTGACAAAAGACAAGGTAGCCATGAAAAAAAAGACACAATTTCTAATAGTTATGACAAAAAAAGAAATGAAAATAGTGCAAGTGGAACAATTGAAGTCAAATAGGAGAAGAAGAAAAAGGACAAGGTTTACAAGCCTTCTAAAACAGGACATCCTTGAAGAATTCAATATGCACCCCACAAAAGATACTTAGTTACCTGATTGGTCTCACCATTCTTCCTAAAAAGCAAAAGGAGGAAAAGAAATGAAGAAAAAAAAAGGATGGGTGCTTAGAAACGCATCAAAACAAAATAAATTTTAAAATAAGAAGAATTAAAAAATAAGTTTGATAAAGACTAGGTCATTTATATCAAGTTCAGAAATAGCCAAAAAGACAAAATAAGCTGAAAACTCTTGCTCTGCTCCTGTATTAGAGCTTCAGGATTATTTTTCTTTTATTGTAACACGGACCCATTTCCAGATGATCAAGTAAAGAACTTTGGACCTTTTGCTCATAAGCCTTGCTAAGCCTTTTACAATTGCAGGAGGCAGGCAGGTAGTTCAACCTGGAGGACAGGCCTGGGGCCCCAGCTGTTTGCTAAAAATCAAGACTCATTCAGACAACTGACTTGAGATGTATTCACTCCTTACAGTAGCAAGACGAGCTGGGGAGTTTTCCTCCCCTAGAAAAATGCACTTTCCTGCTCTTATTTGTTAGGATGCTGAAATTGCCGCTTGTGTTGTAATGTTATTTCTGAAGAAGTGTGTGTAGTTAAAAAGAGCCTTTGTTATTGCCTCTACATCACATCAGCCATGAGAACTGCTAGGGGTGTGGGTGATAGTTACATGCCATGAACCGGCCTGGGGTGGGAGGCAGGCGATATTAGATCAAATCTCACCACTGTCACTCCATACCTATGCGAATGACACGGGTAATTCACTCAACCTCTCCGAGGGTCAATTCTCCTATGGAAACTCTGAGCAATAATGGCAGCTACATCACAGAGCTATGAAGATTAATTCATAATACATTTTAATTGTCTGACTCATAACTCTCTAACAATAAAATTATTTTTCCTTTTATTTTCTTTTTATATAATTAACTATATTAATTCTATTTTTATTTTCTTTTTATTTAATGAGTATTAATCCATTTTACAGAGGAAAAATATATTTTCAAATACTTTTCAAAAAGCAATCTTTGAGATTCCAAAAAAATTTTTTTGCAAATAAAAATAATTGTATTCATCTCTTAATGACCTAATCTAACTAACAGCCTTTGAAAGACTCCTGCTGCAAATAATAATGGCTGGCAGTCTTCACAGCCCTAGAGCAAAAGGGTGAAATTAAAAAGCAACAAGCTCCACTCTCAAATTTCCCATCCAAAACAGCAGTGTTAGCAACCAGTGGCAATGAAACACTTCAAATATGACTCAAAAAGCAACGGAAAAAAATGTATCATGAATAATTTTTGGAATCAATGGCATTGTAGATATATTTGGATATACTGAATCAAATATATTGTTTAAATTAATTTAATCTGCTTCCGTAGCTTTTTTCAAGTGGAGCCACTAGAAAACATTAAATTGCACATGCGGCTTGTATGTGTCAGATAGGGTTGCCTAAGCACTCTGCCAAATAACAGGACACACGGTGACTTTTTTCACATAGGACTGATGCACCACAAATTGATGCTAGTCCAGTTATGGGAATGCCATGTCCATTTCTAGTTTGTCCTTCTGGGGAAATCTTTTCTTTATACTCTTGATCTTTGGTGCGATGACTTGAGAACCCAAAAACTCTGGATTTTAAACTCAAAAATTCACAACGTGATTCCCTCTCTTCATCACCAAGCAAACCATAAGAAGCGTTTTTGTTCATCATTCTATTCATCCAATCTCTTAATAAGGAAAAGGTTTGTTCCTTCTCCCTTCATTTGAAAGTAGTCTGCAAAGCCTGCTACTCACACTGACTATGCCCATGACCTGAGGAACCAGAATTCTCCAGGGCTCCGGATGTTTAATCTCTACATGGAAACACAAAAAGGCCCTATCGCAGGATTCTGGCACCTTCTACCCGAGCTGAGCATGGAAACAGCCTCTCCCCTTTGCAATACACTAACTTGTCACAGTCTTTTATTTTCTCCTCATATTTACTATTTGACAAAATTATCACTAATCTCACTTAATAACTATAAGAATATGAAAGTATGGGAGAATGAATGACATATCCACACAACAAGGGAAACGGTGCAACAGTTCACAGATGCTCTCCCTCGAAAATAAAGTCCAAAGATTACAACATGCAAGATACTCCACACAAGTTAGGGCCAAAGTAACCATAATAGGACTTTGCATGACCTGCGCAATGACCAACATATCATTGACCCCCCCCCCAAAGTCTAGCATGGATCACAGGCACTAGGATCCTTAGAGGCAAGGGATTAACAGCCACAATAGTGTTCCTATACTAAAGGGAAACACAAAAAAGTACTCTAGGCAATGCTACCGAGTCCTTAAACCTCATCATAGAGGAGGACCCAGAGGGAAATTTGACACACACACTAAAAGATGCTTTAGGGATGGGGGAGGGGAGGGACAATGGGAGAAAGGAAAGGGAAAAGGGAGGAGGGAGCAAGAGAATCCAGGGAGAGGTGGAGGGAGGGGAATGGGGCACCTATCAAGTTCCTATGAGTGGAAAAAATAAATAAATATTTTTTAAAAATAGTCTAATAGTGAAAGGGAGGAGAAAAGAAAGAAAGAAAGAAAGAAAGAAAGAAAGAAAGAAAGAAAGAAAGAAAGAAAGAAAGAAAGAAAGAAAGAAAGAAAGAAAGAAAGAAAGAAAGAAAGAAAGAAAGAAAAGAAGAGCCTAAAAAAACCGGAGGACTTGCCCTTTCAGGGAAGACCTTGTCCACTTGAGGCCTGTGCTGTGGTTAAGTGAATTCAGCTTTCAGGCCTCTGGTGTGGCAAGGCTCTTGCTCTCAGTCACTCTCAGAAGCAGAGAAAAGTTTAAGTAGAGGTTCAGCTTAGGAGTCTCTGGCCCCTTTGTCTTCTAGGTCCACCCTCATTCTTGGAACTGCCCCAGAAAGACAGTACCTAGTCGGAGATGATAGCAGGCCAGCCTCTCTCCACCCTTGCTGCCTAAACCCACCCATTTGGAGAAGGAAGGCATTCCCTGTCCTGGGGCCCAGAGTCTATCTGGCCCTATCACCTGAGAGCTCTCAGAGCTAACTGAAGATTACAAAGGCTTGTGGGGCAGATCAGGTCCTATCAGTTCCTCACATAAACTGAAGCTAAAGCAAAGCACCACACTCAGCAACCCCACAATAAATAAATCCTTGAAAGACTGAAGCAACTTCTACCAGCCCACTGAATAATACAAGGGTTTTCCTAAAACCAGGGAGAGAAGTGACTATCTTTATCTGTTCCAAACTTACTAGGGTAGAAAATCATTTCCTTGCTCTACAATCGCACATTCTCAGCTGGTCTGTCTGACTGTCTCTCTCTGAGTCAGAGAAAAAGCCTGGTGTCCCTCACTTCCTGGTTGGTGGGGCCTAGACAAAATTTCAAACTTAGGTAAATGTGACTCTTACACTAATCTGTCTGACCCTACTACTCTCCTCTCAAGCAACCATACCAGCAGACCTTACAGCAATGACATTCCCAGAAGCCATCTACTCCCCTGAGGACTGATCTGGAAAATTCCGAAGAGATTAACAGATAAAAATGTAATGCTCAGAGGTGGAATGCTCACACAGTATGGGCAGGGCCCGCAGTTCAAGCTGAAGCAACAGCTGTTCAAAAGATATTTTGCTTTGTTGGTGATGACTTTCTGGTCTCTATCTCCTCAGCTGTAAGGTCTTACTTACTTCACTTAACAAGGAGCCTGCGTTGTAAGAAAGGCATTGGAAACTCACCTACTCCCAAGCGCTTTTAGAGAGCTACTATAGCACTAGGGGGTGTAATGATGCCCGATCACCCTTGACTAAAATGTCAGTAAGCAAGACAGAACTTTATCACTACAGCTCACCCCAATCAAGTCTACTGGAAGAAATTTTAGAATAGAAATACAAACTTAGTCAACAGTGGTAAGGTCAGGAGAGAGTCGCCCCAGGGTCCCACTGAAACTAGGATTTCCAGCATTGCTCCTGCTGTTTGCTAGTAAGTTGTAGAATCCCCACGGGTAATTCACTGGGTTTTTTTTTTTTTGTTGCTGTTGCTAGTTACATTGTTCCTGAGGTAGAGGGGGACAGCAACCAGTTCTCCAATAACAAAGTACACTTGAGCCACAAAGCAAGAGGGGTGGGGGTGATGACTAGGAAATAATTGATCCTCAGAATTCTTTCAGGTAAAACCAGATGCTACTTTGCAACCCCAGCAGCTGATCTTAATCTTGTGAGATAAGAGTAAAAATAGGCCAGGGGTGGATGGGAGGTGGGTGGGGGTAGGAGAGTGAAAGGCTGGTCTTCAATCATTGATTCCCCAAAGGCTCGGGGAGGGTCAGGAAGGGAGGCGAGTTCTGACTTTCTGCATTCCTGGTTCTGGGTCCAAGTCTCGATCCCAGCTCTACCTGAAATCTTCAGGCTAAGACTAAAAATCCTCCTCAGACACACAGAAATCAGTGGCAGGATTAGGCTGGCCAGTGTTTTACATACCCGGACTTCCCAGACATGGGGAGGGTGGTGACTTATCTAAACAGACCTTGTGAGCTGCGTGTGGGAAGGCAGCTGGGGCCTGCAAACCTCTGAGCTAAATCCCCGGATCTGAGGGATGCAAGCCTGTGGCTGGTTGTGAAGAGGCGGGCCTCGAGGAAAGTCTCCAACTTCCCACCTCAAGCCTGACCCAAGGTAGGTCCAAAATAAACAGTGGCCAGGGTTTAACAAAATGCTAATTCCACCCGGACATTAATCACCTCCATTAATAAGCAGTGTGGACGGTTCTTTTCTAGAAACTCCCCAGCTGTCAAACTGGTGTGCCTCGCCAAGGGCCGCCACACTGCATGAACAGCAGGGAACCGGAGCTTTCTAGGGAAAGGTGTGCACAGTGCACGCAGAAGCTGCTTTTCTTCTTGGGAGGAGTGAGAGGGGTCCTTGTCAGCCCACAGGCCATGGGTGTCCACTATGCAGTCACAAAGAGAGACAAAAAAAAAAGGCTTACCAATGACAGAATTTTTTTTAAAAAATTCAATGATTAAATAAGTGAAGGTAAAAGTGTAGATAGCATAGAAAAATCCAAACCCATACCATATTGCTGAATGATATTTAATTTAAAGCTAAAGCATTAAGGTCCTTTTCAAAATTGTTGGAAATGCAAACTCTATATGCCTTCCGACCCAGTAGACTATGTTAAAAGTGACTTCGTTTATAATTCAGAACATTAGGATACCATCCTTTGCTTAAGTAAATTTTATTATGAAAGCTGCCAAGAGGACTGTCTTGAATATCATATTTACGTGGACATGCTTCTGCCTTACCATTACCATCTCTGGAAAGGCTATTTGCAACTCATAGTCCCCTGAGTTTGTTTGTTTTTTTTTAAGGAATTAATAAAAATGGTCCTTATGCTAGCTTTGACTTCATGGATTCTGGTTCCCAGTTCTGCCTGAATATCATTTATAGCTAATTCAAACAATTTTTAAATCCTTGATTAATATGTCCAGTGTAGTGTTAAAGAAAGGTTAACTGTACTGAGGTTCTCTAGTAAGAAATTAATAAAGGAATCAAGTGCTGGGCTCTCAATAAGACAAGACTACCCAGATTTCTAGTGGGAATATTTCAGAGCACTAGCATGTTTCCTTTGGGGAGTTTAACTCGCAAAAAAATATTAAAAATTGAGATAAACACCAGTGCAGAGCCTCAAAGGAAATCATGCCAGAGTGGAAAGATTTTTATCAAATAAAAAAAACTGAAAAGTAAAGTTTTTACAGCAACAAACAACACAACAAAAGGCTCTCTCACTCACAAAAGAAAATCCTCCTGTCTCATGTTTAAGGTTCAAACAGTAAAATGTTTATATAGATATTTAATAGAAGTGTAAAAAATAATCACTATGAAATAAATGAATGCAGATTCACACGGAGCTGAGCTTGATAAACAGGCAGACGGACAGCGCTCCCTTCCTCGCTGCTGCAAGCCTGCTCCCTCTCATCTCCAGCAAATGCCTTGGAGAGGCAAGAGGGGGGAATGACATGGGAAAACAAGAGGCAGCCCACCAGAAAGTCAGAATCATAGTGTGCATTCTCCAGTTCCCTGAGGGGACACAGATCCCCGGCTTGCAGTGCTTGGGATATTATTACTGTGACTGAGACCGGCTTAATAAAACCCAGCTACAGACCAGGAAAATGGGGTTTGACAGAATACTTCCCAGATACAATATTTTAAGTATAGATGTACCTGTGTAATTTTCAGCAATTACTTAAGAAAAATAAATGACACTACTCGGCTATTAAATTTTTTCATTGTATGGCTGTAACACATGCTCTTTCTAGATCTCTGTAATTTCCAAAATAAAATATTAAATTTCATCAAAATAAAATATTAAATTTCATGTTTAAAAAACTAGAGATACCACACAAGTCACTGCCTAAAAATCCACTTAAATTTTTTATTTTGTTTGAGTCATGGTCTCACTATATAGCGCTGGCTGCCTGGAAGTCTAGGCTGGCCCTGAACTTGGGGTGCTTCATCTGCCCCTGCCTCCCTACTGCTAGGATGAGGGCTGAGACACCATGCAACACTAAAAGATTCTCATTGCTAGCCTTACAATGGTTAGTCAAAGGCTACCATCTGAAGGAAGAATGCTATTGCAATGCTATTCCAATTCTTTTTCCTCCAAAGTCTAAAATTATTTTTTTCTTGAACAAAAAAGTGGGAAATAGTTCCCCTAAATGATATATAAAATTCTATGTTCCTCAAAATAAGAAGCCCTAGGAGACTACTAAATTTTGTTAAACTGGAGGCAGTTCCAAACATGCATGTCTCTACCTCAGAAAGATTTCACTGTCCTTGCTAGATTCATAAATTCTTTCAGGTCTAAAATCATTTCTGAGCTTTAAACTGAAATATCTCAGTGTGCCTCACCTTAAGGCTATAGCTTCCAAGCAGCTCTGACTCCCAAGAATAACATAACATAACCGAAAGAGAAGCCCAGCATAGAAGAAGGAAGGGTTTCACGTGGGGTGAGCTTACAAGCATAGATTTAGGCTTGTGGGTGCTCTATGATAGGGCCCAAGACAGAAGAGCAGTAGTTCCACCTTGGCACCAAGACTGCCTGATCTGGGCAAAGAAGATTGAGACGTGCTTACAGCTCCCATGAATACATGTTCATTTTTCTATTTTGTTAACAAAAGTGGAATAGACAAACATCTCTTTTTAAGAACAGGCCTGTGTTTATTGCACATGTGCAGCTGGCTGTGAGCAAGGTGGCTTTCCTGCGCCACACTATCAGAGAGGCAGGGGGCCGCATCTTAGAAGCTGTCCTTGCTAAAAAGAAACTGTCTCCTGCAACCTGCTTTCAGGCTACACATCAATCTTCAATATAATTATGTTTGACAGAATATAAGCTCTTGGCAGTTAACTTGTTTACAATAAATGCTTAGTTTGGGTACATGCACTATATTTCAGCCTTACAAATATCAAACACAAATCTACAACAGTCCCATTATGGGGCTGAGAATTATTTTGCTATAAATCTTTTTATTGGGGGTTCCAAGGGAATTACGCTGCGGTTTGGTTTCCACTGAGCTCTTTGAACAGTGTGAAGAGGTGTATTGGTGTCCTGCTCTGCACTAATTGGCATTCAATGTATTTATACAGGATTGTGTTTGCCATTGATACTCAACATGCGGGGCAACCCCCAGCTTCATCATGAAGGCAAAAAGAATCCACACAACACAAATGGTGGATACTAAAGGTGCCATTTCCTATCCCCCTCCTCTTCCTTGAGGTCTCTCAGGAACTAATGATCTTTTGTGATGAAACTGGCAGACTTTCAATGGTAACTTGGTTGGAGGCGGGGTAGTTATAAGTTTATCCATTAAAAATGTGCTTAAGGCACGAACTTGCCATATGAAAAAGCCTGTAAACAGAGTTTTGCTGAAAATTACCTAGACATTCATTTGAGAAGGGGAAAAGAATATCACGATCACCTTATTTACCCTTGTAAAGTGACTTTACCTGGGTCTTAAATGAGTAATGACTTCCCATTCAGAGAACAATTTGTTCTTATACTCTCTCTATCAAGGGCCTGGGGTCTTCTGATACCATTTTCACATTTGCCAGATCTAAGCGACAGAAGTCTGTGTGAAGACATCTGATCATATAGTCTAGCTGTGAAATGAGCTTTCTGAAGAGCCCAGCCCAGGCCTGCTCACCCTGGAACAACCCTGCCATGGACCACACATGGTGGACAACCAGTACCGTCTGACTTTCAAATGAAGACAACTTACATGGCAGGGCTTTCTTGTCATTCAGTTTCTCACTTACAATGTATTCAGATTTCCACAAACAATCTGACTCTCATACAGTAAAATGTATAGAAAAGATCACCTTAAGCATTTAATGAAAGTAAATTAATTTCCGAAAATTCAGTCACTTCACAGATTTAAATTTCTTTCCTTTTAGCCAATGCTACAATTGTGGGTAACATAAAGAGCTTTTTGAAAAAAAAAAATCTCCCTCAGCTTCTAAGAAAGAAGTCACTGATTTATAAGTTTCAAGGGTCTTCATAAAATGATTTTATGAAAAAAACAAAAACGGGATGGACGAGGAAAAAATGGTTTCTTACATTGTCAACCTCATGTCTTTCTTGTTGCTACCAAAAGCACTACTTTGCAATGTGAACTAATGGAAAACTGTTAAATTTACCTAAAATAATCACTCCCTTTTTAAAATTAAAGATTCCTTTTTAAAACCTTGACTATTTAACGACTGTTTACTCAGGACAGGATGGACATGGAGAAGGTGATTATATGAAGAAAAACACTTTTTTAAAAATTGTACAACAAAAAAATTCCCTTCGAGGCAAAAAGACATTATGCCAAGTTCCACATAGAATTAATGTTTAGGTTTAAACTGTAAAGGTCAGAGAAAAACGGAACCACTAATAGACCCTTAAAACGTTTGTCAGTGCTATTAGGTTATATGACTGCTAAAACTGAAAAAACCCTTTGCTAACAAAAGTATTTTAATGAAGGTTCTAGTAATTCAATTCTGAACTGAATGAAAAAAAATGTTTAAAGTCTTTTTGAATTATTCTATATGATCTCCCCTCCTACAGGGATGATGTTATGCCTGGACAGCCATGGGCTTCACAGAAGATACACCGTGCCCTCTGAAAGTCGTTTTCCTTTGGCTTTTACTTTTCAGCAACTGATCCAGGGAAACTCTTAGGAAGGATCAAAGAAATAGTCCCTCTCAGTCCCTCTGCTGAGTCAGTGTTTGGGCTGCCACTGTGCTCTGGTGGCCTTCTGCACGTGGAGGTTTAGTAGCCCATGATAGCAGCCAGCTGGCCTAATTCCACTGTCAGCATCAGGTTTTCCCAGGCTGTAAGTTTCTGAGGAACAAACCCAGACCAGAGTGAACAAAAGTTTGCCACTGATCTTGGCTGCTGCTTGTGGTACAACATGTAGGCAGGGAATAACGGCTGGAGGCCAGCAACATTAATAATTACAGATATATGCAGTGGGTCACACAGGCTGCAGATAGAAGCTAAAACATGCGTGCAACCCAGAAATGTGAGGTTGATAGGCAATCACGGAAACTCAGGTTCCCAAAAAACCCAACTTCATCTCTTCCCTTTAACGTAATTTCTGAGTACTCAAGGAAGAGCAGACCAGGGACCTCCCCACCCTTACCCTGTGGGATTGTTACAGAAAGGGCACTCATGACTCTAGACTTCCTTTCAGGTCAAAAAAGGAGCTAAGAGCTACAGCAGAGAATGCGGAATCCCTGGCCAGAGCACGTGTGGAGACAGTCAATGAATACACTGAGGGCCTGGGTGCCGATCCCCTAGGTTCTTCTGCCAACTTCCCCAGGGAAGAATGGTCTGAGCTGATAAACACTAGTGCAAGGGAAAAGCACTCGGTTAGTCTGCATCTTCTCCAAGCCTACAAAGTTGTACATGGTGTGACAGGTCCACTCATTTTTCTTAATGATGTTTTTATTATTCTTTCACTCAATTAAAGCAGAAATGGATATTGCATCTTCTGACTGTATAATTGTTATTGTAATCTGTTTTCGATCACTGCTTGGAAATGGGTCCAAAACAACATAAACTCTCCACTGCCTCAGAAAACAAGTCATTTTCTTTTACTACAGCACTTAAAGAGACATTTATCATGCGGCTCTCTTGCCATCTTTGGATTATGACAAAAGAAAGTTCTTGTTCTAGTAACCAAAAAAATAATAATGTTTCAAAACCACAGTAATTTCAAGAGTTTTTACATGAATGCAGTTATCTAATAAGCTATTAAAAATGTCATTTTTTTACTTTCCCTTATGTGTAAATACTTGAAACAAATGCAGTAAATTTTCAATTCTCATGCAAGTATATACAGAAAATATCAAAATATGATTATTTTGACTATATGTATGCATTTGATTGTTTTGTAGAAGTCTTGATTATAATAATTAGTCAAATTTGCTCTTTGCGTAGAAAATATTGTTTCAAAAAATCAGAATTAGCAATAAGAAAATTGATATACTTGTGTTCCAGTCACATACAAAAAAAAGTAAAAAATCTTTGAAAAACAGAAAAAGGAAATTGCAATAAGTGTGACAAAGTTCCATTTGTTTCATGAATATCCTGCAAACCTCCTCTGTCAGATCTGAGCATTTTAGAAAACACTTGCTTTACCTGTAGTCCATTTTTTTCTCAAATATGTACAAATATCCAAAGAAACAAAGGCAGACACTAGGGCTCTATGCACATCTTAGTAAGTGTACAGCTAGCATATTTACTTTGGTGGGAAACGCACCTATATTTTAACAAACTGGGCTTGCAGGGCTATACCCTTTATATTTCTCATCTTTGTTGTTATGCCACTGCCATAGTTCAGTAATCAGCTATGCTAGGACAAAGCTCTCATCCAGTAATACAGCAACTACTAATACTTGAGAGAAGAATTTGGGTTGCTTTCTCCAGTAATAACAGTAACAGTGTCAGGAATAACTGAAATTGAAATACACTTCCTCAGGGGATTTATTTTCCTAACACTTCAAAGCCACAGCTAATGAATAAGCTTGCTATACACTGACATGATTTGTTGATAATTTTGTTTCAAGGTCTAATTTCTTGACATTTCTATTTTTTATTTGGTTCATTTTGCTTGATATTTTTGCATTTTAGGCATTTGTCTAACCAGTAACTATAACGACTAGTAGGTTTTTCTTTCTTTCATTAATTTTTTAGGTTAGCACACACAGTGCTGCGTTTTCTCATGGCATTGTTATACATTGCTCTACATGTGTCTCATACACTTTGCTCCCTTCTGGGCTTTTTTATATAGGTAAAGCTATCAATTAACATTAATACATATTAAGATATCTTACCTAGCTCTTTGTTAATCTGCAGTAAAACTTTGTAAATACGAGTAAAAAGCATAAGTCATAAAGGACATTTTCTAATGCTTTTTGTTACTTATGTTACTGTTCTTCAGCACATTTTTTAAATCACTTGCTATTAATCAACAAAACAATTCTGTTATGTGAAATATATATACACAGAGAAAGAAATAGAAAGACAGATACAGAGAGAGAGAGAGATATCATATCTTGTTCTATGACTGAAAATTCTATTTCTTCCCTTCCCTCCTCCCCCAAGTACCTCTCACTGTGTAGCCCGGACTGCCCTAAATTCTTGATCCTTCTGCCTCAAGCTCCCAAGTGATGGGATTGTGGGCATAAACCACATGCTTGACTATCATGGAACATATTCACAACACAGTACCTTATGGAACTCATCTATGTAGAAGAAGAAAAGCAGTGTTTAGTGGACCAGTTAACAATAAAGGCAGTGTTGTTACTTCAGAAAACAGCACACCACAGAGGCATAGTATACCGGAAGGCTATCACCAAGCCTTTCTAAAACATCTGTGAATTTTCAACTGGCTTGTTTTCCTCACACCTCAATTCCATTCAGGACATCTACTTAGACTTTGAAATATCCATCACAGTATCTTGAAGCACTGGGGTGATGAAACCTTTGTATTATAAGAAGCATTTTTAATACACAGACATTTCCAAAATCTCTCCTGTACTTTAAGATACAAAATTCACAGCTCACCTCACTGGTTCATGAAATTAGCTCTGAAGAGCGGTAGTGACTAGAAGTGAGAACAGATCTAGACAACCAAAGTCAGCAGAGGGAGATCTCTCCTTTTCAAACAGCTATAGAAAAGAAGGAAACTAAAAGGCAAACTCTTCTTCATTTCTGAGCTAAGCATAAAGGTCTCCTACTTGAAACCATTTTCAGTTATTTCCCTTTTTTTTTTTTCCAAAAAATAATGAGTTAAGATGTATGGGTTCAATCCAACTTTTCACTGCTGTTCTTACTCTTGGGGAGAAGGGGAAAGGGGAGTTCTGCCAAAGCTTCTGAGAGAGAGCTGGGCTGCTAATTTCCCCCTCACAAAACCTAAATTCTCCTTATGCATCTCACACAACCCATGAAATAATATGAAACAGTATTATATCACTGCAAATTGAGACATTTTTATCAAAATAAAGAGTGATGATGCCAACATTTCATTTGTCATTTCCCACTTGTCACTTTTCCCTGACAAACTGTTACACATACAACTTTTGTCAAATGTTCCATCTTTAAATATGTTCCAAAATGCCATTGTAGCTCAGCATTGGTGTAGGAAGATAGTAAAAGTTACTATGTTGCTATACATCAGTTATATAGTTTTTAAAGACTACTTACCAAATAAAAACGTGAATATCTTAGTGATTTACATGCTACATAGGATGAAGTTTGGCTTCAGAAATAAAACAAACTATGTGCATAGTTTACACAGTGGGGCTATTAGTGATAAGAAACTTTTTAATGGTGAGAACTTGTATTAATTAAACTCTCAAATGATAGTATAACCAAAGAAAATGATACAATTTGGAGAGTATCTGACCCCATTAATATAACATATTTCTTACATATATTCACATAAACTGCTTCTACACTGTATTCTTTTTCTTCTGTTTAAAGACAGAAGAGTTTTAAATATCAAAATAGAGCTATGAAGCCTTATTTGCCAGATACACCAAAGAATTACCATAGTCTTGTTTGGAATAGAACTGATTTCCTTATTCTTAAAATGACTCAAATTCAAATTCTCATATAGCTAATAATTGATGTGTCTTGCCTCCCTATAGAGAGATGAATTTTAGAAAACTGAAGGAAAAAAGAATCAACACAGGATATGCACAGAATATGTAAGACTGATTCTGCTGGTCACAAATCTCCAGAAAAATGAAGATACTGCTCATTTTCTGCAGAGGCTTAAAGACAGATGACAAAGGGATGATATCTCTGTAGCTCTAACACCTCTCTCTCTCTCTCTCTCTCTCTCTCTCTCTCTCTCTCTCTCGCTCTGTCTTTCTCTCTCAGCATTGCTGAGAAGCTTGACTATATAATGGTCAGTGAGTTTTTGCTGATGGAACATAAGATTTCCAAAATTACTTGGAACACTAAATTATGCTCAGAACTTTGAGGGGCGGATACCCTATGTTCTGTTTAATGTGTATGTTCCGTTGCATATATTTTTTTAAACCAAGTATATCTTTATTTTAATAACAGGCCAAGGACTGAAAACACTTTAGAGAAGGGCTATTTTTCTACCTCAGCAAAACTACAGAGGATATGTTAGGCCGTTAGATGACCTCTATGCCTAAGTTCACACTCTATTTAAAAGATTTGAAACCTTTAAATTAAAAACAAAAATGTACAAGGGAGGAAGAAGCTTTTCTCTGAAACAGCCTGTTCTTCCTAAAAGCATTATGGTGTTCATCCTTGGAAAGGAGGTCTCTCCATCTTCCTAGGCCAACAATTGCATTTCTAAGTAGTTCATACATTTCCATATATAAGCACCTATGCTTTTTCATATCCACACCATCTTTCAAAGAGTAAGTCATTCCTCCATGACTAGAGTATAGTGTCTACACCTGCCCTGAGCCACATTTCTTTGGCTCTTGAGCTGAAGGAAGTGTTTCCACGTGTAGACAATTAAGCTAGCTGCTGCAGTAGACAATGCTGGGTGTGAAGGAAGCCTTGCCTAACAGCCTTGATCACGCTGGCTTCCCCACTGAAGGAGTCAGTGTGGACTGCATCATGACTTCTGTGCCCAGCAGTCATGGTCCTCAGAAGGTCCTAGGAACCAACAACAGAGGCCTAGCTCATGTAGGCTAGCCATCAGATAACTTCCGGCAGCAATTCTTCGAGAAAATCAAGTAATTTTTAAAACAAAACAATTTTTCAAAAATAAGCAAAAACTTCTCCAAAAGAGCAAGTATCTCAAAAAGATATCCCCGATGTTTAAATATTACCCCCCAAAAAACCTCTAGAATATCTGACATCCCCTAAAAATCATAAAAAATCACAGGAAAAAGAAAAATATCAAAAAGATTTCTGATGTTTAATGCCTCCTATCAGCAAATACACCATCTGGTATAGCCAAGCGCTGTTCACTCGGCTTAAATAAAGCTGTCTGAAAGTTCTCCTCTAAGCCAAACATTCAACAGTGAAAATGCTTGTGTGAACAATGAATGAAGCACAGTAATTTATTGCTATTACAGTGCAACTGGCCAGTCCCTCCAGAGTCCCCGAGGAAAGCAAAGCGCCTGGCTTCCTCTAGGACTTCCTCAGCACTTTCATTTTAGACTGTAGGTTGCCTGGCTGAAGTATTCCACCCAGAGGATGGGTGTAGGACTTAGGCTAATGGTGGGAAAAGGCTCATCTGATTCTTATTTCAGTTGTCCTTTATAATCTTTTTCTAAAGCTTCAAACAGATCTATAAGTTTTAATCAACAATTTCACAAATATAAATTTCTCCACCATTAATCATCCTTTTTCCAAATCCTTATGGAGTGAATTACTAGCTGAGAGGGGACGCCAATTCTAGTAAGTGAATGTTACCCAGCAGGGATATAAAGCTGTCAACACCACAGAGCTCTTGCTTGCTCTAGACTCTCTCCCAGCCTTCATATGTTTTTTAAAGAGATATTAGCCTTTTTTTTTTTTTAAATCTGAGGCCCATCCATAAAAGCTGACTATCATATACATTTGGGCACTTACATTTTACTATCTACATACTTTAAAGCACACTGCTTAAATAAGAATAAAAACGTCCCAAACAGCACTGGAAAAGCAAAGCAAAACGGATCTAGCTTTCAATAGTCCTCTAAAGCTAACCACATTGTACACAATGTCCTAACTTTTAAGTCGCTTATTAAACCTATAGACTATGAAGGAGTATCTACCACTTCAATTAGTTCAAACCAGATGCTAAAATTATGCTCCCATTTATAAAATAAATATCTAATTTTCATTAAAGATCCTAATAAGCTCCACTTCCTAAGGAAGTCAGTTAAAGAACTTACTGTTCAACCACTGCATTCAAAATCATGTCTCTCAGTGCTTATCAAAAGCAATGAGATGAACTGCTATTTTACTCAGCAACCAGTTGAGGAGGAAAGCTTTTCAAAAAGAAGCACTCAAGGTTAACAAATATGTGCTCCCAAATTTGGGGATCTGTTTTTAAATTATATTCCTCTTTATGACACTGATAAGACTACAATATATCTTAAAATGATAATAATGTTGTAGAATTGTAAATGCTTTGTAGTTATCTATGCTTGTTTATTGTTTTACAGGGAAAATTTAACAAAAGAATTTAGGATGGTAGAAATATAATCTATTTTATATTTACCCTATGTTCAAAGAAAAAAAAATGTTTCAATTAGAAAGTACCTCTAACTCAAAATATACTTTAAACTCTTTTTTAAATTTAGAATGTGTACTTTTAGAAAGAATTGGCTTTCCTTCAGTCTATACACATGATTAAAAGTCACAAAGAAATGAAATTATTATTAACATCTTAAAGTGCTTTTGGAAAATATATAAACTTAAGCCCAAAAAGTAATTATTAATATTCACTAAGAAAGCTTTATAGTATAAAATATTTTATTCTAAATTGTTATATTCTTAAGTTCTCTAAATTTGTCTCTTTCTAAGCAATCTATTATGCCGTAGAGAATTAAGGACTTATTTTTAAAATAAAATTTAGCAATCCGCTATAAGCGGTTTTAAGGACTTACTATTTAGCACTAGAAGAGGTTGCCTTCTATATAATATCACCCTGATTTTCAGATTTTTGAGACATGTAATAGGACTTTTTTTTGACATTATTAAATTAAGCAACAAAGGCAGTTTACTGAAGCAAATTTGTTATTCTTCACAAAAACAATAATTTTAGTTTGTATCAAATTAACAGTAGATGGTAAAATATGAATTCTAATTTCAAAAAAATCTGCAAAATAACCACCATTTGACACTAATGGTGTCCTGCTGGACAAAAAAAAAAAAAAAAAAAAAAAAAAAAAAAAAAAAAAAGGGCAATCTCTTTCATTGTTCAACATGCTTTGAAAGAAAAAAAGCAACCTTGTTTAAGGGAAGCACAATTTGTAACAGTTATAGTCTAAACTGTTCAGAGACTTCAGAAAATTTAGAGACTATGAGCAGAGACTGAAATTGTCAAGTTCAAGATTTTTCTTACTTAAAATGACATTTTCAGAATATATGCCTCCAAAGATTTTCAAAACACTTTGGACTAAACAATAGCACATCTTAAGCTTGGTCCTACAACATGGGCTATTTATTTTTCTTACATACATGCACATAAACAATTATAAACAAAGTGTGAGTTTATTGCTCTAGTCTCAGGACAACATATGAGTAAACTTCTCTTTAAAAGGGGATCACAGAACTATCACATTTTCTTTTGTTGCATTAAAAGTATGTTTTTGCATCTTTAAATGAAAAGATACAGAAGTCAAACTCTACAGTCAAATAATTTTGTCAAAACTTTAAAAATTGAGAGGAAGGCTGCTTCTCAAAAGAGCTGATCAATATACAGAATTAAGACAATCCATCCTGAATGTCTACTGCAAATAAACATAAATAGCAAAAAATTAGTAAAATTTGAAAAGTGTCCTTCAATGCCATATATGAGGACATTTCAAAGCTAAAGTATTCTTTCAAAATACACCATAAACACGATAATGGGCCATTACCACTAAGTTTTGCCTGGATTTTTATTATATACAATTATTATATAAATATCTACATGTATTCTACAAATAAATACAAAGAATTATATTAAATATACTACTCTTGAAAATATGGAGGGACTCTGAACTAACAAAACTTAAAAGAATGATTTATCTTATGCAAACAAATTTGCATATTATGAAGTGTGCTTTATTTGAAAAGAAAGATAGGCAATAGACATGCAAACCCAAAGATACTTCAATGTTTTACTTTCTGAGACTACTTTATGAGATTACTTTCCTAACCTCTTTTTAAGGACCTTACTTTTATAAGTAGTAAAAACAAAACAAAACAACAAAAAAAAAAACCTTTCTTTAAGTAATATGTAATTCTTAGGTGGGAAAACAACAGGTCGCAAGTAAGAACACTTGCCATTTTCCTCTGTTCTCTAATTCCTAACAAAGTTACAAATGCCAATGTCCAAACTCTACAGAGGACGTAGTATCAAAACCTCTTGGGACCGGAAAGATTCCCGGAGTTCTACAGTTCCCCAAGTAATGTGGAGGGGCACATTCCCAGTAGTGACTGCTCACCGAAAGCACTACCCTAGCTAAAAAGCAACGCCCACATGCCTGCTTCCTTTCAGGCCAGAGCACTAACCACTCACTGTCCTGTGAAGCCAAAGCACCTAAACTCCATCCCTAGAACAGACACCCGCGGCAAGGAAAAGGAGTTAGAACACTAAAAAGCTCTCTAGGAAAATCTAGGAACAGTTAGCTGGCTGTGACATAAACCTGCCAACACCTCAGCACACAGTGGCAAAGTGCCCAAAAAATGCCACCCTCTGGGTAAACCACTTTCTTGTTTTAACTCGAGATGAAGCTACCAGTTGGAAGAGGCGACCAGGGCATTATTTGGCAACCTGGAACCGACTTCCTGTAATCCTACACCGAAACAGCGCCTAATCAACCTGAACCCTGACACCCGGACCATTATCACTGGGCCACGGGCCGCGCGCCTCCCCACCCCGGGCTGTTACCTCCCACGGCCTTGGCCACCGCGCCGTTGGGCCTCCCGCGGGCTCCCATGGGGCTGCCGTTCTGCTCCAGCCGGGCCACCTTCACCGGGGGAGGCCCCTTGACGTCGGGGCTGCCGCTGCGCCGGTCGGGGCTGTCCCGCAGGCACGGGCTCTCGCTCCGCCGCTCCATGCTGCTCCGACTCGGAGACAAAGTTCCCACCGGCAGGTCGCAATAAAATGCGCAGGGACCTAGGGAGGGGGCGGAGGGGAGGGAAGGGGGAGGGAAGAAAAAAAGAAGGAAAACCGCTCACACACGTGATAGACGTTCAGGCCACTGGCGGGACGCTGCACCGCAGCCTCTCAAACTTCCTCCCACGCGGTCCCAAGAGCCGAAGCCGGTCCCAGCCTCACGCGTGAGGCCCCGAATCTGCCCAGAATCCTGAGGTGCTGCCGTTCTGGGTGGTCCCCGAATCCCAAGGGTTAGCCCTTGGTGGGGGGACCCAGTGGGCGCCCAGGGCTCCTGGCAGTGGCCCATCATTGGGACAGGGTTGGCAGAAGCCGTTCAGGGGTTAGAAAACCTCGACATCTGTGGGTCGGGGTTCAGGAGGCGAGAACTTTAGAGAGGTCTCGCCGGGCCACAGAGGAGTCCATAACCAAATTAATAAGTGATAAATATGCTACGAATGGTCAAGCAGGGTTTGCTAAACGCTTGTCAGGGAACCCCAGGAATTCCCGCATTTTTATCTTTATGGATCAAGTACGTACACGCACACACATTTGCACACACGTTAACCAGAACTCCACAGTAATGAGCATCCCCAAACACTTGGAGGTATTTATCAGAATACCTCCTCACAAGAGCAGAGACTTCAACCCCTATTATTCTAGAGGGTTCTTATCTTCTTCTGATCCTGAGTGCTTTTTTTTTAAGCTCTTCAGATAAAACACAAGAGCGGAAAAATGCACATTTAAATTCTTGGTGTAGAAACTGCCATCATTAACCCCAATTTTTAAATCACTCTGCAAAGTTTTAATCCGGTCCCTAGGCAGGTAGCATGCTCCTCCCGAAAGCCGCAGGTCTCTGCACCCCAGAATTCTTGGGGGGAGGAACCCAGCCGGGAAGAAGGGGAAGCACCTGATGAAGAGGCGCTCGCACCGTCACAGACGCGCGCGAGAAGCAGGAACCTGGCACAAACCGGGGCGCTGGGGATTCCCGAGGGCGCTCTGGCCGCGAGAAGCTCAGTCACCACCCCCTGCCCCGAGTCAAGGGGACCAGGTGGGAGTGACAGAAAGCCGGAAAGGAAAGGTGGGCGAGGTGCCTAGAGGCAGCGAAGGTTCTGAAAGGCAGGGTTCCACCCGCACTTCCCCGCTTCGCCGACCGACGCGCACGAGCCGGAGTGAGGGAACTTAGCGCACCCCGAGCTTCCCCAACTCCCGAGCGCCGCGCGGAGCAGGAGCCCTAGCCCTGCGTACTTACTGCTCACGGTCTGTCTGAAACTTGGCTGGCTGGGGCTCTGTCCATGGAGCAAAAGTAGAGAATCCAGGGTGGAAAGTTTCGGGGCCTTTGCTTTGCAGTGCGGTCCTAGTCTTCCTTTCTCTTTACTCCTTCCTTTTTCCTCTTTCCCAGGTCCTAACGTTTAAGGTCCTGGGTCAGGGTGTCGTCTTCTGGTGCGGAGATGGTTGTTATGATGATGATGGGGGGGGGATGAGGGAGGAGGAGGAGGCGAGGGGAAGGAGGACTCCTCCAAAGGGGCACCCAGGCGAGCGAGCGGGGGAGGGGACGGCGGAGGAGGGGGGAGAGAGGAGGCTCAAAGAGCCTTTCACACCTTCGGGTAGGAGACCCGTTCTGGAGAGAAAGGGCTGAGAACTGGAAAGCGGCGGCGGCTGCCGGCTCGCGAGGCTGCTAGCTTGCGGGGAGGCGCGGCCGGAGCCGCTGGGTCGGTGCCTCCAAGAGCGTACAGGGCGCAGGGGACCCCGGACCACGCGCAGGAGAAAACGCAGCGGCCGCCCAAGCTGTCACCTCCAGCCTCTCCCCTGCCGGCCGCTTCTGCCAGAAGCCAGAGTCGGACTCCCTGACAAGCCGCAGAGCGAGACACACTGAGAGGGAGATGATTATTAGTTGCGTTGAGTCATCAGGCAAAGTGAGTTCTTTTGGGTTGTCCTCGGTTTCCGATTTCTCCCCCTCCCCCTTTCCGTCCCCTGATCTAGCGCCTTCAAAATAATAATTTGGGGTGGGGGTAGGGGAAGTCTCTGGGTTATTTCGGGATGGGAATGGGGGGGACGGATCTAAACCCAAGCCAGACTGGTCCACCGCAGGGAAGGAGGGGAATGGGGGGCGGGGAGGAGGACTGGGGAGGTTGATGGGGGAGGGGGGCCCCGCCTGGCAGGAAATTAAACATCAATCAATCAATCGCTAGGAGTACGGCGACCCAACGGCGGCGGGGCTGCGGAGGAGGCAGAGGGACAGGCGAGGGGGTGGGTGGAAGGCAGGGAGAAAGGAGAAGGCTAGAGTCGGATGTGGGGTAGCAAGGACCTCGTGCGCGGGGCGGCGCAGGACCGAAGGCAAAGGACTGAGGGCGGCACAAGGCGGTGGCCGCCGCCGGCGATTGGGAGCGTCTAGGCTCCAGCGGGCGCCAGGGCCCTGGGTCTGGTCCTCCTTCTTGTGGCAAGTCCAGGGCGCGGCCGCCTCGCCCAGCCCCTAGGCGCTCTGGTCCCGGCGCGGAGGCGGCGGCGACTAGGCGGGCTTTGGGTGCCGCGTCTCCCCGCACCGGAGGCACGGAACGGCGCGCAGGCGGCGGCGGCGGCGGCTGCCTTGGCTCCGGGCTCTGTTAACAGCGCAGAGTACTTTCGACTTTGGAGATAGGAGGGCGATCGCCTCCCCCACCCACCGCCTCCGCCCACCACCCACCGCCTCCGCCCCTCGGAGCAACTTTTCCCGGTTGCCGGAGAGCTCCCCCTCTGCGCGGAGCCGACCGTCCAGGCCCTCTGTGCTCCGGGCCGCCGCGCGCCCGGAAGGCCGCTTCTCCTTCCGAACTGGCACGGCGGGTCCGGAACAATAGCCCGGGGGTCCCAAACGCCAGGAGCACGGCCACCGCCGGCCGGGCCGTGGGTGGCTCCGCAGAGGGGGTTGCACGGTGGGCTCGGGGCGGGGTACGTCCCTGGAAGGCATCCCTGCAGCGGCTCGCCGCGCCGGTGACGCCGCGAGCGGCGCACCCAGGCCGTGATGCGGAGGCGCCTACGGCGCCGGGGCTTCTCGCCCTCCGGCTGCGGCACTGGGTCTTTTGAAGACCCCCAGCTCCCTGGGACCCGGCTACTGGCGCGAGCCGAGCTGGGCCGTAAGGACCCAGGCTCTCCGCCCGAGTGAGGCAGCGCCGAAGCGTCCCCAGCAGGTCCCGCGAAGGCGTAACAGCCACAAACTTTTGCCGACTCCCGCGGCCGCTGCAGCTGCCGCCCGCAGCCAGGCTTCCCGCCGCGGAGCTCATTTAAGGTGGCACAGAGACTTGCGGAACAAACTGGGCTCTGGGCCGTGCTTTTGTCCAGATGGTCCCGCTTGGGTGCGGACCTCCTTAACAAAAAGCACGTGGGCAGGGGCCGCGGTTCCCGCAAGACGCTCCCGGGCATCGGCGCCCCTGCGCGGTTGGGACCACTGGCAAGAAAATGTGGACAAGTTCCCGCGGGTCTTGGAGCCAGAAAAATACCCTCAGCCGGCTGAGTTTCCAGTCTCTCTTGCGCACCTCGGCTCTCCCTCCCAGTTCCCAGGACCCCCAAGGACTCTCCCACCACCCGTCGCCCTAGCCGCTGGTCCCCCTTAAGAAGCGTTGATTGTACGGCGGCGCCAGAGGGCCAAACTAAATTCGGTTTCGGAAAACGCGCTCGGGGGCAAGTTTGGGAATCCCAGCTGTGCGTTGGGATAGGCAAGAACCCAGTGGGCGGATTGTACCTGAGAGTTCACTGCTGCCGACCCCCAAGGGAGCTCACGGCTTGAGAGCTTCTGAAAGAAAGGGGTTCTAGAAACGAAAGCTGCCCCTGGCCTTGGTCTTGGTGCCCAGGTCCTGGTGAGTCCCACACCCAAGAAGCTGCCCCCACCCAGTTCCAAAGAGCCCTAGGTGACCCTGGAGGCGATTCAAGCCTGCTGGGAAAGGAAGGGACTGAGTAGTCCTTCGGGGGTTGGGGGCTTAAGTTTGGGGCGGTGTTTTTCTTTCCCCTGTTTTTCTTACCCAAATACTTCACTTTGGTCAACAACCCCCAGTCGACGGGTTAGAGAAAATTCGAAGAAATTTCGGAGGAAGCAAAGTGAATCAAGTAAATTAACCTGTGGTTTCGATTTACTTGAGTTAAAAACGTTTGGGCAGAAAAAAACAAACTAAATCTAACCGGCAAACTTATAAAAAAATTTGTAGGAGCATTTCGAAATGAGATCGGGGTGTTTGCAAAACTTAGCTACTTAACCCGTTCTCAAAATGGGGAAAGGCGTGTATCTTCCGAATAACTTGAGGATAACAACCCCATTTCCTTCCTTACCTTGGCGTCGGAACTGCTGGATCCACCTCCGGATCAATGTCCAGGAACTTAGAAGAATTGATGATATTAGAACTTCAGTACTTCTGGAAGAAAATGCAAATCGTTTAGTGAGGATCTTTTCTGTCTGATTCGTCACTATTATTATATCTGATGATGTGAATGGTTGGAACGATTCTTTCCTGTCATTAATGAGCTACTTTCTAAACACTATCTGAAGACGTTCTCATTTACATTTTGTTAAGGATCACTTCCCTAACCTTACAGGCTTGTGTCAACAGCAAGATTACGAACTTCAGTTATACTCCTATAAACAACACGGTAGTGTTGTTAACCAATTAATATTTTATAAAGTGTGAATATTTTATTATGTTGTGAAGAGAACTATTGGGTCTAAATTATTAAACCCTGGGAAAAGCTATTTAAATAAAGCATACAATTAAGTACAATTAAATGTGCATTGTATCTAGATTCTGTACCCTTCCAATTCATTGATTTTCTTGTTTGTTTTTTAGAGTGACAGAAATTATCATTTGGGGCACAAAGTCTATATTGTTTTAAAATAGACTTTAAGAGAGTAAGAACATTTGACATACAGAAAAAAAGTCCAATTCGATGTCATTACCATAAATGTATTTTAGTGTTTGCAAATTACTCTGAACTTACAAAAAGAGTTCTAGAAAGTTTTGCTAAGTATACCCAGTAAGAATTTTGTCATTTAGCTTTGTCCCTAACAAAGGCCTTTTCTGTTTCAAATTACATATGCTTTTTAACACTATTTTGATGCTGACCTCATTTCAACTAAAGCGATTATTTCAAGCATATTTAATTTCTACACAAACAGGTATTTTAATAATGCTTTTTACCTTTCAACTGGGTTTTAACTTTTAAAAACTAGCACATAAATAAATCTAATGATAATTCAAAACAATTGTTTGGTTTCATTTTGTAATCCTCAGTGGTTTGTTTTCAGGTATTTTAAAAATAAAATTACACACGCAAAAATAATTGATATAAATACTTTTGTTATTTTAAAAAATATGTCGATCCAAAACTTTTTTCTTATTAGAGAAAGAGTCTGCTCCGTTTTCAAAACATAAAGTTCACAAGTTGCGGGAGCGGCATATTTATCTTTCAGTTAGCCTCTAACATTTTTGTAGGGAATCTATTCAGCCTACTTTCCTTTCTCCTAGCACTCATTTTTTCTTGTCATTTAATCAAAGATCGCTTGTCTTTCACAAACACGTTCAGATTTGCTATTTTTTTTAAATGAACGGACTTTTTTTTCTTCTTTCCACATCTCTTCTGTCTTGTCAGGCCTTTCTCCCATAATCTTATGGCCTGCACTTTTGATGACAAAATTGTTGGTTTCTGCTTGTCGCCTTGGAGTTTTTGCCGTGCGGGCCCACCACCCAAGTCAACCTTCGACCGCACGTTCGGGCTGTGGACTGCCTGGGCCTGACCCAAAGCACTGCAGCCCTAGGCCAGGCCACGGTTTCGGAAGGCCCAACACTTTTCCCCAGATGCGGGGACTTTCAAGCTGTGTCACCCAGGCAGTGTCTGTCCCAGAGGAGGGCTGACTCTTAAGTACTGGACCTTCGTCCTGCGTTTTCCCTCCATCTCAAGACACACAGCTAAACATTTCTGGAAACCCCCATGGTCCAGAGACTTCGAAGGCTTCTGGGAACCCCCATAGGCCAACTCTTCTGGAGCTGGACCTGCTGGGGGCGGGCGGAGGGCGGGCAAGAGTTGGTTCTTTCTAAGGAAGCCAATTTCCGCAGCCGACGGAAAGTCAGGCGAGGAGCACTTTCAAAGACCGCGTTGGAGCGCGGGAGCAGGGTTGCAAATTCAACGTGCCAAACGTCTAGGGGCCTGGGATCAGAATGCCTGGGGGTTGTGAAGTGTGTGTGTTGGGGGGGTGAACCTTGAAGGACAGGTCCACCAAGATGGGTTTGAACCCTTTTCCCAGCCTGGTCTAGGGACTACCGAGCTCAGGGGCGGGGGACACTTACGGTGCTCTCCGCACTACGTCCTCATTGGCATCAGAGCCCTATGCAGCAACCCCGCCAGGCAAAGATAAATGACTCCGGGCTTGTCCGGTCGCTCCAGGGGCCTGGGCAGGGGCGGAGCGGTGAGGCAGCCGTCGGGCCACCCGAGGTAGGGGCGGTGGAGGTCCTTCTACTGTCCGCAAACGAATATGCCCCGGAGGCCCAGAGAGACGTTGCCAGGAACACCACGGGATGGAGCCGGGTGGTGGGCAACTAGTCCCGGTTGGGTGAGGAGTCCAGCCCCCAAGAATTCGGGGGTTGGAGGTCAGGGCAATCCACAGTGGCAGAGCCCAGTGGGCTGAAGTGGAGGAGCGATGATCATTTGGCGGAGAACCGCAGGCCGGCACCCTCAGCTTTCTAAGGTCTCAGGTGAAGGAGACAGGCGTCGGGGGTGGATTTTGCCTGCCGGGAGGGAGGTCAGCATGTAGGCAGGGTTCGGAGCATGGAGAGGCCTTGCACTGGAAGGTTTGGGTGGTCGGATCGTGGCCGCGGGATGCAAGACACAGGGCCTTGGGACGCCCCCGATACACGCAATAGCCCCCACCCCTCGACTCTCGGGACCCGCCGTTCTTTTTCTGTTTTCTTAACAATTAGTTTCCTCCTGCAGCAGGTCAGCGAGAAAGCGACAGACCGATACTCGAGTTTATGCAGAGAAATCTGCTTTAACGATGCAGGTCAGTCACAAGGTAAGGGGAGGGAAGGACGGAAAAGCCTAAGGAACCGCGATCGCCTCGTGCCCACTTCGGGGCTTCGCGGTCCCGGATCGCAGTCGCGATCGGCGGCGTTTTTCTTCGGGAAAGACTAAGAGAGAACGTGGGACTCCGGCCCAAAGCGAAGAGCGGGAGGTCACGGCTGTTTGTCAGCCTCCCTCCACCTCTGCAACCCGGTCACTGCCAGGGTCCCGGCCCAGAGAGGAGGCGTCGTCTCCCGACAGCGCCACCGCGTGGGCTGCGGCTGAAACCTGCGGCGCCGGCCGGAACCAGCCTGGCCGCGACGATCCGAGTTCTAGGGTTAAGGGGGAGGAGGAGGGGGCGGGCGGGTCCCTGGCCCAGGGCACTCAGAGACCACCCAGCACAGAAACGCCAGGGCGCGCGCTAAACGTCGCTGCCCGCAATTCGCCCCCAAACCCTTGCAATGGAAAGTACACCTGGGCACGGCATTCTCTCCGTATCCCACATTGCAGGCCCGCCGCCCTGGGTCCTGAAATCCAGGCGCATCCCTCGCAAGGACAGGCCACCTCCTACTGCTGGGTCCCGGGCCACCCCAGCCTGAGCGGCCGCCCCAGCACACAGCGGCTCAAAGCCTGCGCTGGGCCCATACCGCTCCCACACGCCGGGACAGCCTGCTGCAGGACTCAAGGTCCCGGGAACTTACTGGGACTGAAGATAAAGCTGGTAGTCTGTGTATCCCGCCGTCCAAACTCGTGGGGAGTGGCGGAAAACGTAGAAGGCTTGTTGCCTGGGTCGCCGGAAACCTCTCCGACGCCTTCTTAGTCCATAAAGACTAGATATTCCCGCTAAGGTCCAAGGGACTGCGACGCTGGCATCGCAGTCTCATCACCACCACCCCCAACACACACATACACACACACACACACACACACACACACACACACACACACACACGCGGTGTCTCCCGCCCGGTGCTGTGGACACTCGGAGACCGGCATCACCTGGCACCTTCCTGGAGCCACATCAGGGCGTGAGGAGAACCCCCATGTCCAGCTAATGACTTCGATGGTAGGTTGGGGCTTATTTTAAATGAATCGAATATTCAATTCTCTACTCATCCCAGAGAGAGAAGGAGAGAGAGAGAGAGAGAGAGAGAGAGAGAGAGAAAGAGAGAGCGAGAAAAACTGTCAGCTGTTGGAAGTAACTACCCAGAATGGTTTAAGTTCACTTATTGCCCACCCAGACCCACTCTAACCAGGAGCAAGCCCTGGACGCCATAGAGGATTCCCCGTCGGGAGTGACTCAGGGACCGGTGCTCAGCGCCACCAGAGGTAGAGCAGTGCAGCCGCTTGGCCTTTTCTCTTGTAAGCCTCCTTGTTGACCTGCTAGTTTCTCAAGTCTGGTTAGCGAGCACTTTCCAGCCCTACCCTGGTCGGGGCGACGCAAAGCTTTTTCCTAGCGTACCAGACACCCGGGTTCCAAGAGGCTCACCTCAATTCGCTGCGTTTGTCTTCAACCCCGTACCTGGAGAGGGATAGTGGATCCTAGCACCAACGCTGGCTGTTCGCCTCCGGGAACCAAGGGAAGGAACCCCGGGCGTAGCTAGTCCAGCCCTAAGGCTGATTTAAATAACTAATAAGCACAGAGAAATTTACGAGGGGAACTTTTCCTTTTAGTATCAATAAAGCCTAGTAATTGGGTTTGTTGGTTACCTAAGTACTCGATTCTCTCTCTCTCTCTCTCTCTCTCTCTCTCTCTCTCTCTCTCTCTCTCTCTCTCTCTTTCTCCCCTCTCTCTTTCTGTGTCTTTCGCGTTCTCCCTCCCTCCTCGTTTTCAAAATCAGCAAGTGTGTGTGCGTTTGTGTGGGGTGTGTTAGTGTGAATGTGGGGAAGTTGTTTGTTTCAAAAGTTCTTCGCCTGCAGAACAATTATGGTTGCATTACGCTGCACAGAGAAGAGTCTTGAAAGGTGAACTGTGGCTATTTCGGAATGAAATAAAAATTTTGACAATTTTGTGCCACAAAAAACAAATAGAAGGAAAGGGGGTTTCTGAAGGTTTCCCCTGTTTAAAGGATAGAAAAAAAAAAAAAAACCTGCAGTGTGCCCTTACTAGTTTGCATTTAATTAACTTTCACTGTATTGTGACTCATAGGTTGTAGTGATAGCTGTTGTTTCTAGTAAAAGGAATATTCTATAAGACATTTAGAATTTGTACTTCAAGTTCTAACCGTTTTCCAGCAGGTTTTTAACAGCATAGGGATTTCCCACCCTGTGAACCAAATCCTCATTTTAAAATCCAAAAGCTCTTTTGTGTACAAGTTCATTAATGTCTACAAAGTTGTTTGCACTTAATATAAAATCCTGGAAACCTAAAAGCTATGTAAGTGTATTTCTCTGCAAGCAGAGTGACAATACTTTTTGTAAAATATTATATGTAAGTTAAAGACAATATTAAAGTGTCCTGCTAAAAACTTTAGTCAAAGTTAAAAATCCTTACTAAATACAGCATAATTAGTGCTTATGAATGTCAGCCTAACGAAACAAAGCATATTTTGGAATCACTTTAGTGATGGAACCAGGTAATGGAAACTCAATGAAAATAGATGGGATTCAAGTTTTAGAGCCAAAGGGGCAAAAAGCACGATGGCTCCTGAAATTATAAGAAGCCCACCTATATCTGTGTCCTTGTATCTTCTGCGTTTCACATTGGGAACATTTTTCCTTTCCACTTTTAACTAGGATATTGACGGGCTATCTTTAATTCCAGTGGTTTTAGGCTTTGACACCCAAATCTATTGAGGAATTTTTCCTGAAGGTAACTTCCAGAGTTAGGGCTACACAGAGCTAGACCTAGCACTCCACACAGTCCACAGGAAAGAGACATCTCACTGATCCTTCCCAGCTCTGCCCTTCACATTCAGAGGTCTAGACTCCAGAGTGCCCAACTCTTCTTGCTCTTTTTAGCATTGTTCAGCCCCTCAGCTCAGAAGCCAGCAATTCCAGCCTATCTTGTACTGTGGGCGTGTGCTTCCACTTACTGCTTTCTGAGAGAGTTACCAAGAGGCAACTTTCCTTTCTATCTGCTCTCCATCCATCACCCAATAATCACCACTTTCTATTCCCCTGCAGCCCCTCATAGTGCTTGAGCTCCAGGAGCTCAGAGTGGCTAATTTTTGTTCCTGAGCTGGCCACACAAAGGGAAAAAAAGGCACAGCTGGGAAAGATGGAAGGAATTAAAAATAGGAGAGAGGGCCCATCGAGGTAACTGCCTGCATAGGTGAAGGACACCTCTGTCTTCTCAACCAACCTGGGGTCTCACTGGCTTCCTACCTTTCTCTACAGGTTCCCACTGAGCTGAGTTAGACAGAACTGCCCTGAGAATCAGGTTGCCTCTCAGTACCTCTTTGCTGTCCTGGGTTTTGGTTTCAGTTCAGCAGTTTTCTCAGGATGTGGAAAAAATCCACTTTTATTCTTTTTCTGGTGTTGCCTCCTCTCTCTCTCTCTCTCTCTCTCTCTCTCTTTCTCTCTCTCTCTCTCTCTTTCTCCATACCTGGTTTTCTTCCAGGCCCTCAACTATCTTCCCAAGCTCTCTATGCAGAAGCAAAAAGTGATTTGTCTCTTTATAGTGGGTTTAATTAAGACAGTTAAGTGCCTTGAACTCTTGAGGCTCCAGTCAGTGCACTTCGATTTGGAAAGTCAAATAGAATCCCATCTTAAACTTTTGGGCCACTGGCCATCCAGATTGAGGACATTTGCTGCTATCCTTTTTAGCCCAGCACCTGGAAACCTGTATGAATTCCCAGATAGACTGGCCCGCTCTTTGGTCTCAGGGACCTTAAGTTTTCTGGCCAGATCGAGGTGTTCTGTGTAAGAATGTGAAGAGCTGGGTTCTCTGAGCACTCCTGGTAGTGGATGGTGAAGAACTGGGTACCTGGCTATTAGGGACAGAAGCAGGACTTTGTGGCTGCCAAAGCTCTCACCAATCTAGCTCTCTGCCCCAAGCCATCCCTGGTTCCTCCTAACCATATTAGCTATTTAATGGAGGGGCACAAAATCTCTACATTCCTCAAGCTGCTTCCCCACCAGCAGACCAGCCCACCTCCCTTAAACTCTCTGAAGTGCTGTGCTCTAGATAAGTCTTTTTCTAATTTGCCATCATTGAAAACTTCTGAAGCAGGAATCCAACATTTACAGGACTACTGGGATATTCTGACTTCATTCATTCAATGGCAGCAGAAGGGGAGTTTGACTGAGGAAGAAAAGGGTCTCAGAAAAGAAGGCTTAATGTGCTATAGACTTCATCCCTGCAGCCTTGCGTTCCCCATCCTTCCTTCTTCTCCCTTGGTCTTAGAAAGTGTTGGCATTGCACCTTTCCGTTTCAGAGAGAAAAGATCTGGTGGCGATCTTGAGATCTCTCCTCCCCCAACTTTTTGGTGAAGACCCCCAGGACTCTTGGGGTCAGGGAGTGGTGCTTTGGGTGCAGACTGTCACGGGGACAGGGGTAAATTCTTCTCTGTAGGTCTACTCTCTCGGACCTTCAGCCTCCACCCCCATTCCAGCTCAACAACCATATCCCTGATACCTTTGAGATTCCAGTTCACAGAAATTCACAAATCCTCCACCAGCTTCGCGGCATCATCCATATATAAGTGACCCGGGCATGTGTCGGTAGATTTGGAATCTAACAAAAGTCCCCCTCCGTTCCCCAAGAAGCTTAGAAACTTTTGTGTGAGTACACAAGGAGTTGGGAGGAAAGGCATCTTGTGAGGGCTTGTACTGAAAGCTGCAAGAAGCTTTGCGGTCGCTGAGACTCGGGCCAGGTCGATTCTGGCGGGCTGTGTGTTCCTCCTCTCCGGGGAGCAGCCTCTCACAACCGCGGGAGGAATGGGACACAAGGGTCAACTTCCTCTTGCAACGTCCGTCCTTATTTTCTTAGAAAAACCAATCCTAGCATTAGAAGGATACAGCTAGTTCTCTCAAAATGGACTGTGACTTGCTCCTCCCCGTGTGGCAGGTCTATGGGAACCGGAGCCACAATCTGGGTAGCCGCGGGGGCGCGAGCCGGCCCAGCAACTCCGCGTGGATGTACTTCTTGCTTGGGATTAGGAGCGAAAGAAGAGACAGCTTAATCGGGTGCCGTATTGGCATAAGCATCTCCAGGCTGAGCCGGCTCAGGAGGGGACTCGGTGGACCAGCCTGTGAATGAACTCCTCAGCGGTACTCTAAGAGGCAAGTCTTAGTTCATTGGACTGTGGGCCTCTGCAGACGACTGCCCCCCCTCAACATCCCTCCAAGCCCGCCTCTACACAGGCTCAAGGTGGCAGGGGAATTTCACCAGCAGCCCCCGCCCCTCAAGACCTGCTCCAGCCCTGGCAATATCTGCACTTTGTCATCGCGCCCGAGTATTTGACATTCGCAATTATCTGCAAATACCCTGATCGGTTTGTATATGAAACACTTTTTTTCCTGCCTTAAGGTTGGAATCTGGTAAGTTTCAGACAAGTAGTGGGGAGGGGGTGACCCATGGGACCCCGAGGTCCCGGCCAGTGAACCCGGCTCAGTGGAGGTGGGCGTCGAGAAACCCACAGGTCGGTCTGTCGTCAGTGGTTCCCCCAGAGTCGCCCCCACTTAAAGGCTGCCCTGGGATCAGAAAGGGCCCAGGCCACGAACCTTTGGGTGCATCTCTTGAAAGGAACATCCTCTATTCTTAAGAGAAAAAGAAAGCTGTACTGGCAAGGGCGAGCCACAAGCAAAGCCCCGGGGTTAATTGTCTTGATAACCGGAAAGGGCTCTGCTGGACTGGTAGTCATCAGGAGAGCCAGTCACTAGTCCTTCATCAGGCGGACGAATGTACCTGCCCTAGCAGCCCTTTCTTGGAGTTCTGGGTGTGACTCTTTCCCAACCCGCGTCCTAGTACCAAAGGGCGGACACCTTCTTCGACCTTCTCCTGCTTTCTCTCCCACCCTTAATTGTTCCTAAATTCTAAAGCCACTATATCACTTTCTGACTACCTGCCCACTCCAAAAAGACTTGGGGGGGGGGGTGATGGGTGCGCAGAGGCCAAAAGTACAAGATCCCTGTTCTTGGAGCCTGGTTCTGGCCCCTGGCAGAGTCCAAGAGCCCTGGAGGGCGGCCAGAGCGCGCCAGCACGTGCCCAGGCTGGGCACCCGAGGTTCGGCATCTCACTGGTCAGCTAGCCTAGTTTTTCCGTGCTCCGTCCTGTGGCTCAATAACTTTAGAAAAAAACACTTTACAAAACCTCTTCCCTGTGCTGTTTGCTTGAGGGTTTGCATCAGAAACCCTTTCCCAGGAAAACAGGAGACGAAGGGGTTAACTTGGAGAAAGGTGTGTTTGAAGGGGGGGGGTAAGAAGTCTGTTTATGCAACACCCAACTGCCAAATCACCCGGGTATTCTGAACACTCAAGGAGAAAAGGGAAGCCATAGGGAAAGGAAAAGGACTCCCTTCCTGGTGCCCTCCCCGTGCCCTCAGGACCTGACCTGCCACCCGAGCTGGGAACTCAGAGTGAGGCTGGAAGAGCGCCAGCTCTCTACATCTGGCCTCAGCCCCATATGCTCCAGAGGGTCTCTAATCTCTCCTGGCGTCTTATATCAGTACTAGTAGGGCGGCGTCGCCGACTTCTGTACTCATAGGTCACAATCCCCATTCAAAAATCCCCAGAAAGCAGCTCGCAACATCCGAAGGCGTCTGCCTCTTCCCTCCCCTTTGGACCTTGGTCAGCTGTTTGAGCCACCTAGACCCTTTGGGTAGGCCCCGATACCGCCGAGGTATTCAGGGTCAGCCTCAGAGGCCCCAGACGGCGCGCGGAGGAATTAGGTCGCCGAGACCACCACCTGGGCAGGGTGGGAAGAGGGAAGGTGACTCCCACTACTCCTTGTGTGGTCTGCAGACCTTCTGACCTGCATAGGAAGCGAGGCTCACCGCATTCCCTACCGCGGTTCGGTGCGCAAGGTGTTTGCGCATTCCGTCAGTTCATGCTACACAACTGCCGGGAAGATAAGTTGACCTCCCCAGGTGATGCTCTTCTACATTCCGCTCCCTGTTCACACACCCCACCCCTGGATATCTTCTGCGTTTCGGCAGAAGGACAACTGTACTGACCCGGCAGGGAGCGCCTCGCACTAACCCGTGCGCCTGTGCACCTTGGCAAACGCGTGGGTGCTGCACCATTAAGCCAGCTGGCTCTCCCAGTTGCAAGCATCCTCCGGCTTTGAAACTAACTAGCGCCCTAGTCTAACTTCTCTAACGACTTTGCTGGGGATAACTGCTTTTGGTCCCAGACCGGGAACGGATGTCTCCCTCGCCACCCCCTACTGCCTCCCAAGGGCGAGGGCCGGGAGCTAGGGGCCTGTCTGCTCACCTCGGACCTTGACTTCCAAGGCCTCAGGAGTGCAAAGCTGAGACCGCGGAGGTTCTGCCACTAAGTTTGGGGCTCCGAGAGCAGCCGGAGTTGGGATCGGACGTGAAGGCTGCACGCGCAGATGCCAGGGCTGGGGAGAGGGAGCGCAAACGGTGACCTCCCCCAAGATCAACCTTGTCTTTGTGGTAACCGAAGAAGAACCCGTGAAATCTGGCAGCCGGAGCGCGCGTTGCGACAGCCCCCTGCACCCGATCCCCACCTCCACCCCCACCCGGGGTGCCTCCTAGGCCTCGCTTCTTTCCCACGGGTCCGCGCTCCCGCCTCCCCTCCTGTTCGAGGCGAGCGGCAGACCCAGAGCCCGTGCTTCTGATGTTTATTTGCAGTTAATTGCTTGTTTTGGAAAAATGTTCGATACCCGGGCCGAGCTTTTCCGCTCTGCATTGGCCGACCCTGCAGCCCCCTGCCCTGGTGAGGAGAGGCGCCGGTCACCTGGACTCGGCGCAGGCCGCTGCTCCCGACTCCGGTAGAGGGAGTCGCCGCAGGCACTAGTCCTGCAGGGGTCCCGGCCTCGAGGTCCCGGCTCGGATCGGCCCTACTGGCCACTGTCCACCGGCGACGCATTCGACCCGCGGGCCTTCTCACCTGTCCTGCGGATGAACGTGCCCAAGTAGAGAAGAGAACACGGCCAAACGCGGTTTTCATCCCCGGTTGGTGAAAGAACACAAGTGAATTAAAACATTGTTGAGTGAATCAGTAGTAGGGGAATAGATCACTTTTACCAAGGGGTACACCCGTAAATACGTTTGCATTCTTCACCCACGGACGAAACTCTTTTTGTCCCACAGATTTTAAGCATTAGTTCAAGTATTTTACGCCTCCTATTCCTTTTCATTATATTTCTCAAGTCAGTTACTTCCAGGAGCTTTCGTGCTGGGTCCAGCACCCATCAGGAGCTCAGATGAGACCAGCTGGTTTTGCCGCCAGGATGTGGGCGTCAGAGCCCCTCTCTGGACTCCACGGTCTTCAGGAATGGTCTAGAAGTTTTCATCGTTAGACATAACCAGCGTTTTAAGATTAGCATTGGCAGAGGGAAAAGGAAGAGCAGAAGAGATAAAAAAAATGGCATAATGTGACCCATTATTTTGCATGCTAACTAAAAATATTAACCAAAAGAAGGAAAGCAGCATGAATCCCAGGGTCGAGGAGAAAGCAGTAAAGTCCCCGCGTTAAGGTGTGCATAGGTCCAGCGCTTGTGCTGAGCGCCGAGAGTCAGACACTCCCTTGTCAGAACTCTCACTTTTGAGAACTTGCAGCTTCTCCTTGGACACAAATCCATCCTTCCACAGGAACCCACGCTTCATAGATGCTCTAGTCACGTCACCAAAGCCTCTTCACCGAAAATCATAAAAGCCAAGAACACTTAACCTTGAAATTATCATTGTGGGTCCGCAGAGCTTGAGGGTCTTCCATAAGGAAGACTCCTTACCATTATTACTTATACCATTAATAATGTTATTATATATATAAATTAATAATGTTATTATTGAAATGATAAAATTTGGGTGGTCGTTCAAAATAAGAGTATCACATTTGGTCCAAAGACAGGCTGAAATTTAGAAATGAAGTTGCATACAGCATTGCTATACTTTAAGAAAAGAGCAACAAGAATATTTGTGTTGTTTCATCCCAATTTAAGAATATTACATTTACATAAATATGTTTATGAAAGAATTAGTGAAGCAAGCATCCAGAAGGCAGAATTTTGATATCACAACCTAAGAATATTACATTTGTATAAATATGAAAGAATGAACAAAACATCAAAAGGTAAATTTTTGGCATTACAGTTATTCTTCTAAGTTGTATGATTTTTCCCCAAATGCCAGAATTCAGTGCTTAATTTAAGTGTGTGGTTTTGTTTTACTTTGTTCTTTTTAATTTTTTTTTGAGACAGGGTATCATATATATCCCAGACTGACCTTGAACTTTAGTTCACCATGTTGCTGAACATGAACTTGAACTTCTGATCCCTGCTTCCACCTTCTAAATGGTAGGATTATTGGTCTGTACCACCATGCCTGGTTTTGTTTCATGCTGTAGACCTAGCCCAGGGCTTTCTGTTTGCTAGGCGTGCACTCTATCGACTAACCTGCAATCTCAGCTTTCTTCATACATTATTAAGTATTAAATTCTGGAGTCATTTGTAAAGTTTAAGAAGAAAATGTTTTGCATATTTCTAAAATTAAATAAAAAGCCCACTTTCTTAAAGAATGGTCTTGTAGTGGTAGAAGAGTTTTGGATGAATGCACAGCACATTACTTTAGGATACATTCTATAACTAAAAGGTAAGTGACAATGTCACCATCTCTATAATTACCTCTTTTTTTGTAAAGCGTCAGAACAAAAAGTTATTATTTACAAGGACATTTCATTATTCTTTTTATTCCTGTTCACAAAGGCAGAGGTGCATTACAAATGGAAAAGTCCCTGTCTTTTTTCCGTAACTAATCTTTAGTAAATAGGCCTGTGATGTCACTGAAATGGGTATTGGACAAGGTACCAATTGATTTATTGATTTTCCTTCTTCAAAGTCCTTTGGGAACTGAAGAGGAGAAGAAAAAGCACAGGCTGGCTGAGATGGGCAATACTTACTGTATCACACATGCAAAAATTGCATTTGGCTGATAAAATTGACAATCCAGAAGTATTGTTTACTGAAATTCATCACAGGACATTGAATTCACTCAGCTGACCCATCTGCCTTTGTCCAGTCCCATCATTTTAATTGTCCATCAAATTTCAACCTTTTAGAAGAAAAAAAAAATCTCACCATTTCCAGTTAGATTGCAGGGGTGGAGGTAGGAAGTACAGAGAGGTTCATGGGGAAGAAAATGGAAGAATCCTCCTTTGCTTTGAAACACTCAGGCTTATAAATGCTGCCTTGAGTCCTGGAAGCTCCATAGCAACCCTGAAAACCTATCACTTGCCACACTTCTCACATGGGCTTTTCATGGTCTGAGGGCTAATGTGTAACATCCAACCCAGAAGATAGAACACTTTCCTGTGACTAAAACCTGCCATGGGATGGTCCTAGATATGAGGAGAAAGAAGCTCCTTGGATTGTTTCCTGTTTTGTGGGAGAGGATTGCAAAGCTGGGTTCCTTCATGCTCACTCACTGAACTGTTTGAAGAGAGAGCCTTTCAATCATGTTCTATTAAAATGCCACCTAGAGAAATTACCCATGATAACTTCTGCCTAGGGATTGCCATAGCACAGCAGTATATGTAGTAGCAAAGCTTCAAACAGCCGAACCAAACCAAACTTCACACTTTGTCTCTCTTAGCACTTGGGATGGCGAAAATGCACTGGGGAACAGGGAAAACTTGCTATGTCTTTTAAAAACAAGTGCGAGCCAGCTACTTTGCTTTTCTTGAACCCTTCCCAAATACAAGGAAAAATGGAATAGTATTGCCTTCCAAATCTTCTGTCCATTTTTCTCAGTCCTCTAGCTGCTAGCTAGCATTTAGGAATTTCCAACTCACCAGAACCCCTTGACTCTTCTGCCTTGTGGGTGCTAAATTTGGGCAGGGCAAGGCCCAAGCATGGCATTCTCCCTCTATCAACCTCCACCATAAAAGGGTATGTTTCTAAAACATGGTCCATTATCGTCCAGTCCTAAGCCCCTTCTTGAGGCTAGATGATAAATACTCCCTTCTCCTGGAGGCATTGGATGAGGGATGTCAAGTAAGAAGGATGTGAACCATTGTATCCACCAGAGAAGGGTGGTGGGGAAGGCACTGGGTAGAGACCTGTGATGAGGGTCTTCACGGTCAATGAGCTTCAGCCAGTGTGTGTTAGGAGCTTGTGCAGGAGAGGAAACTTTTTCAAAAGTACATTTGTTTCAGCAATAGTGCCCATCTTCTGCTAGTGACTTAAGGAGTATGGGAATTTCCATAAATATGGACGGAAATAAGTAGTTATGCTTTCAAATTTTAAACTTGTAGAATAAGGAAGCACCACCACTTACAAGCAAGGTGAATTTAGGAGGTCAGCTTATTCTGTGAGCCTCATATTCCTTATATATAGAATGAGCAACATGCAAATAGTTATGTCACAAAATTGGAAGGATTAAGCAAAATGTCAGATCCAGTTGTTTGGGCATTTCCTGGAACATTGTAACAACTGGAAATGTTCACATACATATTAAGATATAGCAGTTAGTAATTTTATTCCTCCTCACTCTTTCTCTCACACACCCTCTCTTTCATTTTTTTTCCTCTCTCTCCCCTTCTCCATCACAGTATGGACATTTCTGAACGCAATTAAAAAGTCGAATATTGACTCCATTAAAGTTAAGTAAAGGTAGAGGCCATGTCACAGTCACCCACAGAAAGCTGGGCTTAGTGTGTGCAACTTCTCACCCTATAGTCACTAAGATAAGGCCATCTGTTGGCATGGAGTGGAGAATGAGAGGTTTCAGGGGCACAAGGTGCCATTCCACATGGGCAGAAGGTATCTCTAGATTCTTCTACATTTGATTTGCACAGTGACCAAACATTGCTTGGTGTTGACAAAGAACAAAGACTCTGTTCCCCTCCCCGTGATTGTTTTATGAAAGAAAATTATGAGAGAAAGTAGCTAGGTATTCGTGGCCTGAGCAATAGTCACCATCTACCTTATAAATTTCTACATTGTCCCCATTACTGACAGATTTTCTTGTGAACACTAGCAGCCCCAGGAAGGGGCAAGCAGAACTTCTGTCCATTAGGAGCAGCAATGCCCCCAATGTATTCTCATCCTTACTGCAAGACCAAATGCACCCCCCCACACACACCTGGTGCTCCCCTCCCCCATCCATGTGCAGACTTAGCTGCCTCTCCAGCTTTCAGAAAAAGCAAGAAGGATTGTAGAAGTGATATGCAAAGACCCAGTTCCTCCCTCCCATTGCTTTTTTTTTTAATCTCTTTTCTGAAGATTCCTGAGTTCATGCTTTGGGTCAGTCTGCACGCACCAGGTCTATCACACTGCCTTTGAGTGGACAGGCAGGTTATGAAGTACAATATCAGACAGGAGACACGCAGCTCACTACCAGCAGCCTGGTTTTCTTTGATTCAATGTTTTGTTCTTCCTCAGCTCTGCTGAGATATTTACATTGATTTGAAACATTCAAACAATAAAATTTCAATAACCTTGCACTGTGTTCACTCTCACAAACCAAACACAAAGTGATTGCTGCCTGCTAACCAACACTCCTCAGCACCATTGGAAATATGCAAGTCTGAAGCCCCTGTACCGAGATGTAGACGCTCGGGCTCTCTGGGTGACTGGATTGCCAGAAGGTCCAGCCATTGGAGCCCTAGGAAGCCACTATTGCTCTCTCCCACTCCTCTTGAAAGACAGCCATTTGTTTTTATTGCTCCTGTGGATTTTGTCCAATCCTGGGAAAAAAGAATAAAATGGATGGTGATTCTGAGTAACTGCGTTTACTCTGAGCTGACAGAAAGGCTTAGATGGTTGCTGCCGTCAGGAGCCCTCAGAATGCAGGTCAAAGATCCTGCTCAGCAAATATCAGGAGAGACCATGAGCACACTCGTTTTGTTGCTTGGCTGCTTTCTATTTTAAGGAATGCTGAAGAGAACCACAAACAATAGTTTTGACTGCTAATAGGCATTTGATTTGCTTTGCCTCAGTGAATCCCCACTATGATACTGTAAGAAGAGTACAAGTGTCATCTGTACTCTTTCAAGAGTCAGTTCAGAGAAGGTGGATGATTGACAGAAGGTCACACTGCTAATTAGCAATGGGATTTAACTACAATCAACATTTCTGACCGGGGAAATGACACACACACACGTGTGCGTGCACATACACACGCACATGCGCACAGTTGAAAAAAATAAAAAAAAAAGAATATGACCTTGGGATTGGAGAGATAGTGTAGGGTTTAAGTCTCTGTCTTCTAAGCAGGAAGTCCTGAGTTCTGATCTCAAGTCCCACATAAAAAACACCAGATAAAATGGCTTGTTGGGGGGGGGGGAAGGAGGGGTGTTTTCAAAAGCTTAGGTGTTATCTTCTCATGTCATTGGGACCCAGGGAATGTTCCAGGTACCTCAGAACAAGAAATGGACACCCTCTTAGAACCTCGACTTAAGATCACTTATCAAAAGGATCACACAGATGATGGGCATGAGTAAATAAGGAAGCAAATAGCAACAGATTCTAAAGTCTTGTGTATAAGGACACAAATCATGCTCTGTAGTGTCATCTGCCAAAGAGTTACATGTTCCAATGCAGGTCTTGGAGGTGGAGTGTTAAATCACTAATGTTCTATAGGGTCTATTTCTCTAACCCTGATGGAAATTAGATGAATGGACAGAGCTGTTCATAGTAATGAAGGAAGGAACCTGAAGACAGTAAAGGGTGAAGTTCACAGGCTGCAGAGGATCTGTCAACTCTTCCCATTAGAACAGTGGCTGGAACAGCCAACAAGAGTATTAGGGAGAGCTGCTGGCTAGAAAACTAAGGCAAAACTGGTGTTTTCCAGGCCACACATTCAGCTTGTTACTGGCTCCCCAGATCCTTTGTATTCATGACCACCATGCCTTTGAAGCCCTTCCATAAATATTTGCAGGAATGATGACACAGTGGTCTGACACACAGCAAGTCATTTAGCTGTGATATGAATAAAGCTCTCAAAGTCAAACTTAACTGAGTCTGGAAATGGCTCATTTGGCAAAGCGCCTGCTATCAAAGCGAGAGGAGGACCAGAGTTTAGATCCCCAGAACCTAGTAAAAAATCTGGGCATGGTGGTTGAGACTTGTAAATGTAGAGGTGGGTTGGGGGTGGGGTAATGGAGACAGGCAGATCTGAAGGTCATTGGTCAACCAGTGTAGCACAGTGGTTGAACTTTAAGGTCAGTGAGAAATCATGTCTCAAAAAAAAGGGGGAGAAAAAGCAAGGAAAGATATCCAATACTGGAGAACAATAAAGAAAAGATATCAACTTATGACCACCATGTGCACATGTATAGACATACATACATGTAACCTTCACACACTTGGGTACATACCCAACACATGTACAATGTGTGTGTGTGTGTGTGTGTGTGTGTGTGTGTGTGTGTGTGTGTTTAGAATGCTGTGAGGAAAGAAATGAATTTAAAGATCTCACCCTTGTTCTTAAAACACTACAAATCTGGGCTTCTTTACCACTCATGGGACTCCATGTCTGGAGTCTGAATTCTTTTCATTTCCCTTGTCTCTTATGGATTCCATGTCTGGAATCTGTGAGTTCCTCTCAACTGTCTTGCTCCTCATGAAATCCATGTCAGTGAGTTCCATTCTTTCTCTTCTCTAATAATCTCTGCCTTAAAAAAAAAAAAAAAGAAGCAATGCAAATCCTTTTGGAAACAAGTTTGTTGCAAACAGAGGAACAGGGCAAACTGGCAGGACTTTCCCTTCTGACCCTGCAGAACCAAGGGGGCCTCAACTACTGTCCCAAAGGTGGATGAAGAAGAAACTAGATTCACAGTAGTTCCAACTGTGCACCTCAACTATTGAATCTTTGATTTCTCTAAAGCATACATGTTTATAGTACAGGAAAAGTATAGGTAAGAAAAGGACAACACCAAGTCTAGCGAATATGAAAAAGAAAGAAAATTAGATATGAACTAATCCTCCAGACTTCTTGGTACATTGTGAGGTAAAGAGCACCCAAGATGAAATGAATCTTGGAAAATATTGATGACACAGGACGGTTTGAAGGAACACCAGGCGACTGGGCAAGGAGACCTTTTACAGGGCTACCACGATAATAAGCTTGTCACAGAGTCCTGAGGTTGAAGTCCAGAGCAGGAGAAGCAGGAATGCAGAGGGAAGGCCGGCGGAGGATGTCAAACACTGGGCCTCTCAGTCCTATTGAAGTCACAGACTTAGGGAACAGTCCTGGGGATCCTTGCCTCGATTTTTTATCCATAATGTTTATCACCTAACACCTCAGAAACTGATCTGATCCCAGTGAGGTCACCCAAAGAGAGTGCTCAAATTCTTAAAATTACTCTTTTTGTAAGGATATCAAGAAAAGACTGTTTTTCAGCAAAATGTTCATGAATTCAGACTCTTGAACTGGCTCTCTGAAGCCTTGTACAAATGGAACAGATGAAGAGGCCCCCCTGGGCTTGCTGAATGCTGGGTGGGGGAAGGGCATGGAACCCCCAGCATTCATGATTCATAAGTCAGCACAGCGCTTTCTTTCCATTCTCTCTCTCTCCACCGGTACCTGTCCTTGGTTGCTTCGTGGTGCTCCTATCATTTTGAAGCCAATTATTTAACTTCTTCTATAACCCCAACAATCTTCTAGCTTCCAAATTACTTTTAAATCACAAGCTATTCAGAACCAAATTGTGTTTGTTAGATGAGCCCTTCCTAGACAATTAATTTATTCTTTCTTTTACAAGTTGGGTAGCTAGATTTTTAAGACAGTAAGGAGCCTGCGATAGACCTCAGGTTTTCATTCAATAATTGCTCTTACATCTTCATCTAGTCACATGACTGCCCATCATAAGCCTGCATTTTCCAGTTCCCCTTCAGCCTGGCTGGACCATGGTTGTGTGGTTGAATTTTGGTTAAATGAGAGAAGTGATAGGTACTATTTTGGGTCTTAATTTTACTTTTAATTAATTATCAAATGAAATTAACTTTTGATTTTTGTGGTACTGGAGATTGAACCAAGTCCTAGGAAATGTTAATTCTAGCCTTGGTCTTAATTTTAAAAGGAGTAGGCATGTACCATCTGATCTTGTTGTCTACTTGAAGAAATATAAAAATTGAAGAAGCCATTTTGGACCCAGAAACAAGATTCAAATGTTTAAGAGGGAGACTGTCGTCTTATGTTGTATAAAAAGAATGCAAGTTCCTACCTTGCTTAAGAATTCTTTTTTCTATGGTGTAACTAGTTTTGCCTTATTTTAAATACAAACAAATTGTGAAGTCAAATATCTTCATAGCATTCATACCACTCTCCATGAAAACACCATGGTAGAACTAACAAATCCAGAACTCTAAGACATGCAGAAACTCGAGCAGGACTGGAGAGGCCTCAGAGTAAAAGGAATGAATTATAACCTGGAAACTGAACTGAATGCTGGGCCAGCAGAGGCATCAGGAGCAGGAGGGAGGGGGGAGGGGGGAAGACAGCTTATGGATTTGAGTTCAATCCTTTGAAGCCCCACAAAAAACTGGATGTGGTGGCAGATAAGAGACTTGTTTGGAAGCTCTTGGGCCAGTTAGCCTGGAGTACACCGAACAATAGAATAAAAAACTGCCTGCTTCCACAAGGTGAAGGGAAAGAACTGACTCTTGAGTTGTCTTCTGACCTCTACATGTGGGCTAAAGCACATGTGTATCCACACCCAACACACAGCCCAGTTATAATACCAATCACAGCCACTATGTAGTGGATGCTTACCAACAGCAGCCGTTTGTAAACGCATCACTATTATTGCATCCCATTGAAGATGACTACCTGTGAGGTAGATACTTCTCATCCCTATCTTACACATGAGGAAACTAAAATTTTAGGAAAAGGTAAATAACTTGTCTACAGTCGTGCAACAAGCAAGTGCCAGAACTTAGATTTGAAGCCACATAGAATTAAGTAACTAGTTCTATCTGTTTGTTTTTGTTTCTTGGATTTTGGGTGAGTGTGTGCGTGTGTGTGTGTTACTGGGAATTGAATTCAGGGCCCTGTGTATGCTTGTCAAGTCCTTTTTGAAGGAGTTATGTCTTCATATCTGGTTCTACTTTTATTTTGAACCACTAGGCTAACTTGAACTCACTCTTTAGCCTAGCCCTAGCCTTGAATTCTTAGTCTTTCTGCTTCAGTACTAGCCTGGGACATAACCAGTGCTCTGGACAATTTCTAGATGTCATTACCTCTAGTTCTTACCCAACACCAGTCAGTATCTGCTATATAACCTTTGACAAGTATTTTCCCATCTTTGGATCTTATTTTCCTTATTTATAAACAAAGGCCTCTCTTCAGGATCTTCTCCTGGGTTATTTTTAATTCTATCACTGCATCAAATAACTGATTCTAAGCCTGATTGTGGAGTGTTCTTGAAGTATCTAAATGACCAACATATGCATGCCAGTGAACATAGCAATCTTGAAATATATCACCTAAATGTGTTCAACCCCAGTATGATGGTTTGTGACACTAACTACCACTTCCCCAATCTCCAATTTCCTACTGTCTCTGCCTCACACACCTAATGACCTTAGCTCAAGCAAGTATGAAAATTTGGTCTTCTGACACTTCCAGATCACGTTGCACTAATGATGTGAATCCAGGTCTCTATCTCTAACTGTATCATCATCATCACCATCATCATCTCTATCATCATGAAGAATCATCGCTGTAGGAAAGCTTTTATAACAGTGTCTTGCTATATAGCCTGGGCTGGCCTTGAATATACTATGTAGCCCAGGCAACTTCCTCTACAATTATGAGCCACCATGCCCAGAATCTTATAGTCCCCCCCCCTCCTTTTTGAGTCTTCCTCTTCTTCCAAATGTTTCTTTCTGCCAAGCTGGCAGTATTGGTCTGTCGCACCCTGAAGTTGGCTCCCAGCACCCTCTACTGGGCTGTGTCTGCAGCTCAGAACCTCTTTCTGCTTACAGAGGATCTAGCCTGATTTTCTTTCATAGGCTCCCAGGGAGGTCCATGGAGGAATTAAACAGAGGCAGAGACTTCAAAGGCATTCCGGCTGAATGGAAGTCAGTGCTCCAATTAGGCTCCTTCCCTAGATTCACAAATGGCAACTTTCCAAATCTTGACATACGTGACCCATAGATTACTTTCCCAACCTTTAAGGGAACAGAGCTGTTTGAATTCAAGAAGCTTAAAGCCACTCACCATCAGCCCCGTCCCAGTGAGCCTCTGTTCAAACACAGAAGTCCCCAGAGACAAGAAACCGAGATACCCAATCAGATCTTCTACGATCCACGCCCAGTTCTGTCACTGAACAGCTTTCAAATGCTGGTCTGGACAACCTTTCTTCGGTTTCTTAGCTATAACATATGGATAAAAATCTATACATGCCTTGCCTGCTTCACAAGATGTTGTGACAATTAAAAGTGATAATTTGCTGAAAAGGACATTGAAAACTGTAAACTATTATGCAAAATCCAGTCTCTCCTACACGATACCAGTATCCATGTGTCGATCCACAATGTCAGTTTAAGAAAACAATAAATCAAATTCTTGTACAGAAAATGTATTGTCCGAAAACATGTTTTTCTTCTTTTCAGATAGGATCTCCTGTAGCCCAGGCTGGCCTCAAATTCATTATGTAGCCCATGCTTACATTGAACTCCTGATCTCCCGCTCCTACTTCCCAAATGCTGAGTCTGTAGGCCTGCGTCACCACGCTCAGCTTTGATTTATTATAACAACAGAATCAGTAGGTTATTAGCCTTCTCACGCATACATGAACATTAAACTCACATCAAACACCTCAGGGATACACAATGTAGAGTCTACGTGTAGAACCTGGGATTAGGAAAAAACAGGAGTCACATAGAAGTGAATCCCCGAAGCTAGTGAGAGACAATGGTGAATATAAGCACGTCATCTTTACTGAATTCCTGAAGAAAAAGACAGCCACAGAAGAGAGCCCCCTGTTGTGTTCCGGCAGGAGTTCCTGGTACTGACCACCCCTTTGCTCCTGGTCTCAAGCTTCTGCCAGTCCCTGTCCATTCCCTGGACTTCAGCGCCCTCTAGGGTGGGGTCTGTCAGAACAGCCACAATGCTCAATACAAATGTCACACACATGCAATCTGAAATGTTTGAGTAGTTTTCTTATTTTTGAGTGTGTGTGTGTACACAAGGGCACTTGAATGTACACCCCCGTGAAGGCCAAGGGTGACATTGAGAATCATCCTGGATTTCTCTACTTCCTTCTGCTTTGCTTTGGGGTTTCCCAGGCTCTGCCTTCCAGGGCCTACAACACATCTGAATTTGGTTTAGCCAAATTCCAAGGACTTGAGAGTTATATGTGGCTAGTGGCTGCTAGATTCCATCAAGTGGCTCTCTGCCAATTCATAAGCTTTTGCACAGTGCCATTTGACTTCCGGTGTCCTTAAAGTTAAATTTCTGAGACTTCCAAAGTGCTAATGAGATTGCCAGATAGGAACTGACTGTTGAGGAGTAGTAACAAGGAATTTTATGCCTGTATACACTCATTCCCGCATACTTGATGCACACAACTTCTTCCTCTTCTAGACACTTATGTATCCCAAGCTTATGATGCCCTGATTTACGATTTATCTACCTTATGATGATGCAAAAGTAAGATGCATTCAGTTGCAACTGAAGACTAGTAAGCTGCAAGCTTTTCCCAGGCTAGCCATGTGCTGCGTAACACTCTGGTATGCTGCTGGATAGGAGTGATACCCTAGAACTGATGGGCAGCACTCAGTCCCAAGGGTAAACAGCTCACACTCCACAGCATGAGTTGCTAAGCTATGATGTCCAGTGGACTGGGCATACTAAATATCTTGACTTCTGATTTTTTTTCAATTTTGGGCCTTTCAGGCAGAGAAAGAAATTTATATTTGATTACCTCCCTCCCTGGGATAGGCCCAAGATATGTTACTAAAGTGAGAGTTTCAGGTCAAGTTGTGAGTGGATGTGCTAGGTACACAAGAAGGCTGGGAAAACCTTGCTGAAACTCTTAAATCCAAGGGCAAGAGTAGAGACCAGCCCTCCTAGGAGTGGCCAAGACATAAGGGATAGCTGAGAAGAGGGTGAATTCAGCATAACGGCGTTAGTGAATGTAATCACCTCCAGTGTTTCTTGGCTCTGAATTTAATTCAACAAAACATGTGCTGAACACTCACCACAGATCCTGCTAGACAGTGAAAACCCTGAAAATAGGGACCATGTCTCTCCCTTATCTCCGTATGGTCAGTGTCTCAACTGGTGAGTTTATATGATTTCAGCCAAAAAGCAAAAGACATTTGATGTTTTCGTGTTTCCACGCAGTCTTATTTCAGATAAGTAAACATATGGCATCGGGAGGCTGTTTTAGACACTGAAATCCACAGGTGAAATCTTTTTCTGCCATAGAGCTCTCCTGGGCCTGCATGGCTGGAACCTATAGGGTGACAACACAATCCAACCTCATTGTCTGACAAAGGGGACAATTGAGGTCACCAGATCTTGTTTATAGCAATAATGACATTTTTGAAATTAGGGGATTTTTATGGGGAGGAAGTGGCCAGGCAATTAGAATTTTAGCAGAATACAGACCACTTTATTTTTTAGAGGTCACAGGCAGGGCTTCTGCTTACCCAAAGGGAAGATCACCAGCAACCCTCGAAGCATAATACCAAACTTTCCAACTTGGAGATAATAGGGAGAAGCAGGGAGGGACGTAAGGATTGTGTCTGGACACTGAACCATCTCACTGAACTTGATGCCATGGTTTAAAGATGTGCATAACTGAACTCCAGAATGTATTCAGGGAAGGCTTAAGAACGCCCTGACATCTTGGCATCTCTCTGTAACATGCAGGGGAGGCTGTAAGGTTTTGTGGCCCAAGTGGCCAAAAGGTCATTTTTATACTCTTAGAAATGCATCTCAAACTTTCATACCTCATAAGGTGCCAAAGTCCATGGATCATTTTGTAAACTACAAACTCGTGTGTGTGTGTGTGTGTGTGTGTGTGTGTGTGTGTGTGTGTGTGTAAATGTAATTTAGCCAAGACAGTCCATAAAGCATTTCACACAGTACTCATTAGAGACATCCTCAGTACAATAACTTAATCTGGAATATTTCTTAAGGAATCACAAACTTCTTTGAAAAGCAGACATGTCTTCCCTTCTAAATATGGGCAATGAGATGAATATCCAGTCAAGGATGGACTGTTCTTCACAGGTTCACTTGTAAATGCAATGTCAGAAACCCTTACATAGAAACACACATGGCGAAGCACCATAAAGATATTTGTACATCACCACAGCACAATATGCAAGAGCTAAAACCAATTGAGGCGCCCAACAACAGAGGAGCCAATAAAGAAAATGCAGTGTATATACACAGAGTATTTCTGTTTTAACCATAAAGAAGAATGACATTGCATCATTTTCAGGAAAATGGATACAAATGGAGATAATCATATTAAGTGAATTAAGCCAGACTCAGAAAGGCAGGTATCATATGTTTTCCTAGATTTTATAGTGATACATAAAATCATGTAGGTATATGTGATATGAAAGTAGAAGCAAAACTGTCTAGGGGAACAAAGGAGACTAAGGGCAGGAAAGATTTCAGAAAGGGGAACAGAAGAGATTATAAAGGTAATGTGCTCAATGTACAATTTGTGATTGTTTGAGAATATCTTTAGGAAGCACAGGATCATTACAATGAATACATACAATGAAAAATTAATATTTTAAAAGAAATAAGGTCTGTTACCCAAAGTGATATTGACATAAAATACTTGTACGATGAAAAATAGTTAACAAGCCAGGAATTAAGTACCATAGAAAAACAAGGACATTGGAAAGGCGCTTAATACTCAAAAGACAAGTGAAAACCGCAGGAAGATCCTATGCATTGTCTGCTTCTTCATCTTCACTCCCACCAAGGGTCTCAGTCCCTCCTGAGTTCTCCCCCAATACTCAAGAATTTCTTCCTAGTGCTCACTATTGGCCAATTGCATTTTTTCTCCTCATTACTGCCCCCTCCTGGCTAAGAGAGAGGTGCTCCCAATCCTTCGTCCCTAGTCAAACTTGCCTCCTCCCTGCATGAGCCTCAGGAAGAATTCTCCTTTGACTCTTACTAGGGAAGACAAGACAGCCTTTAAATTATTTTTCTATTGAATTTTTCCCCCAAACCAAGCGAATCAAGGCTGTTGAGTTTCCCAAAGTCAGAGAAGGGATTCAGAGGAGTTCAGGGATGTTCAACAATGATGTCACAGAATCAAGGCCTAGCATCAGAGATGGTAAAGTGACACTGAATTTCATGGGCACTTAAATAATTGCCTTTTGGCATTCTAGTTGCACTTCCACGTACTGAAGCATGTCATATCTCAAACTTTTTGTCATGCTCCAGAAAAACTTTAAAAGCCTGAGGAATTGTATCTGGGCCCAAGCTATACTTTCCTTTCTTCCCAGGACACAACCATCAGAGAATTAGTCAGACATATTCCTGGATGGATGGCTGTAAGCTTCAGTATGAATCCTGTTAACATGCAACTTACTCTGTAGTTGGATGAAACCTTTGTTTGAGGACCAATGCCTAGGAGCACCTAATAGGGTAGAATAGGAAACTGACCGCCTGTGGTGAAATTCAAAAGGAGTACCTTAATGGGCTGGAGAGATGGTTTAGGATTAACCCTTTGCCTCACTAGCAAAAGGACCTGAAAATGGATCTCAGTTCCCATGTAAAAAGTGCCGGGAAGAACTGGCAGCAGAAATGCTGACAGCCTGCACTTTACATCCTGGAAGGCAGAACCTGGGAAACCCCAGATCAAAGCAATAAGGAGGAAGAGCAATCCAGGATGGTTCTTGATATCACCCTTTGATCTCCACATGTACACACACTGCCCCCTTGTACATACACCTGCACACACACACACACACACACACACACACACACACACACACACACTTACTTATACACACTTATACAAGCAAAGATAAATAAATAGAAAGGAGTACCTGGGATATGGCAGAGAGCTGTCTGCGACATCTACAAGATGTGCTGCCCTGAATCCTTAGGTACAGAGGCTGTCCATCAGAGGACAATGGATCATGCAATGGTACATGCATCTCTGCCATGCAGTAGTATCCAGTCGTTTTCAAAGAAAGAAGATTTCTATTTACTGAAATGAAAACATTTGAAGATAAGTTTTTAAGTGAAAAACAATTCAAGATAACCTGAGTCCAAAAATAATCACTCTAAAATCATATATGGTTTCTATACTAAAATATAGTACACATATATAACTACATAAACACAAGAGTGGTATGAAAGAAACCTTTCAAGTTTATTTTTGTGTTTGTATTTTTAAGAATTTATTTATTTGAGGGAGGGAGGAAAGGAGAGAGAGAGAGAGAGAGAGAGAGAGAGAGAGAGAGACTAGAATGGTAGATTCTCTAGCAGTCACTAAGGGTGAGAGTAATAGGTATTTCAGGCCCAAGCAACTATATGAGGTTTCATACATCCTCCTGATATGGCGCCTAACAAACTCATTTGCTGAAATCTGACAGAAGAAAGCGATATTCTTTGATTTTTATGTCAGTGGGGCCACTAATGTGTCCAGTGTTCCTGGCACCTTCGCAAATGGTCTTTCCTTCACACAGAATCTTAAGTAGAAATCCAGTGCTCAGACTATAATGCAGAGCCAGTATTGTGTGAGAGTGCAATATGTGTGTGTGTGTGGTGTGTGTGCATGTGTGTGCAAACATGCTCACATGTGCACATATGCATATGTCTGTATACACATGTGTGTGCACGTGTTTTTATATCCACAGATGTGCCTGGAAGAAAAGCCAATGCTGCAGCTTCAGTTGTATGTGGTATTTGGTTTCTTTGCCATATTTCTGTTTTTAAAACTTGTTAAGAAAGGGGTAGAGATGACATGAGAAAGCACGGAAAGAATTCAGAAGAGTCTTTGAGTGGAAGACCAGCCAGCCAGCCAGCCAGCCAGGAGACACACACACACACACACACACACACACACACACACACACACAACAAAAAACCAAAAACACTATTACTACCACATCATGCATACAATCACACCATATGCATATACACATACAACATCATGCACACACAACTCCCCCCAACACCACACCATGCATGCGCACATGTGTACATATCACAAAAGAACCAAGTAATCTTGGAGAAATCCAAGTGGAGTGGAATCAAGACCATCTCTTGACGGCTGTGTGAGCAAGCCATCTTGGTAGTAGGTCATCAATCCCAGTGAAGATTTCAGAGGAGTGTAGACCCCATTAATATACTGACTGCAGCTGGTGGGTGCCCGTGAGCCAGGACCACCAGCTAAATTATCCCCAAATTTGAATAAACAAAGATAATAATACTTTTTAGCCATCAAGCTTTGAGAGTAATCTATACAATGACAGACAATATTCATAGTTATCTATTTTCCAAATCCACAATGTATAGCATAGCCAAATATAAGAGGTTATATAAGATAATTAAAGCGAGTGACTATTTTTTGAAAATTACTAGGCATAGACTTGTTTTCAAGGATGGTCTACAGCCATCACTATTTGAAGTACATAAGTGAGAAAGTAATTGTTTAGATACAACCAATGCTCTACACTCCAGACCATTATGTAAGTGCTGGGCTCTTATATTGTCTCTGCATTGCTCACCACTGAAAACCATTGTAAACATTTATTAATGTATTATTAAAAACCCCACCGTCTCTTAGGTATACGCGACTGCATTTCCTGTGTTATACTCTCCTTTAATGAGGTTCTTCAAAAAACTTCATGAGGCCAGATATAGTGATAAACGCCTGTGTTCTCAGCAATTGGGAGGAAGAGGCAAGAGCATCGTAAGTTCAAAACCAGCCTGGGATTCACAGCAAGTTCCAGAGCGGCACAGCCATAATGAGACCCAGTCTCACCCCCATCCTACAAAAGACAGACTGCACTCTTTCAAGTCTCTGAAGCTGTTAGGATACATTTCAGTAAGCAACTGCACTTCTCACGTTAGGGAATCTGCAGAAGCTTCGGAGCTGCCATCCGCAGCCCGAGTCGGTGAGGGGACAAGAGAGAGCTAGCTTGAGAGAAAATAGGCCTCCATCAAGGAATGCAAGTAAGTAATGTGACACCTGGTTAAGTTCACAGACATTCGTTCCTGATCATTTACAACTGAGGGGGTATGATCTCACCAGAAGGGGAGGGCATATAGTCTGGCAGATAAAAAGTAATCATTTTGCAAATGGATGATTGACCCCTCCCTCACTGAGGTTTCCTACTCTTATTATGTCTACCCTTGAATGTGCTCTTATAATAAGACTCCAGTTTAACAGCTTTTTGTCTCTGGCCAGGGGGTGACATACAGTGCCCATTAGGATGGAGTGAAGGGCATTGCAGGAGCAGCAAAACTGCAAAAGAAAATCAACAAACCACAACCCAGAACTTCAGAGACTGTATATCGACCACCTAGAACTAGGCCAGCCTAATCTCTCCATATCCTGAAGCTCAGGGAAATTTGCAGAAGAGGGGGTGGTAAGATTGTAAGAGCACAAGGATGGGAGGAGCAATGATATGCAAGATACTCCACACAAGTTAGGACCGAAGCAATCATAATTGGACTTTGCATGCCCCGCACAATGTCCAACACACTATTGACCTCACAAAGTCTAGCATCTGCTGAAGGCACCAAGATCCTTGGAGGCAAGGGATTGACAGCCACAGTAGTGTTCCTATGCTTAAGGGGAACACGGGAAAGGGTTCAGGGAAATGCCACTGGGTCCTTGTACGTCATTGGAGAGGAGGACCCAGTGGAGAGTCAGGCATACACAATATAGGATTCTCTGGGAATTGGGGGGAGGCACTGAGGGATGGGGAGGGAGGGAAGGGGGAGCAGGGGGTTTGGGGGGGAGGAGGAGGGAGGGAGGGAACTGGTCTACCTATTAAGTTTGTATGAGCGGAAATAATAATAATAATAAAAAAAGAGAGAGCTAGCTTGGAGGTCCTCACTGACCCAGCTGGGCTTTTGGTTCAAGAAGCAGTATAGAAATGCCCACCTTCTTTCCCTTCATCTCTTCTAAACTTAGAAATAAAAGGATTTCAAGTTGAATTAACCTGTACTTCAAGCCCACAGCATTAATTCCCTTTAAACCTCGAAGACACAGTCTTGGCAGAAAGCTGGGCTCCTGGGGGTCTCTGTGGACAGGGGCACCCTGTCATCATTACTACCTTCTCTGTGCCTCTTTATCTGTCTTGCTAGAATATTCCTATGAGTAGAGACTGATAATACTTGCCTTATGGATAAGAATAACCATGCAACTGTGTTTGCAAAGAATTTTAAGCTCACTCGGCTCTGGGCAAGGCCCTTGGTGGGTGCTTGAGAGCCAGGGTGAAGGGGAAAAAAAACTGTATGCATGGAGCATGTGATGTTTTTGCAGTGGTTTGAGGGCTGAGTTTGGTAATTATACTCTCGAATGCGAAAATCCGTACGGCATAATGAAAAACACACCTCTGTTCTACTTCCAAAATGAATTCCAAATACAGGACCATCTTTGCAGAGGCTGATTGAACTCAGTAAAGTGCAGATTTGAGCCTCTTCTGTGCATTTTAGAACATGAGGACAAAAATGAGAGACCAGAAGAATGTATGCTGCCTCGTCCTTTCTGTTCCATTAACTCTTTCCATCTAAGCTGCTGTATTACTCAGCTTATGGACTTGAACACAGATACAAAACCATTTTTCCTTATGAATATCCAATATCCTTCCTATTTCTAAGTCATATAAAGCAATCAGAAAAACATAAATCAATAGAAAACAATATTAAAGGACATTCCAGACTGGAGAGATGGCTCACGGGTTAAGCTTTTGCCTTGCAAGCAGAAGGACCTGAGTTTGGATTCCAGATCCCACGTAAAAACATCCGGTAGAAATAGCAGTGGTCCACATTTCTGGCCCTGGAAGGTGGAACCTGAGAAAAATTCCAGAACAAAGCCAAGAAGAAATAGAGCAATCCTGAATCACCCTTGGACCTCCACAGACACATGAGTGCTCTCTGATACACACAGACACATATATGCACACACAGACACACACAAAATAAATAAATACTTTAAATAAATCAAAGACATTCCATGAAAAATATAGGTAATATTTGAAAATAGGAAAGCATATGTTACAAATAGTATAAAATGCCAATCAAAACTATAAATAACATTTTGCAGTTAACAGACTGGACAAATCAAAGTTTAAAAATGGTACTTTATTTTATTTAAAGTGTGTGTGTGTGTGTGTGTGTGTGTGTGTGTGTGTGTGTCAGAGGGCACTGTGTGTCATTGTAGAGGACCAAGGGCGACTTTAGGAATCACCCTGGATTACTCCTACCTCCTTATTGCTTTGCTCTGGGATTTTCCAGGCTCCACCCACTAGGGATGGAAGTGCAGGCAACTGCCATTTTTGCCTGATGTTTTTATATGGAATCTGAACTCAGGACCTTCTGCTTGTGAGGAAGAGTATTAACCCTTATTCATCTGTTCAAATAACCCCCAAAATGGTATTTTAAAAAAAAATGACTCCTTCACTGAATAAATGGACTCAGTGGGTAAATGCACCTGCGTGCAAGCCTGGTGACTGAAGTTCAATTTTCAGAGCCCGCATAGTAAAAGAAGAGAACCAACATGAAAAGTCAACCTTTACCTCCCTCAGAACTCCAAGTATATGCCATGTTCGCTGATATCTGTGTTTCCTCATTCCCACACACAAAATAAATAAATTTTTTAAATAATGCAAAATTAGCCTTAACAGAAAGGAGAAAAGTAGTCATGTGAATAACAAAACAACAAAATACTGTTAAGTATCCTGCAGCTATAAAAAGGAAGTTTCCCCTGGGAATAGAAAGCTGACAAGTAATTACTGAAGTCAACATGAAAACTTTTTTTTTTTTTTTTGGTCACAGAATTCTTATTTAAGTCTTTCCTAAGACATCAGACTGTTGAATATGCTCAATGGAGATTGAAAATTAGAGAAGTAATAAAGAAAAGGAAAGAGAGAAAAAGAAAAGGAAAGGAAGGAAGGAAGGAAAGAAGGGGAAAGGAAGAGAGAAAAAAGGAAGGAAGAGGGAAAGAGAAAAGGAAGGGAGAAAGGAAGAAAGGAAGGAAGGAAAGAAAGAAAGAAAGAAACAAAGAAAGAAAGAAAGAAGAAAGGAAGGAAAGAAAGAAAGAAAAAAGAAAGAAAAAAGAAAAAGAAAGAAAGAGAGAAGAAGGGAGAGAGGAGAGAGGGAGAGAGGGAGAAGAGGGAGAGAGGAGAGAGAAGAAGAGGGAGAGAGGAAGAGAGGGGGAAAAAGGGAGAGAGGGAGGAAGAAGGAGGAGGGAAGAGATCCAGGAAGGAAGGAAAGAAAGAAGAAAAAAGAAGGAAAAAAGAAAAATGGTTTATTTCTCTTAAGCATAAGACGCTCCCGCTTCCGCCCGGCGTCTATACATGGGGTTTAGGATCCGAACTCAGGACCTTCTGCCTGCAAGACAGAGGTTTAACCCGAGCCACCTCTCCAGCCCCCTGCCCTAACATGTGGAGTATCTTGCATATCATGACTCCTCCCATCCTTGTGTTCTTACAATCTTACCACCCCCTCTTCTGCAAATTTCCCTGAGATTCAGGATGGGGAGAGATTAGGCTGGCCTGATTCCAGGTGGTTGATATAGAGTCTCTGATGTTCTGAATTATGGTTTGTTGATGATTTTTTTTTCAGTTTTGCTGTTCCTGCAATGCCCTTGGTTCCATCCTGATGGGTATTGGATGTCACCCCCTGACCAGAGATAAAAACTTGCAGTCCCTGATGGTGGCCTATTTTCTCTAGTGTAACATGGTCCCCTCTGTTTCTGGTGGGGCCCTCCTTCCCCATCCCTCCTGTATATAATCTTTACAATTACTGTAAGTATTACAGAGATTTGTCCTTGAGTGTCTCTAAGTGGGTTTGGTACTAGGATCCACCTAGTTGGAAAGTACATACGGTGCTTAATTTTCCATGTCTGGGATACTTCACTCAATATAATTGTTTCTAATTCTATCCATTTCCTGGCAAATTGTATTAATTCATCATTTTTCCATTGTATAAATGTACCACATTTTCCTTATCCACTTGTCAACTGTTGGACATTTAGGCTGATTCCATGACTTTGCTATTGTAAACAGTGCTGCTATGAACATGGTCATACTTGTGCTATGGAGGTGAATTTTTGCTGTATGGGGGGTTATTCCTAAAAGTGGAAGAGCAGGGTCATATGGCATTTCAATCTTTAACTTCTTTAAGAATTGCCAGACGCACAGTAGTGTTCCTATGCTTAAGGGGAACACAGGAAAGGCTTCAGGGAAATGCCACTGGGTCCGTGTACGTCATCGAGAGGAGGGCCCAGAGGAGAGCCTGGCATGCACATTAAAGGATTCTCCGGGGATAGAGGGGGAGGCACTGGGGGATGGAGAGGGAGGGGTGAGGGGAGGGGGAGCAGGGGGGTCGGGGGAGGAGGAGGGAGGGAGGGAACCTGTGTACCTACCAAGTTTGCATGAGTGGAAATAAAAAAAAAAAAGGAATTGCCAGATGGCTCGCCAGAGAGGTTGTATGAACCTGCATTCCCACCAGTAATGTAGGAGAGTTCCCTTCTCTTCACATCCTCTCCAGCATTTGTTGTTGTTTGTATTGTGGATTTTTGCTATCCTGAAAGGGGTGAGATGATATGTCAGAGAAGTTTTGATTTGCATTTCCCTGATGGCTAAGGATGTGGAGCATTTTTTAAGATATTTGTTAGACATTTTAATTTTGTCCTTGGTAAAGTTTCTTTTAAGTTCCAAGGCCCATTTGTTTCCTTGGTGTTTAGTTTTCTAAGTTCTTTGTGCACTCTGGATAATAGAGCTCTATCAGATATGTGGTCAGTGAAGATTTTCTCCCATTCTGTGGGTCGCCTGTGTGCTTGAGTTACAATCTCTTTATCTGAACAGAAGCTCCTTAACTTCACAAGATCCCATCTGTTGAGTGTTGGTTGTAGTGACTGGGCTATTGGATGTCCGTTCAGGAACTGTTAGCTAGCCCAATCAGCTCAAGGGAGTTCTCTACCCTTTCAACTATGGTTTTAATAGTCTCTGGCCTTATAGTAAGGTCCTTGATCCATATGGAGTTAATTTTTGTACATGGTGATAAGTATGGGTCCAGTTTTAATCTTCTGCATGTGGAGATCCAGTTTTGCCAGCACCATTTGTTGAAGATGCTGTTCTTTTTCCATTGGATTCTTTGGGCCCCTTTGTCAAAGATCAAATGGCTGTAGTTGTGTGGGCTTATATCTGAGTCTTCAATCCTTATCCATTGATCTGTCTGTCTATTTTGAAGCCAATACCAGGCTGTTTTTACAATTATGGATTTGTACTATAGACTAAGGTTTGGTATGGTGATACCTCCAACCGTGTTTTTGTTAGTCAGGATTGTTTTTGTTATCCTGGGTCTTTTGTGTCTCCATATGAATTCTGAGATTGTTTGGTCAACTTCTTTAAAGAATTACTTTGGGATTTTAGTTGGTATAGCATTGAATCTGTATATTGCCTTTGGTAGGATGGTCATTTTTATGATGTTGATTCTGCCAATCCAGGAACATGGGAGGTCTTTCCACCTTCTGGTGTCTTCTGCGATTTCTATCGTTAGGGTTTTAAAGTTTTCATTATAGAGGTTTCTTACTTCCTCGGTTAGGTTTATCCCAAGGTATTTCATTTTTTTAGGGGCTATAGTAAATGGGATTGTTTCTCTCAGGGCTTTTTCGCTTCTTTCATTCTGGGTATATAGGAAGGCCACTGATTTTTTTACATTTATTTTGTATCCTGCCACCTTGCTGAACTTCCCAATTAGTTCCAGGAGCTTCCTGGTGGAGTTTTTGAGATCACTCAGGTATATGATCATGTCATCTGCAAATAGAGATAACTTGACTTCTTCCTTGCCGATTTGAATCCCTTTTATGTCCCTTTCTTGTCTTATGGCTTCAGCTAAGACTTCAAGTACAATATTGAATAGAAGTGGTGAGAGTGGACACCCTTGTCTAGTTCCTGATCGAAGCAGGAATGCTTCAAGTTTTCCCCCATTGAGTATAATCCTTGCTGTTGGCTTGTTGTATACAGCTTTTATTATATTGACAAAGGTTCATTCCATTCCAGTCTTCTCTAGGGTTTTGATCATAAAGGGCTGTTGGATCTTGTCAAAAGCTTTTTCTGCATCTATTGAGAGTATCATGTGGTCTTGAACTTTGGACTGGTTTATATGGTGAATTACATTTATTGATATGCATATGTTAAACCAACCTTGTGTGCCTGGGATAAAGCCTACTAGTTCCCCATGAATGATCTTTTTGATATGTTTTTGAATCCGATTTGCTAAGACTTTGTTGAAAATCTTTGCATCTATGTTCATCAGAGAGATTGGCCTATAGTTTTCTTTTTTAAGTGAATCTTTATTAGGTTTTGGGATTAAGACAATATCAGCTTCATAGAAGTAATTTGGTAATGTTCCTTCCTTTGCTATTTGATGGAACAGTTTAAGGAGTATTGGTGTTATTAGCTCCTTAAATGTCTGGTAGAACTCTGTGCTGAATCCATTTGGTCCAGGACATTTTTTGGTGGAAAGATTTGAGATTACTTCCTCAATTTCCTCATATGTTATAGGACTGTTTAAGTAATTCACAACTTCCTGATTCAATTTAGGTATGTTGTGTTTACTTAGGAATTCATCCATCTCTTTGTGTTGTCAAATTTCACAGAGTATAAGTTTTTGAAATATGATATTATAATTCTCTGGATTTCTTGAGTATCAGTAATGATAAGTCCATTTTCATTTCTAATTTTGTTAATTTGGGCTTTCTCTCTCTTGCTTTTGGTTAATTTAGCTAGGGGTGTATCTGGTTGATCTTCTGTATCGTTTTTCTCATCTCGGTTTCAGATAGTTCTCCCCTTATTTTGCTAATCTCCTCCCTTCTACTGCTTTTGGGATCAGATTGCTCTAGTGTCTCTAAAGCTTTTAGCTGCATTGTTAAGTTATTTATTTCTGATGTTTCCATTTTTTTGATGTAGGTATTAAGAGCTATGAACATACCTCTTAGGACAGCTTTCATTGTGTCCCAAAGATTTTGGTAAGTTGTATTTTCATTATCGTTCACTTTCAGGAAATCTTGAATTTCCTTTTTAATTTCTTCCCGAATCCAATTCTCATTCAGCATCATAGTGTTAAGTTTCCAGGAGTTAGTGTATTTTCTGTTGCTTCTTGTGTTGTGGATGTCAAGCTTTAGGCCGTAGTGGTCTGAGAAGGTACAGGCTAGAATTTCAACTTTCCTGTGTATGTGTAGATTCATTTTGTGGCCCAATATGTGATCTAATTTGGAGAAAGTTCGTGTGCTGCTGAGAAAAATGTGTATTCTTTGGTGCGTGGATGAAAAGTTTGATAGAGATCTGTAAGGTCCATTTCAGTAAGGGTTTGATTAAGCTCCACAGTGTCTCTATTAAGTTTTTTACCTGTTGATCTATTCCATGTTGAGAGGGCGGTTTTGAAATCCCCTAGAATTATTGTTTTGGGATTGATTTCTCGCTTTAGATGTTGTAGGGTTTCCTTAATGAATGTGGGGCACCCCATATTGGGTGCATATATGTTCAGTATTGTGAAGTCTTCCTGGTGAATTGTACCTGTGACTAAAATGTAGTATCCATCTGGGTCTCTTATGATTTTTTTGGTTTGAAGCCCGCTTTGTCCAACAGCATAATGGCTACCCCTGCCTGTTTTCTGGTTCCATTAGCTTGCAGAATTTTTGATCAGCCTTTTATTTTTAGGATGTGCCTATCTTTTGTGGTGAGATGGGTTTCCTGCAGGCAGCAGATTGATGGATTGTGATTTTTAATCCAAGTTTGTAATCTGTGTCTCTTGATTGGTGAGTTAATTCTATTAACATTTAATGTTATAATGGAGAAACTATTTTTTAATTCCAGATATTTATTATGTTTAGTGGCTTTTGTAAGTGTATTGTTTCACTTTTAGGTTTTGGTGGTATTATACTTCCCTTCTGTTCTCCTGGATATGCCTGTTTTTTTTTTTTCAAGATTGAGTATCATTTCTAGCATTTTTTGAAGGCCTGGTTTGGTAGACATGTAGGCTTTCAAGTTTTCTTTGTGTTGGAAAACTTTTCTTTCTGCCTTGATCATGACAGATAGTTTTGCCAGGTATATCAGTCCTGCGTTGACATTTTTGCTCATTGAATACTTGAAGTATGTCTCTCCAAGCTCTTCTTGCTTTTATTGTTTCGACTGAGAAGTCATTTGTTATTTTAATAGGTTTACCTTTTAAAGGTGAGTTGTTTTTTTTCCCTTGAAGCTCTCAGCCAACCATTTCTTTATCTTGAATGTGGAGTGTTTTAACTACTATTTGCCGTGGTGAGTTTCTATTTTGGTCATATCTGTTTGGGGTGTGGAATGCCTCTTGTATATGGATGGGCATCTCTTTTTTTAGATGAGGAAAGTTTTCCTTGATGATTGTTTGAAAAATTTCCTCAGGTGTGGTATTATGGGATTCTTGCTCTGGTATTCCATGAATACACATGTTAAGCTTCTTCAGGGTGTCCCATAACTCTTGAATATTTCTCTCGAGTATCTTTTTGGCTTTAACAACCTCTTCCATTGAGTTGGTTAATACTCCCACTTTGTCTTCAAGGTATGAAATTCTGTTAGTTCTGCTGATAAGACTCTCTGTTGAGTTCTGGGTTGAAGATAACTTGTCTTTTGGCTCAGTTTTAAACTCTGCTTGAGTCTGTTTTAACTGCTTTATGCCTGTTTTTGTTTCTTGCACTGTTTTTCTCAACTCCTTCAAATGTCTGTTGTGTTCCTCTTCAAAGCGCTTGATGTGGTTATTTAATTCCTCCCGGATTTCCTCTTTCATAGTATTGAACATGGTAATGATCATATTTTGAAAGACTTTATCCTGGGTGAGGCTTTCTTGGCCTTTTTCTGCGGGTTTGTTCTGGTTGGAGTTTATCATTATGGGATTAATTCCTTCAGTGGTAGATTTGTTTACTTGGGTGTTGTTTCTCATGGATTTGCACTTTGACTTGGGCATTGTCGTTTTAACTCTTGAGGCCTTATTTCAATTTCTATGCGTTTTTCACTGAACTGAATTATTTGGCCTGTGGTTCTGGGGTTGGGCGGGGGCAGAGCTTACCTAGGTCACGGTGAGTCTGGCCTGGACTGCCCGACTCCCAGGCGGCTGGGTGGGGAAAGGGAGGGTGTGGTGGTGGAGGGGCTCTATTTAACCTGGGGATCTGGGGCGTGGCCCAGGGTGGGTCCTCCCCGGCCTGGCGCAGCTCCGGTTCTGGCTGGCTGGTGGGAGGAGCAATAGAAGAGTAATGACAACAAGATACAAATGAACATGTATTTTTTTGAGGTTGCAAATTTGCATTTTGGTTACTGTTTCCACCAAAGTCTTTCATTGCAAACAAGCATTGCTTGGATCTGGATGTTTTCTTCTATCTGTAGTTTTCTGAGATTTTTAAATCTATCATGCAGTAAAATTAAATTTTGTCAAATAAGATTTCAGCATCTGTTAATGTTATCATATGGCCTTTTCTTTTATTCTGCAGATGTAGAAAAATCTGTTGGTTGATCATTTGTTAATGTTATATTTATTTGAGGAAGAGATGGAGAGAAAGAGAATGTAAGAGAGAAGAGAAAAGGAGAGGAGAGAAAAGAGAAAAAAGGCATATGCATGCATTACCATGGCACATGGGGTGGGTTCAGAGAACAACTTTGCAGAAATTAAGTTTCTCCTTCCATCATGTGGACTCTGGGTGCCTAGTTCAGGTTGGCAGGTTTGCCAACAGATGTTGAGCTTTCTTGCCAGACCCATCAATTCATAATTTAAATTGCTAAGCCAACCTGAACTTAAAACTCAGTAGGCCATACTATAGTATCTTTTTAATATTTTGCTAGATTCATTTTGTTAGTATGTTTCTAAAGAGAATGTGGCAAGAATTTATGTGCCACATTTATGTGATGAGGGAATACCCTTTTGTAATGGAAATTATCTTTCACAATCTGAAAAACAAAATATTGCTGGAAATGAACAAAAGGGCAAAAGTCTCAGATTTTAAAGAACAAATACAAGAGAGAAAAATCAGAAATATATCCACTAGAATCAGATAAAATTATATATTAAGTAAATTAAACTGTGTTTAAGGCTGTTTATAGTTTGGTAGCCTGCCTGTAATTCCATTCTCAAAAGATAAAGCCTCAACATCCCCAGTGCAAGCTGTCTAGTGAGACTCCTATCAGCAAGCTCCAGGTTTGATTAGAGACTTTGTGTCAAAAAGAATAGGAAGAATGATTGAGGATGATTCCCAATATCAGCGTCAGACCTCCACATGCACATACACGTGTACTCACACATGTACCCACATACATGTAATCAATGTTATCCATGCAAACGTACCACCCACACATACATATAAAAATAAAGAACAAAAGGAATGTGTGAAAAGCTAAAGTGCAATATTTTAAAACAATACACAGAAAGCCAGATGATTTTTCACTCAATGAATACACTTGTATTCACTTTCCAGAATGGGACATAGACTAGTTTCAATTTCTGGAACCCTTTGAACCTTCCTCCCCTGTGCTATCACTGGGTTTCATCAAAGGTCACCAGTATTCTGATTTTCTACGTTATAGATCAGCTTTGCCTTGATGTTGTCCTTCAGTATGAGGGATCCTGCAGTGTCTTAGACTGTCTGCTTCTTTCATTCTCTATTATGTTAGTGGCATTAGTCCACGTTCTTGCAAGAGACACTGATGTTTCGATGTATAAGCATCACAGTGTATTCATTTTGGTTTTCACAGGCTAAGAAGTAGATCTCATTTCCTTTTATATCCATCAGACTGCCAAGAATATTCTTTTGTCTTAGGACAGCATCTGCTTTTTTCTCTGAAGAAGACTAGGAGAAGGCTATTAAGGGTAGAAGACTTGTAGCTGAGCAGCTTTGGTAGATGCCAGCAAGGTTCCCAAGTGATGGTAAAGAGTTTCATTTCCACTGGCAATGTTGGAGGGCTTGCTTTAGCTGCAGCCTCCTCTCCTACACACGAAAATCGCCTGTCCATTTAGTTTGAATCACTTGGTTGGATGTCTTGCTCTCAGTATTTTTTGTTTTAAACAGATTCTTGATTTCTTCCTAAGCTTAGATGGCATTTCATAATGCTTTCAATTACTGTCATAATATTCCCAAAGCTCAGAGTTATTCCATATACTTACTAGTCAACCTCCCAAGGGCAGCTCAACCATTGTGATGTATTCTTTGCCATATATATCATCTTTTTTTCTGCTGGATAGTAATTATATAGCCATACAGATGGGCTCTCTGTATATTGATGGCTTATCTCATGTAGGCTCTCTCTATTCCCATTGCTTCTCTGCTGGTCCAAACTTGGTTAACCTTCTGCACATGCCTACAAAGGCCACCTGAACAGTCCCCGAACTCCTGTTTAAACTTTTTTTTCCCAGAAGGATCCTCAAACACACAAAACTTTTTTTGAATTTTCCCTCAATGATTCCAACTGTCCTCAGCATATAGTGAGTTTTCTTTCTGATATTTTACATTACCAGAGATGCTTGTAAACAGACGGAGTGTGATGGATGCCAAAAGTTGTATTGATCTATTGAAACCTATTTATTAAATACTTCTATTTTTGACCTCAGAAATGTAATTCTATCTATCAGTATAAAGTATGAAATGTTAGATTGGAGTTTTAAAAAATTAAAAAATTTGGCAGGACTTACAAGACTACTTTTCATAGTTCTGAAGTCTAATCTGCAACTTATAAGGAAGAAACATCATTCAGAAAGCATTGTAGAAAAATTCAGAAATCAACTTTAAAATGATAATTTTGAGTGGCAAGTTGACTCAGTGGGTAAAAGCATTTGCCATGCAAATCTGAAGACTTGAGTTCAAACCCTGGAATCCACAAAATGGAAGGAGAGAACCAACTCCTGAAAGTTATTCTCTGACCTTGACACATATGCCATGACACATGTCTGCTTCTCTACACACACACACACACACACACACACACACACATCATTATATATGCTATATATGATATATAATATATAAATGTAATATTTTAATATACATACATTTATATAAATGTAGAAACCAAGATTTAGTTGCTAGTGCAACTTTATATGTTCTTTACTCTTTTGCATCTTGGGTATTTTATCCTCAAAACTAGTGTTGTATCTGAATATATAATTAGTTCCATTTCTTTATGATTTTGGAAGAAATTAGACTATATATTCTTTGGAATAATCCCATTTCTCCTTTATAAAACAGTCTCACATTTTGTTTTCTTATGATTTAATAAAATGTGAGAAGAAAATGAGTTGAAAGTTTGCTCTCTGTCGAGGACTGTGATAGATATATGCATGCCAACTTGACAGTTGAGAATGAGCTTTGGGCACATCTGTGAAGAATTGATTGCTAAGGCAAACCTTAAGCAAACCTGCAAAGGAATACTTAATTGATGTGGAAGACCTACCCCATAGTAATGGGACCATTCCCTGGGCAAGTGGAGAAGACTGATGGATTTAGTTCAGTGCCTTGGTATTCTTCAGCATACTTAGACAGCATACTTAGTCTATTAAGTGAGATTTGCCCCTTTCTCAGCAATGGCTATTGTATAGCCAGTTCCCTTGACTCCTGGCATTGATATGAACTTTCTTGCCAAGCTGGACTAGAAATGTAAGCAGACAATTGTTGAGAAAGAATAAGCTCCGTTCATTCCCCTAAGCTTTTTCAACCTGAATTTTCCAGTAACAAGTATACAAACTGCAACAAAGACTTAGCACATGCTATTCTTACAGTATCATCAATAAAATATTTCAGAATCTGTGTAGTATCGTGGATGTTAAACTTTTCAGTTTAGGGACTGGATCCTTGATACACAACCATTTCATCCTATACAGAAAAGTGGTTCTACAAATAATTATTGATCTATGAGTTTGGATAGTGCCAGGACCCAACACATTAACTTATGAAAACCAGTTTACTTAATTTATTTTTTAAAGCTTATTTAGATGTGATTTTTAGAGTGAAGAGTCACAAGCAGGGAAGAGATAGGAAAGTTCCCAGTGTTAGGTTGTAGAGAAGAAATGATACAAAATATTTCACGGAACTGGATTGCACAAAAAAAGTAAGATAAAAACTTTCAGTGTTATGAAAAAATAAACTTAAAAAAATAAACTGAGCTTTTGAATCCCTGAATAGTAATAGGCAGTGGGTGGAAACTCTGAAGACAATAATTTTAAAACAAAACAAACTAGTCCTTTAATTATAGCATAATTATCCAGATTTCGAACTGTGAATTCACTTTTACTTTGGTTTCTTAAATAAATTATGCATGTTTTCCATATGAGGCCCCACACCAAAACTCCTTTTTAATCTGGGAAAACATTTCCAAAATCCAAGTTTGTATCCAAGCTCTGGGATATTAATTTGACTTTAGATTCTTCCATAAACTTGCCATGTTTAGAAATCTTTTTGAACTGTCCCTTGGGATACACATGTTTGAATTACACAGATTCTATGTCTTTTAATAGTAACATTTAGGAATTCAGTAGGAAAAAAAAAATAATGCCCTCGTAAATTTGATCTCCTCTGCAAACATAAGAATATAAAATGTTCTTTGCTCTACCCCCCACAAGACTCACATTAATAAACCATCAATTGTGGGCCTGCCCATCCAGTTCCAAAGAACCTTCCAACTCCAATATTATATGCTATTTTATTCTGTTGTGCGTTTAACAAAGGATTAAGGCATAATACATTTTTAATTAACTGAAATATTAATGGCAAAAAGCTTTTGAGAGAAAAATTTTTGAAGAATTACTCATCATAAATATGGTTTCAATAGAATTTATTTATAAAACTGGGTAGAGAACCAGGAATGGATAATTAAAGCAAAAAAGGATCCTTTTTCCTTTTCCATAAAATGGTTAGCTTCATAGATAGCAGAAAAAATGTGGGAACGCTTTTGCGGGCATGTGTTAATTAATGCAGAAAGTCCCCCTCCTCCTGAGTTTTTGTGAACCTCTCTAAGATAAATGCCTAGAGTCCAAAGGGGAATTATGTTCAACCACTCAGATTCTTTAGTGGGCCCACACACCAGCATCATTAATACCTGATCAGTAGCCATTTGACATCCTGGAACATCAGCTAATGAGATGATAAAATTATCAAAACCTGAGTCACAGCACTGACCAATCTGGAACTGCCTTGCTCTTCACTCTACTGTCCATGCTACACAAAGCAGAGCCATGATTTTATACATTGTCCATGATATTCCAGTATTGCCAGTGGGCCAGTTTTCATGACTTGAAAATTCTGAAGTCAGTTTATTCATTTAGTGTTGTTTTTAGTTTTATTTCATAGAAACCCACCAACCCACCAAATTCAGAACAATGAAGTTCTGAATTTTTTCAAATAAATAAGAAGTCCAGAAGGAAGTATGTGAGACATTATGGGAATAATTGGGGACTTTTCTGTCCCATAATCCATATCGTTTGACTTGCATCATTTCAAGATGGCTGCTCTATTACAGAGTAGCATTTCTGTGTGTGTGTGTGTGTGTGTTTTTTTACTGTAGTTTATTTATTTAAGAAAAATAAACACATGCTATATGGTGCATGAGTAGAGGACAGAGGATAACTTTGCTGGAAGAATGGAATGCGTGAATCTTTGGAGTTAAGAAAACTAGAAGATTCTATAGGACATGCTAGACCTTGCTGTTCATTCATTTTTCTCTTAGAACTTGCAATAAACAATAATTGTGAATGTTAAAGCTTTTGTGAGTCCTAGTAAATGAGAGAACCTTCAGGTAGGGATAACAAATTGAGGATGATCTCAGGGTCTCCAGAATTCTGTACACAGTAGCAGATGGAACTTGATGAATACTATCTATTTGCAATGAGATAAAATGTGAATTTCTTCTGTGTGTATGTATGTGTATGTGTGTATGTGTGTATATATGTATGAGTGTGCATGTGTGTGCCTGTATGTGTATGCATGTATGTGCATGTGTTTATTTGGTGTGCATATGTGTACATGTGTATGTATATACGTGCATGTATATCTATGCATGTGTGCATATGTGTATGTATGTATATATACATGCATATATATATGTATATGTGTGTGTGATGTGGGTATATGTGTGGATGTATATTTGAATGCATGCATGTATATATATGTATGTGTGTGTTTGTGGGTATGATATATGTGTATCTGTGTGTATGATATGCAAATATGTGTATATATGCATGTATGTGTATCAGTGTTTTTTTTTATTTCAGCTCATACAAACTTATTAGGTACACCAGTTCCCTCCCTCCCTCCTCCTCCCCCCGTACCCTCTGCTCCCCCTCCCCACCCCCCTCCCTCCCCATCCCCCAGTGCCTCCCGCCCCAATTCCCAGAGAGTCCTTTCTTGTGCATGTCTGATTTTCCTCTGGGCCCTCCTCTCCAATGACGTACAAGGACGCAGTGGCCTTTCCCTGAACCCTTTCCCGTGTTCCCCTTAGGTATAGGAACACTGCTGTGGCTGCCAATCCTTTGCCTCCAAGGATCTTGGTGCCTTTAGCAGATGCTAGACTTTGTGAGGTCAACAGTGTGTTGGACAATGCGCAGGGCATGCAAAGTCCAATTATGATTGCTTCAGCCCTAACTAGTATAGAGTATCTTATATATCATTGCTCCTCCCATCCTTTTGCTCTTACACTCTTACCACCCCCTCTTCCACAAATTTCCCTGAGCTTCAAGATGGGGAGAGACTAAGCTGGCCTAGTTCTAGGTGGTTGATATAGAGTCTCTGAAGTTCTGGATTGTGGTTTGTTGATTTTCTTTTGCAGTTTTGCTGCTCCTGCAATGTCCTTCACTCCATCCTGGTGAGCATTGTATGTTACCCCCTGGCCAGAGACCAGGTTAGAGTCTTGTGATAAAAGCACATTCAAAGGTAGATGAATAAAAGTGGGAAACCATACTAAGGAAGGGGTCTATCACCCATTTGCAGAATGGTTACTTTTTATCTGCCAGACTATATGCCCTCCTCTTCTGGTGAGATCACACCCCCTCAGTAGTAAATGATCAGGAACAAAAGTCTGTGAACTTAATCAGATGTCTCATTACTTATTTGGGTCCTTGGTGGAGGCCTATTTTCCCTGCTGTAACATGGTCCTTTCTCTCCTTGTTTCTGGTGTGGCCCTCCTACCCCATCCCTCCTGTTCATAATCTTTGCAATTACTGTCTCTAGGTGGGCTGGGTGGGTTTGGTACTAGGAGCCACCTATTAGGGAGTATATACAGCGCTTAATTTTCTGGGTCTGGGATACTTCACTTAATATAATTGCTTCTAATGACATCCATTTCCCGGCAAATTCCAGTAATTCATCATTTTTGATGGCTGAGTAGTACTCCATTGTATAGATGTACCACTGTTTCCTTATCCACTCGTCAACTGTTGGACATTTGGGCTGATTCCATGACTTTGCTATTGTAAACAGTGCTGCTATGAACATGGTTGTGCTTGTGCTATCGAGGTGAACCTCTGCTGTATGGGGGGTTATTCCCAAAAGTGGAATAGCAGGGTCATATGGCATTTCAATCTTTAATTTCTTTAAGAATCTCCAGACGGCTCGCCAGAGTGGCTGTATGAGCCTGCATTCCCACCAGCAATGTAGAAGAGTTCCTCTCTCTCCACATCCTCTCCAACATTTGTTGTTGTTTGTATTGTGGATTTTTGCCATCCTGACTGGGGTGAGATGATATCTCAGGGAAGTTTTGATTTGCATTTCCCTGATGGCTAAGGAAGTGGAGCATTTTTTCAGATATTTGTTAGACATTTTAATTTCATCCCTGGTAAAGTTTCTTTTAAGTTCCAGGGCCCATTTTTTAATTGGGCCATTGGTTCCCTTGGTGTTTAGTTTTCTAAGTTCTTTGTGCACTCTGGACAGCAGAGTTCTATCAGATATGTGGTTAGTGAAGATTTTCTCCCATTCTGTGGGTTGCCTTTGAGCTCGCGTTACAATCTCTTTATCTGAACAGAAGCTCTTTAATTTCACAAGATCCCAACTGTTGAGAGTTGGTAGCAGTGACTGTGCCATTGGATGTCTGTTTAGGAACTGATGGCCTAGCCCAATCAGCTCGAGGGAGTTCCCTATCCTTTCAACTATGGTTTTTATAGTCTCTGGCCTGATATCAAGGTCCTTGATCCATTTGGAATTAAGTCTTGTACATGGTGACAAGTATGGGTCCAGCTTTAATCTTCTGCATGTGGAGATCCAGTTTTGCCAGCACCATTTGTTGAAGATGCTGTTCTTTTTCCATTGGATTCTTTGGGCCCCTTTGTCAAAGACCAAATGGCTGTAACTTTGTGGGCTTATATCTGGGTCTTCAATCCTTATCCATTGATCTGTGTGTCTATTTTGGAGCCAGTACCAGGCTGTCTTTATAACTATGGATTTGTAATATAGACTAAGGTTTGGTATAGCAATACCTCCAGCTGTGTTTTTGTTACTCAGGATTGTTTTTGCTATCCTGGGTCTTTTTTGTCTCCATATGAACTTTGAGATTGTTTGGTCAACTTCTTTGAAGAATTGCTTTGGGATTTTGATTGGTATAGCATTGAATCTGTATATTGCTTTGGTAGTATGGTCATTTTTACGATGTTGATTCTGCCAATCCAGGAACAAGGGAGGTCTTTCCACCTTCTGGTGTCTTCTGCTATTTCTTTCTTTAGGGTTTTAAAGTTTTCATTGTAAAGGTCTTTTACCTCCTTAGTTAGGTTTATACCAAGGTATTTCATTTTTTTAGGGGCTATAGTAAATGGGATTGTTTCTCTCAAGGCTTTTTCACTTCTTTCATTTTGGGCATATAGGAAAGCCTCTGATTTTTGCACATTTATTTTGTATCCTGCCACCCTGCTGAACTTCTCAATTAGTTCCAGAAGCTTCCTGGTGGAGTTTTTGGGATCACTCAGGTATAAGATCATGTCATTTGCAAATAGGGATAGCTTGACTTCTTCCTTGCCGATTTGAATCCCTCTTATGTCCCTTTCTTGTCTTATGGCTTCAGCTAAGACAAGTACAATATTGAATAGAAGTGGTGAGAGTGGACAGCCTTGTCTAGTTCCTGATTGAAGTGGGAATGCTTCCAATTGTTCCCCATTGAGCATAATCCTTGCTGTGGGCTTGTATACAGCTTTTATTATATTGATAAAGGTTCCTTCCATTCCTACTGTCTCTAGCGTTTTGATCATAAAAGGCTGTTGGATCTTGTCAAAAGCTTTTTCTGCATCTATCGAGAGTATCATGTGGTCTTGTACTTTGGACTGGTTTACACGATGAATTACATTTATTGATTTGCATATGTTGAACCAACCTTGTGTGCCGGGGATGAAGCCGACTTGGTCCCCGTGAATGATCTTTTTAATATGTTTTTGAATCCGATTTGCTAAGACTTTATTGAGAATCTTTGCGTCTGTGTTCATCAGGGAGATCGGCCTATAGTTTTCTTTTTTAAGTGAATCTTTATTATGTTTTGGGATTAAAACGATATTAGCTTAATAGAAGGAATTTGGTAATGTTCCTTCCTTTGCTATTTGATGGAACAGTTTAAGGAGTATTGGTGTTATTTACTCCTTAAATGTCTGGTAGAACTCTGTGCTGAATCCAACTGGTCCAGGACTTTTTTTGGTGGGAAGATTTGAGATTACTTCCTCAATTTCCTTATATGTTATATGACTATTTAAATAATTCACAACTTCCTGATTCAATTTAGGTAAGTTGTGTTTACTTAGAAATTCATCCATCTCTTTTGTGTTGTCAAACTTCACAGAGTATAAGTTTTTGAAATATGATGTTACAATTCTCTGGATTTCTTGGGTATCAGTAGTGATACCTCCATGTTCATTTCTAATTTTGTTAATTTGGGTTTTCTCTCTCTTGCTTTTGGTTAGTTTAGCTAGGGGTGTATCAATCTTGTTGATTTTTTCAAAGAACCAGCTTTTTGACTGGTTGATTTTTTCTATCGTTTTCTTAATCTCGATTTCAGATATTTCTCCCCTTAGTTTGCTAATCTCCTCTCTTCTACTACTTTTGGGATCAGATTGCTCTAGTTTCTCTAAAGCTTTAAGCTGCATTGTTAAGTTGTTTATTTCTGATGTTTCCATTTTTTTGACGTAGGCATTAAGAGCTATGAACTTACCTCTTAGAACAGCTTTCATTGTGTCCCAGAGATTTTGGTAAGTTGTATTTTCGTTATCATTCACTTTCAGGAAATCTTGAATTTCCTTTTTAATTTCTTCCTGAATCCAGTTCTCATTCAGCATCATAGTGTTAAGTTTCCAGGAGTTAGTGTATTTTCTCTTGTTTGATGTGTTGTGGATGTCCAGCTTTAGGCCGTGGTGGTCTGATAGGGCACAGGTTAGCATTTCAACTTTCTTGTATATGTGTAGATTCATTTTGTGGCCCAATATGTGATCTATTTTGGAGAAAGTTCCGTGTGCTGCTGAGAAAAATGTGTATTCTTTGGTGCGTGGGTGAAAAGTTCGATAGAGATCTGTAAGGTCCATTTCAGTAAGGGTTTGATTAAGTTCCAAAGTGTCTCTGTTAAGCTTTTGACCTGTTGATCTATCCCATGTTGAGAGGGCGGTGTTTAAGTCCCCAAGAATTATTGTTTGGGGGTTGATTTCTTGCTTTAGACGCTGTAGGGTTTTCTTAATGAATGTGGAGGGGCCCGTATTGGGTGCATATATGTTCAGTATTGTGAAGTCTTCCTGGTGAATTGTACCTGTGACTAAGATGTAGTACCCATCCGTGTCTCTTATAATTTTCTTTGGTTTGAAGTCCACTTTGTCTGATAGCATAATGGCTACCCCTGCCTGTTTTCTGCTTCCATTTGCTTGTAGAATTGTTGACCAGCCTTTTATTTTTAGAGTGTGCCTATCTTTTGTGGTGAGATGGGTTTCCTGCAGGCAGCAGATTGATGGATTGTGATTTTTAATCCAAGTTTGTAATCTGTGTCTCTTGATCGGTGAATTAATTCCATTAACATTTAGTGTTATAATGGAGAAACTATTGTTAATTCCAGACATTTATTATGTTTAGTAGCTTTTATAAGTATATTGCTTCGCTTTTAATGGTGTTATATTTGCCTTCTGTTCTCCTGGATATGCCTGTTTTTTCTTCACGCTTGAGTATCATTTCTAGCAGTTTTTGAAGGCCTGGTTTGGTGGCCATGTATCCCTTAAAGTTGTCTTTGTGCTGGAAAATTTTTCTTTCTCCCTCGATCATGACTGATAGTTTTGCAGGGTAAATCAGCCTGGGTTGACATTTTTGCTCATTCAATACTTGAAGTATGTCTCTCCAAGCTCTTCTTGCTTTTACTGTTTCGACTGAGAAGTCATTCGTTATTTTCATAGGTTTACCTTTAAAAGTGACTTGTTTTTTCTCCCTTGAAGCTCTCAGCACCAGTTCTTTATCTTGAATGTGGACTGTTTTAACTCTTATTTGCCGCGGCGTGCTTCTATTTTGGTTGTATCTGTTTGGGGTGCGGAATGCCTCTTGTATATGGATGGGCCTCTCTTTTTTTAGATGAGGAAAGTTTTCCTTGATGATCGTTTGAAAAATTTCCTCAGGGATGGTATTTTGAGATTCTTGCTCTGGTATTCCATGAATACGCATGTTAGACTTCTTCAGGGTGTCCCATATCTCTTGGATATTTCTCTCAAGTATCTTTTTGGCTTTAACAACCTCTTCCATTGAGCTGGTTAGTACTCCCACTTTATCTTCAAGGTCTGAAATTCTGTTTTCTGCTTCGTTAGTTCTGTTGATAAGACTCTCTGTGGAGTTCTGGGTTGAGGATAACTTGTCTTTTAGCTCAGTTTTAAACTCTGCTTGAGTTTGTTTTAACTGCTCTATGCCACTTTTTGTTTCTTGCACTGTTTTTCTCAACTCCTCCAGATGTCTGTTGTGTTCCTCCTCAAAGCGATTGATTCGATTATGTAATTCCTCCTGGATTTCCTCTTTCATAGTATTGAACATGGTAATGATCATATTTTGAAAGACTTTATCCTGGGTGAGGCTTTCTTGGCCTTTTTCTGCGGGTTTGTTCTTGTTGGAGTGTAACATTATGGGATTCATTTCTTCAGTGCGAAATTTGTTTACTTGAGTGTTGCTTCTCATGGATTTGCACTTTGACTTTGGCATTGTCATTTTAACTCTTAAGATCTCTCAATTTCACTAAACTGAATTATTTGGCCTGGGGTCCTGGTGGGTGGGGCCCGAAGGGAGACTTACCTAGGGCGCGGGGTGAGGCCCGTCTGGACCGCTGGTCCGCGCGCGTCCCCGACCGGCGGAGCGGGGTGGGGTGCAAAGGGGGGATGGGCGCGTCGGCGTAGAGCTATTTAACCAGAGGGCAGCCCGGGCGGGGCCGGGCGCAGGGGGAGGTCCTCCTCGTCCCTTGGCCCCCGCTCGCGGCTCCGGCTGGATGGTGGGAGTCGGAGCCGGGTCCCTGTGGGCTGACCTGGGGTCCTGGTGGGCGGGGCCCGAGCGGAGACTTACCTAGGGCGCGGGGTGAGGCCTGGCTGGACCACGCGTGCGCGTCCAGACCGGTGGAGCGGGGTGGGGTGAAAAGGGAGGATGGGGGCTTCAGCGTGGAGCTATTTAACCCGAGGGCAGCTGGGGTGGGGCCCGGGCGCAGGGGGAGGTCCTCCTCGTCCCTTGGCCCCCGCGCGAGGCTCCGGCTGGATGGTGGGAGTCGGAGCCGGGTCCCTGTGGGCTGACCTGGGGTCCTAGGGCGCGGGGTGAGGCCCGGCTGGACCGCGCAAAGCGCGTCCGGACCGGCGGAGCGGGGTGGGGTGTAAAGGGCTGTGTATAAGTGTGTATGTGTGTTTGTGTATATGTTTGTGTATGTGTCTCTCTGTGTGTATATATGTATATGTTTGCTGTGCTATTGATGTGAGGTGTGCAAGCACAGCATACATGTGCTACCACAACGACCTTCCATGTGAGAAAGATAAGACTTATTAAGAATGTTCTCACAATAAGCTTTATTTTAAAAATGGCAGGCCCAGAAGAATAGTTTCCAAATTCGAAACAAATACTATCAGTGGTTAACATGTTTTATAGGTAAATTTACACCATCCTATGTCTATTTTACTATTGGTGGGTTATTTGGTGGTCCTTGGCAGGAAGTGTGCTTATAGAAGCAGAGAAACACATAGAGCTGTCATTGTGAAAGCAATCGGTTATCTCGTGTTTTTCATTCTTATGGACATTGCAATATATATATATATATTTTTTTTTTCTCTCCCAGGTTTTCTTGTTCATTAGTCTGCACATATGGAGCATCTTGCCTTATTGCACAAGCTATCCTGTTCAAGGGCAGGCACACAGTAAGGATGAGAAAACTCTCAACAAGGCATATTTGTGAAGAAGTGTTCTTAATAAGTTAAAGCATGTTTAAAAAGTTCAATCTTAAGTTAAAAGAATAAGCAACAGTTTTAAAGCAGGACTTGGCATAATTTCCCTTGGATATCACGTTACAGTGCACGTGTGAAAGAACAGTACCACTTTTGAGTGCCAGTCCTCACCTTTCTGTCTTGTTTTAAGCCACAGTCTCTTTGTCACTAGGCCAGGTTAGCTGCCCTGTGAAAGTCTGAAGAGTCTTGTATTTCCACCTCTCATTTCCCGTAGGTGCACAGGGATTACAGATGTTCGTGCCACTGTGTCTAGCTTTTATATGTGTTCTAAGAATCTGAACTCAATTCATCAGGCCTGTTGAGCCGTGCCTCTGACCCAAAATGTGAATAATTTATTGTTTCAGGTTAAAATACAAGATTCTATTAATTTTCACCACCACTTTATTCAATATACGGAGGCTTTTAAGTGCAAATACTTAATTCAGAAAAGGAAAATAATGCTAAAAGTTTGATATCCACAAGTATGGAGTTCATCATCCACCTACCACAAGATTATACTTATTCCTCCACAGTGTGGAGGAGAGCAGCTAAGTTTGACTTTCAGTCTAGGTCTCCATACTTTGTATATATGGAATACTGGGGAGTAAATGTATTCAGAACAAATTATACTTTTTTGCTAACACCTTTGCATGTTTCTGCTATAATAATAGAAAGGATAATAACTCTCCTAATTAATTAACTCTCCCAAAATACGATCTGGAGACTTTCCTAGTTAAGTTGGAAGTCAGGGAACTAATTTGGGAAGGGGTGTTTTATAAAGAGAAATGATTTTTTTTTTGTCCTTTAGTATCTTGAGGTCACAGAGAATGAGGAGGAAATGAAATTCCATAGTCTGGTCTCCAGTGCATCAGTATAGAGATAAGACTGACCACTGAGCCACTTTAGAGACAGGGCTGACCACTAGACCACCAGGAGCAGGGTAGACATGACTCTGTCTCATGAGTCAAAGGGAAGCTGTGTGGCCCAGAACCGAATGGATCACAGTTATGAGAATAAATGTTTCAACTGCTTGTTTCAGTGACTGATTCTAAAAGCAATTACTCTAGATATTTAAATTGAGAAATTGCGATATATGCAACTCTTTTCCCTCCTAATACTAAGTTTTAGAAGTCTTATATCAACCAAACTAAAATTCAAAATGAAGACAAGAAGACACAGTAACTCACAGTAACTCAGGCAGCCTAACAAATAAAGAAACAAAACTCTGAGACTCTGCTTTTTCATTCCCATTTGAGGACATAATTTACTCTGTGCTTAAGTGGGATTCTCCTCTGTGTCACACTGCAAGTCAAATGTTGGCCATCGAGAGCAGAAACCCATGTGGCAAATCTCCAACATCAATATGCCTGAGCTGAAATTTCATCTCTGGTCTTTTCTTTTTCCTGAATGAGTTTCTTTTAACTATACTGAAAAAAGAATATTTGATTTATTAGAATTGAACTAGTCCAAAAAAAAAAAGGTCAGCAACCACTGCAGACATAGGATCGATGAATCCCTATTTGAGGAGCTCAGAGGTTCTTGTAGAATTAGTTTATTGTTGTTGTTGTTGTTTGGATAAATGTCATTGTAAGCCATCCTTAAACTGTTGGAAGGACTTATTCAATCTTGTCTTTCTAACCCTGAAAGCTGTTTTGTTCTGTTACATCTACCCAGGGCTGTGGGGCTGTGAGTCCCACAGTTGGAGATTGCTGGCCTTTGCTCATTTTCCAGAAACCTGAAGCTGTAAAAACACAATTCTGATAGACTCATAGAAGTGCCCATGGGGCAGTCACAATCCAAGTCCATGATCTCTCTGGGCCAAACATTTGATTTCTTAATGTTTTGGTATAATTTTAACTTTCAAATTGACATAACTTAATCAAGAACTATTTAAAAGTACAAGGACCATTTCAAGAACTTTTGACATGAGTAGAAAAACAACAGCTTTGGTCTTTGGTCTTCATTTTTTAATTGACACCAGAAAATTTCCATATGCACTTTGTACTCTAAGATCATCTATTTAATAAATTTGTCAATAACCAGAATTTTAAAGGAAAATTTAAAATGTAGACTCATCATGGGTCACAGTGAATGAGAAAAAGAGAGAGAATGACAAATAGAGGAAAAAAGAGAGAGGAGAAAGAGAGGGCACAACAGAAAGAAAGAAAGAAAGAAAGAAAAAGAAAGAAAGAAAGAAAGAGAAAGAAAGAAAGAAAAAGAAAGAAAGAGAAAGAAAGAAAGAAAGAAAGAAAGAAAGAAAGAAAGAAAGAAAGAAAGAAAGAAAGAAAGAAAGAAAGAAAGAAAGAAAGAAAGAAAGAAAAAGAAAGAAAGAAAGAAAGACATAAAGACAGAAATCAAACTCTGGAGAAGATAAGAGATGGCTCAGATAAACTCCAATATCATCCTCTTAGGTCATCTCTACACCAAAGGACAGAAGCAAAACATTTTAACACATCCAGGCACTGAACTTGTCACATGAATCCTTTATGTGCATATATTTGAATCTTAGAATTACAAGATTATTTAGGGAATTGGAAGAAAAACACAAACAAGCTGAGAAATAGGAAACAGTAAACAATGGATTGGAGATATGGCTTGGGGGGAGGGGAAAAAAAGATTATATAAAAAAAAGGACTCTGCCTTCCAAGCAGAAGGACCTGAATTTGGATCTCAGCTCCCATGTAAAAATGCCAGGCAGAAATGGCTATGGCTTGCACTCCTGGCGCTGGTGGGAAGAGCCTGGGAAATCCCAGAACAAAGCAAAAAGGATGTGGAAACAATCCATGATGAGTCTTGAAGTTACCTTTGGGCCTCCATAGGAAACACACACACACAGAAATACATAGGCACACACAGAATAAATAAATAAATAAATAAATAAATAAATAAATAAATAAATAAGCAAACAAACAAACAAACAAATAAATAATTGAAGGAAAAAAGAAAACAATAAACAAAATTATAGGAATCAGTGAATACTTTTCATTTAGTATCCTAGATATACATGGTCTTAATTCTCTAATTAAAAGATGCAGAATAGCTGACTGTATTAAAGAATAAGATACAAATGTTTATTGCATATAGGAAACACACTGCACAGGTAAAAATACACAGCCTATGAGTGAAAGCTTATTTGACTTACTAGCAAATAAAACTTTAAATAAGCAGTAATAGCTATAATTCCAAGCCAAATAAGACAGAAGAGATAAAGAGGACAATTACATATTAATAAATGTAACGATCCAGCAAAGCAGTATAATAATTATAAATATGTATGGATTAAATACTGGCATAACTAATTTCATAAACAAAACCCAGTACTGGCCATAAAGGAACAGACAGATCCAGATACAATAACGATGGGAGACTTCAGTTTCCAACTCTCAGCAATAGATAGGTCATTTGAACAGCGACAAAAAAAGACCAACAAAGATGCATCCTAAATTAAATGGATTTAGCACATATATTTAGAATATTGCACCAACAGTTATGGAATGCTATATAGATAAAATAAGAGAAAAGAATAAAAGTGGTAAAACTAGGAAAGGAAGAGATAAAATGTTTGTTTTGTTGTTGCTAAGATCTTGTATTTTAAAGAACTGAAAGATTCTATCAGAAAACTTTTAGATACTTCGGCAAAGTAGCAGATTAAAAAAAACATATAAGAATCTTCTGTATGAACTAATAAACTTGCCAAGAAAGAAATGGAGATAGAGTGGAGAATTCTTTTTAGCAGCCCATGGAACTTTCTCCACAGTAGATCATGTTTTCTTATCAGATTATAGTGGATACAACTAGAAATTAGTAATAAGAGAAACCATAGAAACTCTATAAACACATAGAAATCACTCTTAAATGATCAGTGGATCATTGAAGAAATCAAGGAGGAAAACTGAAAATTTTTTAGAATCAAATAAAAATGAAAGCATAACTTATCAGAACTTTTAGGACGTATTTTAAGAGGAAAGTTTGTTGCTGTGAGTGCATCCATGAAAAATATCAGAGGAGTCTTTAAAAAAACTGAATGATTTACCTCAAGGTCTTAGGAAAACAAGAACAAATGCAAATGAAACTGAGACAGAAAGAAATATTAAGGATCAGGACAGAAGTTAATGAAATGGAAATTGTGCCAGTCGGTCTCAGATATCAACTTGACATTTGGGAGCTGAGTCTCTGGACATATCTATGAGAAATTATCTAACTAAGGTAGGCTTCTGGAAGCTTCTAGAAGATTTCCTTGATTAAATAAGTTCCAGCTGATAGTAGATAGGACCACTCTAGGCAGACAGATAAGCTAGAGAGTACTAATTAGTATTTTGGTGGACTGGCATTCTTGAAAGAAAACTGACATGCATTGGTTTTCACCCTTCTGTTGTTGACTTTGGGTATGGTGTGATCAGTTCCTTTGGCTCAAATGGCAATTTCTCTGGCTATGATAGAACACTACCTGGAATTTTGAGCCAATAAAATCCATTCTTTGCCTAATTTTTTTGATAAAGTATATTTATTACAACAATGAAGTTATGAAATTAAACTATAGTAAAAATTTATATAAAGGACCAATGAAACAAAGCATTGCTTCTTTGGAAAGATAAACAAAATCAAGAAACTTGTACCCAAGCTAACTAAAATGAAGACAGAGAAGATACAATTTAACAAAATTACAAATGAAAAGAGTACAAACAATATACACCAATACACACCAGTGAAATCCAGAGGAACATTAGGTTATAACTTGAAAAAACTTGTACTCCAAAAAGATGGAAAGTCTAGAAGAAAGAGACAATCTCCTAGACCCATAGAACTGACCAAAATTAAATATAGAGGATATGAATAACAAACAGACCCATATCAAGCAAAAAGAAGGAAGATTTAATAGTACCTCAACAAAGAAAAGAGAAAGAATGGGTGGATTCATTGCTGAATTCTACCAAATTTGAAGGAATTAAAAACAATGCTCTTCAAATTATTCCACAAAATGAAAATTAATAAATGCTACCAAATCATTCTATGAATCAGTATTACCCTGGTCCCAAAATTAGATAAGAAAATAACAACTACAAAACCCCAGAGATCAATTTTCCTAATGAACACAGACCCAAATATTTTCAATAAATGCTTGCAATCCAAACTTAATAGCATATTCAAAACAGCAGACATTGTGGCCAAGTTGGTTTCATTCCAGCGAGGGAAGGATAGTTCCAAACACAGAGGTGAATAAATGTAATATAGCACATGAGTAGACTCAGGGACAGAAATCACAGCAGCTTCCCAATACATACAAAAAAAAAAAAAAAAAAGGCCTTTGACAGAGTTCAACGTCTTCTTACATTAAAATCTCTGTAAAAAAGTAATAGAAGGATAATAGAGATAAAAGTAATAGAAGTATAACAGAGGCTATATACAGAACAAAACTATAGCTACCAATATACTAAATGCTAACAAAATGGAAAAATCTCTCTAAATTCAGAAATGAGGCAAGGCATATACACTGTCTTATATTCTTTAATTCAACAATTAAAATGCTATATAGATAAAATAAGAGAAAAGAATAAAAGTGGTAAAACTAGGAAAGGAAGAGATAAAATGTTTGTTTTGTTGTTGCTAAGATCTTGTATTTTAAAGAACTGAAAGATTCTATCAGAAAACTTTTAGATACTTCGGCAAAGTAGCAGATTAAAAAAACATATAAGAATCTTCTGTATGAACTAATAAACTTGCCAAGAAAGAAATGGAGATAGGGTGGAGAATCTAACAATCTCAAGGAAAAGAAAATATCTAGGAGTAAACCTGAGTAAGGGAAAATCCTGGACCATGAAATCATTATGTCACTGAAGAAAGAAACTGAAATTAGATGCTAGAAAATGGAAAAAGCAGAGAATGAGGAAAAGGCTCAGTAAGAGTGAGTGCATCTACCAACCTCAATTTGAATCCTCATCACCTACATAAAAACCAGGGGTGGCCATGCATGTCCATGAGACCACCGTGGAAGAAGAGACAGGAAGATTCTGAAGTCACTGGGAGTCAGCCTAAGTGAAATCTGAAGCTGCAGGTTCAGTGAGATACCCTGCCTCAAGAGATGAAGAGAAGATGCCCTTTGGCCTCCAAATATGGATATGCACACTCACATGTGTACATACACACATGCACACACGTGCACACACATGCACACTCAGACATGAAAGCAAGAGGGAAACCTGTAGAGAAGGTTTTCAGGAAGGAATGAGGTACAATATGGAGGAGAAATGACCAAAATTCATTATATCCACTTATGAAACTGTCAAAAGAAAAAAAAGGAAAAAATTAGACATATCCACTAATTGAATAAAACAGAGAAGACCCAAGAGCCAGTGATTCAGCTCAGCAGGTAAGTAGTCTACTTGAAAATCTGGCAACCTGAGTTTGATCCCCAGAAAGGAGAGAACTGACTTCTTGAAGTTGCCTTATGACCTCCATTTGGCATGCATAACTCTGCCCTTTCTATCCTGACTTCTAAAGTTTGATAATAGTTGAAAAAAAATATGGAGTGAGGAAAAGACAGCCTCCTAATAGACAGATATATATCCACATATAGAGAATGAAACCAGATCCTTGTCTTGCAATATAAAAATCCATTCAATGGGCTGGAGAGATGGCTTAGGGGTTGAAATTCTGCCTTGAAAGCAGAAGGTCCTAAGTTTGGATCCCAGTTTCCACGTAAAAATGCTAGGCAAAATGACAGCAACCTATTTCTAGCCCTGGTGAAAAGAGCCTGCGAAATCCCTCTTGGTACACACACACACACACACACACACACACACTAAATAGATTAAATAAATAAATAAATAAATAAATAAATAAATAAATAAATAAATAAATAAATAAACTTTAAAAGTCCACTCAAAAGTCATCAAAGACCTTAATTTCAGACTTAAAATTCTGAAATGGTTATGGAAAAATACTTCAAGATAGACACACAGCAAGGATTTCCTGCAAAGAACATCAAGACTCGGGAAATATTAACAAGAATTGACAGATGGGTTTGATGAAATTCAAAAGCTTCTACACAGTGTAGGAAACAATCACCGAAGTGACGAGACCACATATAAGTGGAAAAAACATTTTCCAACTGCATGTTTGACAAAGGGTAAATAGCTAAAACCCACAGAGAGATCTCAAAAAACGAAACACACATACACAAACTCCCCAAGTCGTCCAACCAATACATGGGAAATTAATTACATAGTTCTCAAAATAAGAACTACACATAGCTAAAATACATTTTTAAAATGTCCATCGTACTTAGCCACTGGGAAAATGCACATTAAAGCTATATTCAAATTCCATCTCATTCTGGTAAGGTGACTGTCATGAAGAAAACACATGGGAGAAAGGATACTTATGACACTGCTGATGGGGTGGGTAGGGTGGGGGAAATAGAACCAGCATGTGATACCACTAGATTTCTTTTGAGTATTCACCTGAGGGAATCTAAAGTCAGAATACCACGCAAACTTGCTCAGCCATGTTTATTGCTGTAGTATTCACAGTAATCAAGATATGTAGCCAACCTAGAAGCCCAATATATAAATGGATAAATGAAATGTGAAGAATAAAATTAGGTTAATTTGTGCTGAACAATATAAACTTAAACTTGACTCAGAGATATAAATATAGCATGTTTTCTCTCATATGCAGAATTGAGATAAAAATATGTACATGACATGAAGCTAGAAAAGGTATCACGTGGGGAATGCGAGGGAAGGAAAATATATAAAATGGAGACAGAGGGAAAACAAGAAAGAAAGAAAGACAAATGTTTGTAACAGGGGTTAAGTATGAACAACATGCAAAGATACACAATGTTCTGCATTGTATTTGTATATATTATTTTGTATTCTGGTCAAAAATTTTAATGCATTACTTATTTTCTATTTAATTGTAGTTATCCTAACCCTTTGTTACTTTAAAATGATTCATAAAGGGCTTTATTTTATAACTGTTATTATACCCATAGATTGGAAGCACATTTAACTCAGCCTAGAAGTCTTCTACAACAGAGGTAGAGAATCTCAATACCCTGACAGGATACAGCCTCAGGCAGTAGAAGAGCAGTAGATTGGAGCAACAGCCACAATAATGCAGAGTATTGGCGACTCAGCAAGGCTTACCCAGAATCAGGCCAACCTAATCTCTCCCCATCCTAAGGATTTGGGAACCATGAGAAAGACGGGGTGGTGAGATTGTAAGAACCTAAATATGAGAAGGTTCACTGTTGGACAAGACATTCCATTCAAGGCAGGACTGTTGCATCTAGAATTCACTGCAATGAAACTTGTCCTTATCACACCTGTATAATAACTGATGTACCAACATGCTCTCATAGAGGAACTCAAGAGAAATAAGAGCACATAGTGGAAACCTTGGGGACTAAAGCTGGATGAGTGAAGGGAAATGTCCCTATCAGTGGGATGGCCCAAAGAGAGGCAACTTGGTATGCCACAAGAGGCCCAAACCTACACAAGAGTAGACAAGTCAGAGAGAACCCTCGGGTCCATAGAAGCAGATAGACAGGAGTGTGGGAGGGAGTAGGATGGATTGATGAGGGATAGGAGGGAGAGGGTATGGAGGGAATGAGGATAAGTATTCAATATGTTTGTAAAACAAGAAAAATAAAATAATTTTAAAAAGGGCTTAATTTTATACAAGTTATAGCACATAAATAACTACAGATAACATAATAATTTGCTTTTATTTAACAAAAGTATAATAGCAATAACTAGATTTATGCTGGAGATGTCGTTCAGTGGTAAAGTACTTACCTGAAATGTACAAGAAACTAGATTTGACTCCAACACTTTAAAATCTAACTACATTTGCCTTATATTCTATTTTAATGAATTTGAGACTATTATGATAGCATCTAACTTTCATCTATCTGTACACATATACACATATAAATATACATATTTCTGTCTCTATAATCTACCCATTTCTATATCTCTGTCTATATTTATCATCTCTAGCTCTATCTATCTGTCTGTCTGTCTGTCTGTCTGTCTGTCTGTATCCTCTCTTTGCACTGGGATCTTGCAGTATTACCTGGAATAACCTTGAACTCCTGGGATCAAGCAGTGTCTCTCTGCCTCAGTGTCTTTAGTCTTTGGAGCTATGTAACACACTAAATGGGATAATTTTTAAAAATCTGACTAAAATAAAAAAGCAGTTCATCATTTTATGCTGTTTTTATGTTTAAATAAAATGTGTTGGTATGTATACTTACCAATTAATGTACAGCCTTCATGTTAAAGAAAACATCTATAAATGTACTGATAGTTTAGACGAAGCTTTTTGTCTCCTGATTTAAATATAAATATCAGTTGATGATTTTGACATCAACATATTTCTGGATCTCCCAAAGCTTGGAGATTTATCTAAAAATATATTCCTCCTAGAATAATCATTGACTAAGTACTTGCAAGTTGATTTTGTGTGATTCCTTAATATAGAATTCTACTATCATCTAATCCACTATATACATTAATCCATGATAAAGTAGAAAGAGACGTTCATCTTTCTTTCTAAAACATATGAACAATATTTGTTGTGATAATGCAACGGTGACCTTGAATATATTAGCAACTGACAGAGCAGTAATGATAAATGCTTGGCTCAGAGAAGACAACATTAACTGTTCTCCAACATTAAAAAATTTTCCAACTACACTTAATAGAAACATTAAATTAAGGGTCTCTGTAGTTTCCAGAAGTGAATGGACTATGGGAACAACTAGTCAGCTCATGACTGATAATTACATATTAGAGACAGACTTGATACAAGACCATTCCTCCTCATTAAAACCACTAGTTTTAACATTGTTACAGATTATTCCTTATTCTAGTCCTTTTATTGTGTTTTCTTGTTCTAGTTTTTAAATTGTGAGTAGCTAACTTAGTCTCTTATTCCAGATATCAGACCACCTGTTCAGATACTGTCAAACTTAATCCAAATATGAACACACTTGGCCATTTGAAGAATACTCAAATAGTGTATGGAATATTGGGGGACATGTTTCAATAATCAATGGCAATCCTTGCCCCTGTTACAGTTTTTAAATACATGAGCTCCAGAGTCTTATTATTTTTTTAACTTGGTGCTTATAGAGAGCTTTCTTACTGTTACCAGCCTTTGGCATACTAACTTCTAAATTTTTTTTATTTTTTCCCCAATCATACAAGCTTAATGGGTACCCCAGTCCCCTCCCTCCCTCCACCTCTCCCCAGTCCCCCTTGCACCCTCTCCCCTTTTCCCCTTCCTTTCATCCCCTCCCTCACCTTCTCCCAGTGTCCCCCTTTTCTCTCCTCCCATTCCCTGGAGCATCCTTTAGTGTGAATGTCAAATTTCTGTGTCCTCTACTCTAGTGAAATGTAAGGACTCAGTGGCATTGTCCAGAGCCCTTTCTTGATCTCCTCTTTAGTATGGGAACACTATTATGAATCCCTTGCCTCTAAGGATCCTAGTGCCTGTGATTTATGCTACACTTTGGGAGTCATTGATATAGGTCATTCAAAGTCTGATTATGGCTACTGCGGCTCTAACTTGCGTGGAGCATCTTGCGCATCATAGTTCCTCCCCTCATTAGGCTCTTACAATCTTACCGTCCCCTCTTCTGCAAATTTCCCTGGAACTCCAGAATCTTAAATGCCATTGTTGCAGAGCCAATCTACTAACACATCCAACACATGCAACTTACAGCTATCGAGACAGCTACCACTGAAAATGCACAAACTCTCTAAGTAGACTGAGGCATTTTCAACAGAGTATAGAATTAAATAAGTCATAATCACTAAAGAAAATAATCACAAAAGAAAATTATCTCTTACCAAGAAAGGGTGAGAATGGCCATGCCAGCAGATGGAGGAAGGGATAGAAACACTACGAACATACATTTCAAAGCCACAAAACAAATGAATTGCACTGTATTGCACTGTCACTAAAATATGTAAGCCCAAACTTTTAAACCTGTAAGTTGTGATATGAGACAACACAAATTGTTTTACCGAACAGAACTACACAGATTAATATGGTTGAAGATTGTACACTCTTGGGGCTGGAGAGGTGGCTCAGGGGTTAAGCCTCCGCCTTGCAGGCGGAAGGTCCTGAGTTCGGATCCCAGATCCCACGTATAGACGCCAGGCGGAAGCGGGGGTGGCCTGCGTTTCTGGTCCTGGTAGGGCGGAGCCTGTGAATTCCGGGGCAGAAGGAGGTGGAGGCATCCGTGGTGGTTCGCGAATTCGTCCGTGGTTCTACACATACACAGACACACACACACACAGACACACACATGCGCGCGCGCCCACATACACACGCACATGCGCACAGTTGAATAAATAATAATAATAATAAAAAAATTAAAAAAAAAGATTGTACACTCTTCTACCAACTTGTCTAGCCAACTATGTGTTAATTTCCTTCATTACTACTCTGTATAATTTTAAATGTCCTTGGATCAGGTGTGGTGACATAGACCCCAAATCCCAGCACTTGGTAGGTGAAACCAGAAGGATCAGTAGTCTGAAACTAGTCTGGACTACATGAGACTCCTCAAAAAATAAAGACAAAATTTAGACATTTTCATGCATATTTTCAATGGAGAAGAAATGAGGCTGCTTTGGTTGGAACCACTTGGGACCATCTTAAACCTAAGTCCCCCCATTACTAGGGTATCAAAGTGGGGGAAACTTGAGAATAGGCCATGAATGCCTATTGATGCCTTGTCTTATTTTAGAGCATTCATTGTCTATCTTGCCTGTACATAAGAATCACCTTTTAAAAACTCCAATACCACCATGCAATTCAGAATTGTTGATGGCATGACTCTGGTGTGCATATGTTTTAAAGTTCCCTAGGCAATTCCAATGCATATTCCAAAAACAGCATACTTATTTTTAGTACATGGTTTGACACAATTAATGATTGCATATTAAAAATAGAGCAGAATTTATTATCGGAAAACCAAAAGGAAAAAAATGATAATAATAAGCCCTACTTGGTGATTTCCTTCCTGGCTTATGGCAGGTCCACAATTTATCAAGTGAGCATTTTCACTTGCTTTTGCCACATTGGATAAATTAGTAACTGTTAGGAATTAGAACTTCCATCATCTTTCCCTTTTCAATGTATTATTGTTTCCATGAAGTCGGATGAGTCACTGAAGAGGTCTTCATGGTGTTAATTAATATTGTTACCAGGCATGATGGTGCATATGTGTAATCCCAGAACTTGGTTTGCTAAGGCAGGAGAACCTCAGTTTAAGACCAGCCTGAGCAATACAGTGAGTCCCATTTAAAAAAAATAAATCAATATTCTGAGCACTTCTATAGCTCATTTGGCCTTATCTTTGAAGAAAGCACATTCACTTTAATATACATTGAAAATAGTGTCATTTTTCAAGGGTAAAAATTAGGTATAACGTGTTCTTATTTTATAGAGTATGTTGTTTTCCATTAATGAATGTTAAATCTTGCATATATTTATTAAAAGGCATTTGGTCATTTTGTCTGCTTCATTTTTGATTGATTTATCAATTTTGCTTTTGAGTATCAAAAAGTAGAAAGTATTTAAATGGAATAAAACTGTAAAATAGGGGCTGGCAAGATATCTTAGTCATCAAGATGCTTACCTTGCAAGCTTAACAACATGAGTGGGAGAAGAGAAGCAACTTTACAAAATTGTCCTCCAACCTCTGCATGCACACTATATCATGTGTCCCTCCCCCACATATGCATATCCAAGATGTAAACTAAATGACATAAATTTCACACATCTAAAGTGAAACTAATTATATAATACAATGCACAGTTAATTCCCATTAGTTAAGTATATTTCAAGATGCATTATGGAATTTAAGAAATACATGCTTGGGCTGAGAAGATAGTTCAACAGTTAAAGTGCTTGCTTTATAAGACAAATGACAGGACTTTGAATCCCCAGATTCCACATAAAGTGTTGGGTGGGTGTGGCAGCCCATTTTTCACTCCAGCCTGGGAAAGCAGAGCTTGAAAATCCCTAGAGCAAACTGGCTAACCAGACTTGCCTAATGGCATGCTCTGGGTCTAAATAGACACAGTCTCAAAACAAAAAGTGGAAGAGCAATGGAGGGTGATTCCCAGTGTCTCTTTTGACTTTCTCATGTACACACATTCACATGCGTGTGCACCTACTCATAATCGTGTCCACTCACTTGCAAACACACACATGCATTTGTATGCACCCTATGCACAGATACACATGAAAGTGTGAAAAACGCTTCTTGGGGTAGGGATAAATTAATGCGAATATTTCAGCTGAGACTACCACCAAGTTTCAGTGTGCTATAGTGGAGTGCTCTGTGAAACCTTGCTCTGGATTGGCATAGTCTCCTCCATTTTCTGAGAATGAGTTTAAATTGAGCAAATATTGACCATTTACTTCGACCAAGGTAGAGGCAATGATTACTGTGCATGTCTTTGTCAGTTTTCTGTTGCTATAACTGAATACCATATATTGGGTCAGTTATGAAGAATAGAAGTTTGCTTAACTCACAGCTATGAAGACTGGAAATTCATGTCTGAAATTCTAGACATGCTTCATGCTGGAATCCGGTGACTCTGCCTTGCAGCATCATTACATGCTGAGGGGGAATATACATTGAGGCTTTGAAGAGTTTCTATTGAAAGGGCTTTATAGTCTGTTTTTCTTTACAACCACACAGCTATACTTTTTTTTTTTTTTTTTTTACAAAATGTCACATTTTTCAGAGTGGTTGATCCATTTGCATCATTATCTTCCCTAGCTCTTCTGAATTTTACTCACCATCTTCTTTTCTTTAGAAAAACCTAAGAAAAAGGATGTAATGAAGAAAATTTCATGTGTGGATAAACAGAATCCCAAGAAAGAAAAACCTATATTCACAGAATATGACTGCACTTGAGCATGGTTTGCTGGGATTTAAATTTAAGTTTTTGAGTTCTGAAGAGTTTCTAAAATGGACAGAACTCTGGTCTTTTTGTAAAAAGCTAAATTTAAGAGCTATTAAGAAAACTTGAAACAAGAACAAGGTATGTTTCTCTCAGTTTTCTCAGCTTTCTTTGTTTTTGAATTGATTTGATCCAATATATAAACACCCCCACAGAGAATTAGCTCATAGTCCATTGCGAGTTATAAAATGGTAAGTGATGACTAGTGAGTCTTCATGGACATGGGTTAAAGCAGACTGGGAGACCACTGGGACATACCAGTGAGGCCAGTCTGGAGTCTGCAGCCAAACATTTGCTACTCAGACCAAAACTCCATACTGTGTTTTCTCAGTGAAGGTTGCTGCCCTGCCTTCTCTTCTTTTCCTCATATAAATATTTGAAATATTTGTCTCTATACTGATTGAAGTATTATGAAATATCTTTTTGGAAAATATAATGATTTCAAGTTGGATAAGGGCTGTCTTGGAATCCTGTGTAGGATACCATCATCTGGTTTGGTTTTCTTTTGGTTTCCTGCTGTAATGGCTCTTCTTGCTTTCTTGTTCTGGACTCTCTTTCTAATTCATCCTCTAACAACTTGCCAGAGTTATAGACAGACTAATCAGATCACTTACCTTAAGAATACTGTAAGTCTACAGGATGAAGGCAAATGTCCTTAAGCTGGTGTATGGGGTTTCTCTTCATATCCGCTCCAGCTTCCCTTTAATCTCAGCTCCTCCCATTTTTCTCTAGGAAGTCTATTTGGCACACACCCTAAGAAAAGAATCCTGGTGGATTTGTGTAATATTCTTCACCAAGAATCAAGAAGTTCAGAAGTGGCCAGGCACTACTCGAGAGACAGCAGGCTGAAGCCAGGGGTGAGTTGGCAAGCCCAGACTTCTTTCAAGAGGGAGGGGACTGGGAGCTGCTTGGGGAACCCAGTCATTTGCCATGTGGGAATGTGGGCCCAGTGTTGCCAGATCTTCTGATTTTTTTTAAGAGAAGCCAGAAATCTGGAATTTTATGAGAAATCTTCCAATTTTTAAATCTTGGCAACTAATTCAAAATATTTTTAAAACACTCCATGGGCCAAAAAGAAAAAAAAAAAGTCTGCCAAGTGAATGGAATGGGACACCAAACTGTGACCTCTTTGGTGAAAGGCTGTGTGAGCTACTCAACCTGTGCTCTGCCCACACCACATCTGCTGCTATTCCCAGGACCTGCGTGGGCTGAGTACACCTTGTCAGCGTAGGTTTTTCCTGCCCTCCTCATTTTCCACTTGGAAACTCCTACTCATCCCTCAGGGACCAGCCCAAATGCCACCTTCCCCAGCAAGTCTGCCTTTCCTGAGACATAGTCAAAAGAGTTCTGCCCAGATTCCGCTATTCCTTGCACCGAGCACATGGCAAACCCAGGGCACTGCAAGGGGCTTATCTAGAAACCTTCTCTGGCACCCAGCACAGACTCTGGCACATAGTAGGCGTTCACTCAGTGTTTGCTGAGTGGATGTGTTCCCATCGGAGTGCATATATGAGATTTCCCAAGGAAATAAACACTTTTCAATTCCTCCCATCTTTGCCATGTTGATTTCAATGTGGTAGGCAAATCCATCTGTGGGTGTGGGTGTCCTTTTTCAGCCCTACGCTGTGGCAGACTGTACTCTTTTTTTGGAGGTCCGCTCTTACCACACTCACTGGCTTAGGGTTAAGCATATCTGGCAGATGGCTCTAGAACGACTGGTCTTCAGGGGGCTAAACATTCAGCTTGGTTTTCAATAACTCAAGATATAGAGAGTTGCTTCTGCACTGACGTTGGAGTCAGTTTTATATCAATAAAAGTGTTACAGGCTGGGTCATATTAAAAGTCATGCCCATTAATTTTGTCAAATTCATTTCTTGAAACTATTTTGCATTCACATTTGATGTGTATTATGAGAATAATGTCAGTTTGAATGATTTTGTATAAAAAATGAAAACCACTTGAATCATTCTTACCTCTGTTAAAGTAAACCCAGGTTTTCTAATTCCTAATTTCCTATAGTCACCCCATACTTCTGAACAAACAAGTCCCTTCCCATAATTTGACCACACATCCGCCCACACAAAAAGCCCACAGACTCCATATACATGCATGCAATAAACAGAGAATATGTGAGGCAATTTTCATAATCATCTCATTTGAACAATAATATGCAAAGCAGACTTTCTTCTTTGGAATGCAATGTGCTCTTGTCTAATGAAAAGACTGCATTTCTCCTGCCTCTGAAATCCATACACACCTCTATCTTATTTCTCTAAGAATTTCTTCATTTTCTAGGATTAAAACAAAACTTATTTGAAAATGTGGAATAATTCTGAGCAATGGTCAAAATGTTTTCCTACCATTGTCAACCAGAAACTGCTTCTTTCATTCAAAGACCGACCAATTATCTTAACCAAGTCATATCTGAAAGAAGATCCTACCTAGCCCTTATCACTTCTGTATATTACGGGAAACATTTTCTCTATTAAGACAGTTTAAACTTGATGTGATCTTAAGGATGGCTAAATTTTATAAAACTGAGAATTCCAAATAGCCAACCAATGAAAAAAATAAAACTTTCAAAGGATCTTCCTTCCACATCAACTAAATATATCATTTTTGCATGTTTACTGACAGTAGGTTTGGTAATGTGGAGTTTACTCTCTGAGATTACAGAACAGTGTTTGTTCTTTGCCTTATGATGGTTTCTCCTACAATACACCACTAATAGGGCTTCTTACTTAGGGTCTTGAGAGCTATAGAAAACTATAGCAAACAATGCTATTATGGCAGTGAAGTGCAACCACAATCCAATCTGCTGCTTCTGCTCTGGCACATAGGCTCCAGAAACAGCAAATATATCAACTCATCGAACTGCTACCAATGAGTATAATAGCCCCTCAGCAGCGGGAGTGAACCAGGACCTGGAGGCCCATCAGAGAACTTCAAGATCAGAATGATGTCATGAATTGCTATGGTCACTGCTGAGCAACAAACACTGCTATGTTTGGGGCACTCTGTAAAGATACAGCACCTCTACAATGGAGAAGATCACAGAAGCAAGAAGGCTTCTCTCGGCTCTCCTCTTTGAAGCAGCTCAGAAAGCTATGAAGAATTTTCTTTTCTTTCTTTTTCATTTTTCTTTTATTTCTCTCTTCTCTTCCTTTCTCTTCCCTTCTTTATTTTCTGACATAAGGTCTAGCCTAGGTTAGCCTTGTAATCAAGAACCTGCTGCTGAGTAAAGTAGAAGAATGACTGAAGTTAATTTCCAATATCAACCTCCAGCCTCCACATGCATGCACACACATACACATGTATACACACACGCACACACACCTCACACATATACATGAAAATAAGAAGAGAAGGGAAAAAAGGAAAAGGGAGAGGAAGAGTGTAACAGTTCACCTTCATTGTTGCTGATAAATTATCACCAAACAACCTAAGGGGACAAAGTGTTTATTTTCTTATGATAGTCTGGTTGTAGTTCTTAGTCCAGTTGGCAGGAGAGTTTGCACCATCATCAAAAGGCCAAGGTACCTGACCATACTTTATTCACATATCAGCTGAGATAGGCACAATTCTCATTTGCCAGACCAGCCAAGTATACAGGAGAATGCCAGATTTCTGTATTATCATCTGTCCAAAACCTAGTTCCACCCATTATGGGTTGAGCCTTCCCCATTAGACAATTTCCTGCAGGTTCCCTCTGGGTTTGACTCAACTACTAATTATCTGCAATATGCCCAGAGTTTGAACCCTCAACTATCAAGTTGACACCTGTACCTAACTATGACAACGAGGAAGAGGAGGAGGAGAAGCAAAGAAAGAAAAGGAAGAGGAGAAGAATAAAAGGAGGCGATGGAAAAGGAGGAGGAGGAGAAGCAAATAAAGAGAAGGAGGAGGAGAACAATAAAAGGAGGAGATGGAAAAGGAGGAGGAGGAGGAAGAGGGGGAGGATAAGCAGAGAAAGAGAAAGAGGAGGAGAAGAAAAGGAGGAGAAGAATAAAAGGAGGAGATGGAGAAGGAGGAGGAGGAAGAGGAAGATAGGATTGCAGTTGTGCATGATCATGCCTGGCTTCTGAGGTATTTTCCCTGAAGCAATTCCTAACACCTTCACTGGAGAGTGTGGTCCCCATACCTGAAGCAAAAGAGCATTCTTATTTGTGAAGATACATCAGGGAAGTTCTGAGTGGACAGACTTTGTCAGGTTTTCTCCCACTTTGTTACCTTTAGCTCACCTTTTCAGCCCCCATGCATCTCCAGGACCAACCTCTGCTTCATCTATCAGGGGGGAAAAAAACCATGCTTGCTCATGTCTTTATTTTCATATCCATGAAGGCTCTTATGTCACTGAAACAAACCCCTTTGATTTTTCTCTTCTCCTGTTTTTTGTTCTAGGACCTCGTCCACAAACTTGGTGATGGATAATGAAAAGGTATTTCTCCTCTGCTGTAGCATGGACCTCCACACTCTCTGGTACACTCTCTCACAGTGGCTGTGCATGAAAATGGATGACATCTTAGCTTTCAGAGCACAGGATTTCTACTCAGCTGGCAAAATGTCAGACATGTTCTTGGGCTGGATGCCCATTTGTCCTGAGCTCTGCCAAGTTGATCTCTCCTGGTCCTAAGGCCCTGTGCACCATGCCTCATCTTGGCAACCTCCTCGTGCTTTAGGACCTTCAACCATTTGTGCTCAAACCTCCTAAAGCTTGTCCAGGAATTTCTTGTCATGATCAAAGCATTCTATGTGACTGAGGGTTTCATTTGTTTGTTTGTTTTAGTGCATTAGTGCATTAGACTAACACAGAATAAACTCAGTGACCTTACTTAATACAGTAGACACTTCTCACTACTCTAAAGGTTGGAAAGTTCTAGATCAAAACAAGCAGAAAATGGCAACTGCTGAGGGCCCATTTCTTGGTTCACAGAAGTCACCTTTCTCATGGGTTTTCAAGGAGGAAAAGGCAAACAAGGCCTTTAGGCCTTGGAATGGGTCTCACGGTCACTCATTCCAGTTTTGAAAGCTCCATTGTCAAGATCTACTTATGTCCCAAAGACCCATTGTGCTAGTTAATCCTGGGTGTCAACTTGGCCACACTTGGCATTAACCAAGATTAGTTGAGACCACCTGAAGAGATTATCCAGATCAATACATTTACAATACAAAGACCAGACCTAAATCTGATTGGAACCTCCCTAGATCTGATTGCAACCTCCCAAAAGTGGACCAGATAAAAGGAAACACAGAATAGAAGACTAAGAAGAAAAGAGACTCTCCAGGAATTACCCAGCCTTCAGCTGTCACCCACTTAACCGGCCTCCAGCTTCAGCTACCAGCCCTGCCCCCTCCGCTATGAAAGACTGTTTCTCCCCTCTGGAATCGTAAGCTAAATAAATCTCCCTTTCTCCCTTAAACTGATTGGCTTTGAATGCTCTCTCACAGCAATAGTTAAGAATAGCTTTTACACCCATCTCTTGTTACCATGACCTTGGCAGACAAATTTCCATGTATGGATGGGGTGGAGACACAGACATTCAGATAATAGCTGTTATTGAATAGAAAAGAAATACAAGTCAGAAGACATAGGAGCAAAGACAGAGAGGCCTCAGAGCAAGTTTGGCTGCTCCCACAGAAAGGAGAGCACGTCTGGTGGAGTCTGCTTTCCTCAGTGGGCCTTGTCTCCAGCTTCAGCTCTCAGAGACTGTAATAGGGAAACATCAGACAATGGGAAAGTATAGCAGCTCATGAATAGGTGACCAAAAACCCTGCATCTTTCCTTTTAAGGAAGATAAAAATCCTCCAGTACAATGCAGTGGCAGACATGGCTTGTTGTTAGGTTATAAATTTTAAAATCCTTTATTAGAATCCCCAAACTAGAAATACGAAAGTATAGTTCCCCTCTCCGCCTCCAAAGACATATTTATTGGCATCTACAGTTAAAAAAAAAAAGCTTGTGAGATTCCCAAATATGTCCAAATACACAGTCAAGTCTACACCAAGTGCATATGCCACATCAAAAGAGGTATTATAATTTAAGGACTATGGGGTAAAAATAAAACCCAAATCTGCCACGGCTGCATAGAAGTGTGTTTAATCCTTCGTCTGAGTTATTTGGTATGAAATGCTACCCCAGCCCAGCCCCATAAACCTTGACTCAAGCCTCAGAGGCAAGTTAACCAGTCCACTGGGCTCTCACAGGCTCTGTGGCAGGGTGGGCCAGTCTTCATCCTGTACCAGAGTGCCTTTAAATAAGCTCATCTGACTTGAAAGGACAGTTGTGTAGACTGAAGATGGTTTGTTTGCACTTGACTTTCTGACTGGAGATGCTCCTGGATGTGTTCAAATGGCATCAGAAGGCTTCTTTGAAAAGAGCCAGGTCCTCTCCGTGTTACCTCATAAAGGGGCTTCTGAGTAGAACACTGCTCCCTTTCTTCTGGCGTGCTTCGGACCATGAGGAGTCCACATGGTGCTTGCAGAAAGGAGGAGCGTCTTCCCCAAAATTGTATTTGTCACGCTTTGGTGCCAAATTATTTTTTTAAGCTCCAATTGCACATGGATATAATGATCATAGAATAGGAAGAAACTGACATAGCAATAGAGTTAAAGTTGATCTTTTGTATATTGTTATATGTTCATCAAACATCTATTCAGGTCAGATTCTACTCTGACTCTAACAGAAACATGCAAAGAGTTTGACTGCAAAGCACTCAACAAATCATAAAGACTTAGAAGGTGAGCATTTTTACAGAGCAACTCAGAAGCCCTGTGATGGAACAAAGACTGAACATCAGGGAATGAGAATTTCAGTCTCATTGTTCCTGAGCACCTTTTCTGAAGGTACCAGGTGTCATCTCTCAGTACAGTCTTCCTACTCAGAATGTTCTCCTGCCTTTAAAGAAGGCTGATTCTGGGCTAGGAAGATAGCACAGGGATTAAAACCTTTGCCTCACAAGCAAAAGAATCAGAATTCAGATCCCCGATCCCATGTGAAAAATACCAGGTGGAAATTGCAGTGGCCTGAACTTCTGGCCCTGGAAGACAGAAGCTGCAAAACCCCAGAGCAAAGCAGTAAGAAGTAGAACAATCGAGGATGATTCCAGATATCATCCTTGGGCCTCCACAGGCACACATACTCAAATGTACTTTTGTACACATTCACACACATATGCAAAAATAAATAAGTAAATGGGCTGATTCTCTAGTTGAGGACTAACACACACACACGTGGTGAGATGCCCACCTGTGAAAGGTGCTAAAGAAAGACTGAAGGCACAGCAAGCTCCTTCTCTTAGTTCCTGCTCATTCCAGGACAAGTCCTCATTTAGTGACTGAACATAAATATTTAAATTGTGATTTCTGTCACTCTTGATTCCAACATACAGAACTTTCAGGTGACTTTCAGGAAGTTTAAGTTGAGAACGTGAGCTTGAAGGTGGTTAGCATGAGTGGAATGGTGCTTCCGAATGGCAAGTATGGTCATACAAGGGAGGCACAGGAAGAATGGGGCCAATACAGTCACAGGGTCTATAATAAAACAGAGGAATCTACTGGGGGTGGAAAGGACAATGCTCAGAGGGGTAATATAAGTTTAAGAATCAAAAGGACTTAGTGGTTACTGAGACAAAAAGATAAAGCAGGGAAAAGTAAAACGTATAGGGTTAGTTTCTGACAGACATGAAAACTTCGTCTCATTCCTGAAAACAATGTACACCTTGGGCTAGTAGCCCAGAAACACAAAGGAAAACTTTCCCTCTGTATCTCTACTGTGAAGGACATACCAGTTAGAACTTACGATGTGTGCCAATTTTTATGCTGTTATTGCTTGAAACTGAGATGATTTTCTTTCTTTAAATTCAGAGTAACACTGGTGAACTGGCACATAGAGGTACAGTGCCAATGGATGATTATCTTTACAATATGACAGCCTACCATTGGCAAGTCAGTGATTGATGGATTGTGCTAGGTACAAAAAAATACAGTCATTAACAAGTAATTAGGGTCAAAGATTTTGGTCATGGTATGCACACTACAGCTCTTTTTTAGATATAATCACATCAACTACCATAGTTTTCTGTTGCTACAATAGAATACATTGACAAAAGTAACTAAAAGGAGAAGGGGTTTGTTTTGGTTTACAGCTCCAAGGTGGGGTTGGGGGTGGGGACAGAGAGCCTCATGGCTGGGAAGATCAAGTCACAGAACAGGAAGGTGTGGTGGCCGGATGATCGCATTGTATCAGGAAGTAGACAGAGAACAGGAAGTAGGGCCCAGCTAGAAAGTTCAAGGCCCGCATGTAGTGACCACTTCCTACAGTGAGGCCCCACCTCCTAGACAGTCCATAAATTTCCAGAACAATGCCACCCGATGGCCCCCAAGTGATATATGTACTTGTTATGTGATGTGGACAACAAAAAAAATCAATAAAAAGTTATTTCAACATTCTTGATAAATTTAGTATTACCTATATTATATTCATTGGGACTATATCTTAATCCCCTGTATATTTTAGCCCATATGGGAGGGAGCATGTATAAATGTGTTTGTGACACAGTACATTACAGATAAAGTGAAATTAATTATATTTGCTCAACTTAGTTCTAGTGATGTTAACCAAAGAGAGAAGAATAACTATATCTTATATTCCACAATAAAGGAATGTGGTGATGCTGAAATATTGTAGTACTTATAAGATTTCTTCAACTAGAATTTTGTCTCAGGGTTTACATATTACACACATATTACATTCTTTCCCTAAAGTGAAACTTTGTCTGATTGTTTTAAAATAAGTACAGTATTATCTTTAGATTCCAAGATACACGTGTTTTCAGCATTAAGAATCATCTATTATGAAACTATGTCACAAAAAATTTTTGAGAAATAGTTCAGATGGTTCTAACAATAAATGTTTCTTTTTCTCTCCCACATTTTATTTTTTTCCTAATCACACAAGCTCAATAAGTATCCCATCCTCCCCCTGCCCCTCCCTTCACCCATCTGCACCCAATAAATGTTACTTTCTAAGTTAATAAAACATGGAGAAATTTTACAAAAAAAAAATTCCTTTGTCATTGAGGAACACTGAAAATTGATGTACCAAATAGTTTTTTAATTTTTTTATTATTTATTTTTTATTCAATTGTGCGTGTATGCATGTGTGTGCGTGTGTAGGTATGTGTGTGTGTGTGTGCACGCATGTGTGTAGAACCACGGACAAATTTGGGAATGGACCGCCTCCACCTCCTCCTTGTTTACTCTGCCCCAGGATTCACAGGCTCCGCCCTACAAGGACCAGAAACGCAGGCCGCCCCCGCTTCTGCCCGGCGTCTATACGTGGGATCTGGGATCCGAACTCAGGACCTTCTGCCTGCAAGGCAGAGGCTTAACCCCTGAGCCACCTCTCCAGCCCCTTAGAGAGTATTCTTAAGTGATTGAAATGTTTTCTTAGTTCAGTAACGAACAATGAATAAAACTTTCTAGGATATGCATATAATAATTCTGAAGCATAGTTAACATTTATTCCTGTAATTCAGAAAGAATGCCTTCCAAGTCTGATATAAAAGTATGTTTCTGAGCTATTTATGTTCATAGGGACCTCTAGAAAAATGTCCAGTGTCCATGTAATGTCTAGGGTCTGAACACTCAAAAGGAAGGATCTTACTTTGTCTAAGCTCTCGTTAAGAAAACACACATGTAAAGAAGCACATGCGCTAGAAACAGGTGAACACGCCTGAACACTTCTCCAGAGGAGTTGATGTCATGGAGCACACCACAGGGATCAGGGAAGCCCCCCCTGCCCCCCTCCCCACAGACACAAGGTTCTGCTTCTCCTCACCTCACTCCAGTCATGTGTTCACCATGCAAACTTGGGTCCAAATGTTGGGTTTCTCCTTGGAGGGCTCCTGGCTTAGGTCCCTCCGTAATGCTAGAAGCTGGCCTGGATTCCCTGCACATCAGCGTTCCTAATTGAAGGAAGAGAGTCTGGCAGACGGTGCTGCTGCACACTGCTACACACTCACAATGTCTGTGCGGCCTTCCCTGTCATAGTTTACCAGAAGTAGCAAACGTGCTGGCCACACCTTTCAAAGTCAGACACCGGTGAATGACAGGCTCTGAAAGGTGCTGTTGCAGCTGGGAATGACAGAGACAGACAGATGGAGAGGGAGGCAGGAGGAGTATAGGGTTAACATCACAACTTGCATGTCTTTCCAGCTTCGAGCCCTGCTCTGGGTTTTCCGCAGGAGCCAGGTCGGGGACTGTCCTTTTCTATCTGAGGCTGGAAGCTTGGCAGGTCCGATCATGAATCCCCGCACTGTGGCTGATAGAAAGAAATGGATTTTTAAATTTTATTTTTATTCTTTTAAAGTCTAGTGATAGTTAATCCTGGGTGTCAACTTGACAGCCTAGACCACACCAGCATTGACTAAGATCTGCTAAGACCACCTAAAGAGATTTTCTGGATCAATACAAAAACCAACTCAGATCCTATTGGAACCACCACAGATCTCATTGGAACCCAGTAGTGGACCAGATAAAAGGAACCAGAGTATAGAAGACAGAAGAAGAAGAAAAACTCTCCAGTTATCTTCCAGCCTTCAGTTGTCACCCACTAGCCTATTGGACGTCTGCTGTGACTTAGCCTGCCTCCAGCTTCAGGCAGCCAGCCATGCTGCCTCCACCATGAAAGATTTATCTCCCCTCTGGAACCCTAAGGTGAATAAATCTCCTTTTCTCCCTTAAGTTAATTGACTTTGGGTGTTCTCTCATAGCAATAGTAACTGTTACAGATCTCATATACAAACACAGTGAATTTATGTTATCTTTTATTCTTCTTACCCAATCCCATCCTTTTCCCATTACAACCCCTCTTCTTGCCTACCATTCTCATGTATGTGGCCTGAGCACTTCCCAGAGAGTGACTCATTTATCAATGGGTATACCCTAGGGAAAGCAGCTCCTCTTCCCCCCAGCACTAAGATCATAACATAGAGACAGACAGAAACCTGTATTATAAGTTTATCAAGAAAAGCATGGTCTTTTAACCTTTCTTCATTTCAGTTTCCTGATGTATAAAGGCGAGACAGCATAATTTTGTGAGAAGTCGTCATTACAGTACAATCACACATGTGAACAGATATTGATACAGTTTTCATACATGATAGTATATAATTAAATCTAAGTTAATTGATTGAGTAATTTATATCTGTCTCAGATAGTGGAGTATTTTTATAGAGTATAGAACCAAATATTACCTGCTTAGGGTGGTCTCTGAGATGCAATTCAACAGACTGTGCTGTCAATGTGGCCTAAAACATGCTGCATGAATAGACTTATGGACTTATGTTTAAGGTAAAATCTTAGTTTTGGATTTAGTGACAGCTCATTTCATTTATTGTGTGTGTGTGTGAGTGTGTGTGTGTGTGTGTGTGTGTGTGTGTGTGTGTGCATAGGTACGTGCATCAGAGGGCACTGTGTGTCCCTGTGAAAGTCCAAGGGTGACTTCATTAATCATCCTGGATTGCTTCTACTTCCTTTTTGCTTCCCTCTGGGATGTTGCAGGTTCTGCCTTCCAGAGCCAGAAGTGCAGGCCACTACCATTTCTGGCATTTTTACAAGGGATCCAGGATCTTCTCACTCAGGTTCTTCTGCTTGCCAGGCAGAGTCTTAACCCCTGAGCCATCTCTCCAGCCTGACAGCTCAAAGTTTTATTTATTTTTTTTTTAAAAGAATCCCCAGTTTTAAATTTATAATGTCAAATTTAAATCTTAAACAAGACCAGAACAGGGTTTCTTTCTGATTGTATTACATTGCTATAGGCAAAGTAAACACTCTTTAAAAATGAACTATAAAAATACAGGGGCTGCAGGCTAGCACATGGCCCATTAATGAGTGATGGTGTTCTTCCTCATTCTTTCCAGCGGTGTGTCTTCTTCTGTCTTTCTGTCTGGATTTAAAGTCAAGTCCTTAGTTAATCAAATAGTGCCAGAACATTGCGTTGCTTGGTAGCCCGGCCCTTTTTCCTCTCTCACTCTTGCTCTCTCTTCTTCCTTACGGCTATGCTGACCTGAATCGTTGTCCTTCTTCTGCCTGGTCATGCCTTCTGGTATTGTAGCCAGATAGATACCCTTTCCCCCCCTTAATTGCTTGAGCTTGAGTCCTGTCTCATAGCTGCAACAGAGTCTCTCAGAATTCTTGAGAATTCTAAACTATGTAATTCTAGTCACCTATCAAAGCTACAATCCCAGGGCAAATGGCAAGTCTTCACAGATTGGAGCCTGAGACTTTTCAAAAGTGATTTAAAAATATAAAAGTAAATTTCTCCTTTTCCTTCAACTTTTCCACAAATGGAAAAAAATGCAACCAAGTTCATGTAAGTAGATGTGCATTCATGTGTGCAGGTACGATACAATGTAGTGGTTGGTGTGTGCATGCCTGTACACGCATGTTCCATCACTCTCTCCCACAGGGTCTCTCAGGGAAGCTGGAGCTGGGCTGGTGACCCCGATGATCTTCCTGCCCAACTCGCAGCACCAGGAGATGACAGAAGACAGCTATATCACCTGGAAAACAAGGGGGGAAACCAAGTAGAGATGGTGGCATCAGATTGCTGGTGAGTATGCCTAGCGACTTCTTCAGTTTCAGATTCTAATTCTAGTCACCTGGGGGTCTCATATAATCAAGGAAACTTTGCTTTTCTTCATTCCTCATTGACCTTCGACACATGAAAATAATTACTGGGGTTAAAGATGGAAAATATTCATTAGGTCCTGAACGATTGCATCCTCCACAGAAACTGGCTCCTTGCTGGGCCTGGAAGACAGAGCTGTGTCTGCAATTTGCCATGTCTCCGCCTCCCAGCACCTAGAAAACAGGTTGTTTGTTCCTGCCTGGTAGAGTAGAGACTGAATGTGTGAAGTCAGCTAGATGTACCCCAATACCAGCAGCCCCTGGCTTCTAGTCACTCACCAATGATGAAAAGTGGTTGCTAGAGTTGGCTTCTGAAGGATGTGGTGTGGTTTTGACATGAGGTGTCCCTCAGGAGGGGTGCATGTGTGTGTGTGTGTGTGTGTGTGTGTGTGTGTGTGTGTGTGTAAGACTCAGGGTCCAGCTGGAAGGTGATGCTATTGACTTGAGCAGATGTTCATTTCATCAATGGATTAACCCATTGATGGTTTCATAGCCAATGGGGCCATTTGGACTTCGGGTGCAGTTGGAGGAGGCAGATCACTAGGGGTTGCCTGTGAAGAGTATGTCTTGTCCCAGTCTCTTTCCCTCCCTCCCTTCTTCCCTCCCACCCATGAGGTGAGCAGTTTTGCACAGTCATGCTCCCACCATGACTGTGCCTTACCATGCGGTAACCAACTGACAGAGACTGAAACCATGAGCCCCAGAAAACCTTTACATCATTTTCTCAAGTATCTGTTAGGTCACAGCAATGAGAAAAATCTGATTAATAAAACTTTCAAGCCTTCCTCTAACCCCTGGTTGCGTTTTGTTTTGTTTGCTTGTTTTGTTTTGCTTCTTGGCTTGTTTGTTTTTGACAGAAATAGGGGGCCGCGCCTCACGGGTTCTCATCCAAACTCCTCTGGCCAGGTGGTCCTGCAGCTCAGCAGGTACCTAGCGGGGCCTGCATAGCCTGCTCTTGTGGCTCAGCCAAGGAGGAGAGCCCTGTTGTTGGGGGTTCCTCCATCTGGCCACTCCCCCTGCGCCCCACGTCTCTTTGCTGCTTGTCTGGTGCAGAACTTCCTGCTCGCTGACATTGAACCCTTGCTAAAGACACCAGAGTGACGCTTAACAGCCTAAATGTGGTCTCTTCAGAGCCGTAGAGATAGGGCCGCCCCCTGCGCCAAGCCTCCCGCATACAGGACTCCCCTCAACCCCCCACCAGTCCCTCCTTTCCAGCGGAAGTCTAGCTCCACACGCCTCGGTGCTCAGAGGCCCTTAATAGGTGTAAAATAGTGCGGACTTCCATACCTGCCTCCCCCCCCCCCGAGGCTGGGGAACATGAGGGCAAGGGGGCTTCCAGCACCCCAAGACTGCCTCGTTCATGGACAAGCACCTCCAGGACCTCGCACAGGAGGGGTCTGAGCAAACAGCCCACACACACTCCTATTCTAGCCAAACTCCAGGCTATGGAAGGCGAAAATGGACCACGAGTTGCCATAAAATTGAGGAAGTGACCGAGGGAAAGGGGAGCATGATTGAAGATATGCACGTAGGCTGCTGGGGTTGCTTGTACAGGTGGCGCAGGGTGGGAATACGCACACCCGGAATGACAAATGAGCCATACAGTCTGCATGGCCTGTCCGGCCAGGGCTGCACGGGATGTTTGCAAGGTAACCGAAAACCAGCCGCAATCCTCCTGGGCCGTTTCGTAGGTCTGTGGAGAGCCGGTTCTTTCACTGGAGCTAGCTAGATAACCACCCCCCCCCCCATATTACCATGAGCTCTTTACATCCTTCAGGCTTGCCAGGCAGGGGTGGACATTATTGAACTCTGGGCCCTACCCGGAGGCTCTGTGTTTGGGGGCTTCTCAGAAAAGTGCTGCTGACCAGCCTTTGGATGTGCAGAATTTAACTGGGCTGAGAGTCTCCTTACGCTCTTGACCTTATGGTCTTCCTTGCACGTTGGCAAGAAACACAGCATTTTCAGAGATGAATGCTCCGACAGGGATCTGAGCTGTTGGAATTTAAGGCCAAGTCACATTTTAATAAAATATGGGCCACTCTAGTTTCGACAAGTCAAGGAAGTCATCTTAGCCACTAAAAATATCCAGCTTATTAATTTGAATTAACTGTAGTGTATTAGCGTTTCCTTCCTTTTTTCTTTCTCTTTTCTTTCTTTCTCTTTTCTTTCTTTCTCTTTTCTTTCTTTCTTTCTTTCTTTCTTTCTTTCTTTCTTTCTTTCTTTCTTTCTTTCTTCTTTTTCTTTCTTTCTTCCTTCTTTCCTTCCTTCCTTTTTTCTTCTTTCTTCTTTCTCCTTTCTTTTCTTCTTCTTTCTCTCTCTTTCCTCTCTCTTACCTCTCTCTCTTCTTTCTTTTCTTCCTTTCTGTCTTCTTTCTTGCTTTCTTTCCTTCTTTCCTTCCTGCCTCTCTCTCTCTTTCTCTCTCTCTCTCTCTTTGTGTGAGATAGGATCTCACTGTGTAGCCCAAGCTGACTTTGAGCCTCCTGTGCATTGGGATTTCAAGTCTCTACCACCATGACTCAGCTGCAATTTTTCTTCCAAATGAGTTATTAGTAGTTATTGTGAAGCTGTCCTTGGGGTGAAAGCCAATATGAAAAATATTTATAAATGACTGGGTAAACGAAAGAGTTTAAAAGTTGAAGCAGAGACATGACTCCTCAGTGCAGTGCCTGCCATGTAGTTTGATTGCCAGCTCCCACATATAAAGCCAGATACAGTGGCATGAGTTTGTAGCCCTCCCAAACCCAGGCTGGGGAAATGGAGTTATGAACAGCCGCAAGGGCAGTTTGGTCAGCCAGTCTCTATCAATTAGGAAGACCAGACCCAGTGAGAGACTCTCTGACTCAAAAAATAACGGCTCCTGATGAACAAGATGCAAGGTTGATCTCTGGCCTTCATATTTACAGCTACACTCACATGAACAAACACACACTCCTGTCCATACACACACACACACAGCATTTCCAATATGAGTTTTTCATATTAAATTATTGAAGTAATAATATTATTTCAAGACTCTTCTCCTGTATATAGAGCCTGAAGTATCTCTCTTTTTGTTTTCTTATTATATATTTAAGTTTTTCTATCTGTGCTGAGGAAACTGTGTTACGGGACCTACCAGCCTCTTTTCAATGTATTTTTATTTGGTTTAATATTCATAAACACTTCAATTTTCTTCCATCTTGTACTAGAAAAAAATTGTGCTTTTCACTTTCCTCTTTTGGAAAATAAATTAACCAAAACGTAATATGATATTTCAGTGAAAAGTGCCCCTGACATTAAACGGTCCATGAGGCATTACATTATGTTTTCCATTTTGTTCTATGCATCTTTCTAATACTGGCCAAAGCTGGTGTTCATGTAAATTGCTCTGGTTTTATGGAAAAGGATGCTGCATTCTTTTTGAAACCCAGAGCTCTCATGCAGTAATAGAAAAAAAAAGCCAGCAACAAAATAATGGGCACCGGCAATCAAACTATCATTATAGGTACATTATGTGCGGGGTGCTAAATTGGTAGAAGGCCTTTATTTTTAATTTCTGCTCATCTGTTCACCATTATTAAGCGAGCTCAGACACCAGAGGAGATTTAAGAGGGACAGAGGGTAATTATACACTTTAGGAAAAGATATTCCTCATCATAGGGTTAGAACTGCACCAAGAGAAAAGCCAGCTCAGAATTTTATACAGGGCCTCTGTGCACATTCTTGTTAGAACATGTAGCGATTTTCATTTTATAGTCAGGTTTGAGTTTCACAGAGCACTATTCCTGCTAGATCTTTATAGCCTGGCTAGAAATCATTTTGAGGTTTTTTTTAAAGGGCATTATTTTAATAAGTAATTGTTCATTTTACACTCTGTATTTAAAAATAATCCACAAGGCAGTTGATGAATTTTTAATTTTTCAATTATGGTCTGTGCCATTTGGAATGAAGCAGTGCACATTCTAAACATAATTAAGGATGTTAGTTAAATCTTGAATGATTTACAGCATAGACTTGAAATACTCAAAAAATTTAAGTTTTATGTTATTGTAGATATAACATTTATATCTAATAAACATTTAAATTTGTATATTTTTGTGAAGATAAGTTATATTTAAGTTGCATACTTTTCATTAATTTTCTTGTATATGGCATCTAGTACACACATGTATATATATATATATACATACACACACATGCACACAAACACACATACACACACACACACACACACACAAACCTTTGAAATAGCACAATAAAGAAGGTGAAGCCATTGAATCCTTCAAATTGTCTGACATTACATTATACAATCCCTCTTGGATCCCATTCTCTGATCTCTGCCTTTAAAGACAAAGATGAAAAGAGCAATCTCATTTGGTTTTAATTTGCGTTTCTATAGTAGCTAAAATTTTTTATATCTTTTCATTTACTTATGTGCCGTTCATATATTTTCCTCGGTGAAGTGATTATTTAATGCTATACATATTTTTCCAGCAGGGTTGTTTTGAGATAGTTATTTATTATATATTCTGAAAAACTGTATTTATTTATTCAATCGTGTGTGTGTGTGTGTGTGTGTGTGTGTGTGTGTGTGTGTGTGTGTGTAGAACCACAGGCGAATTCGGGAACCACCATGGACGCCTCCATCTCCTCCTTGTTTACTCTGCCCCTGGCTTCACAAGCCCTGCCCTACCAGGACCAGAAACGCAGGCCGCCCCTCTTCTGCCTGGCGTCTATGCATGGGGTCTAGGATCTGAACTCAGGACTTTCCGCCTGCAGAAGCTTAACTCCTGAATCATCTCTCCAGCCTCTCTGAAAAACTTTTTATCAGATGTATATTTTATAAATATTTCTCTCAGCATAGTATTTGCCTTCTCATTCTTTAATAGTGTTTTTTAAAGGGAAATTTCTTTCAAAGAGTTTTGACGTAACACCATTTGCCTTCTTATTTCTTTTAGGTCTCACACTTTGGGCATTATGCTCAAAGTACAAAAAAAATCTCAGAAAATGAGGAACAGAAAGGAACTTGCTGTCAGAAATTCAGAAACTTTTAGCTAGTTCTAGGTCTCTGAGATTGCTTTCATAACTTTCCCTAGAAGTTATGTTTTTAATTGTCTGAAGTCCAACTCGAGTTAAATTTTCTAAATACAATATGATGGACAGATGGAAGTTCATTAGTCTGCATGAGTATTCAAATTTTCTAAAACCATTTATGGAAAGCTTTATTTTCTCCAACAAATTGTCTTTAGAACTGTCATTTATTTGTGTGTTTCTATGTCTTCTATTTCTAGGATCTCTGATTTGTTGATGTCTTTATCATTATATCAGTACTGAAGCTTGTGATCATGAATAGTATATTTTTTATTTAGACTTTCGATCTTTCTCAATGATGCTTTATAGCTTTATATTTTTTAATCTTTTACCAAATTTATTTCTAAATGTTCCTTATTTTCATTTCTACAGTGTATAACATTGCTTTTTAATTATAATTTCTGATTAAGAATAGAACTTTAATACATTAATCTTATGATTAGAAACCTCTATGAATTTACTTGTTCTGACTTTTTGCATATCCCAACAGATTTTCTACATAGATTATTATGTTCTTGGTGAATAAAGACAGTTTTGCTTCTTCCTTTTCTAAATGAGTGTCTATTATTCCTTTTTCTTGTCCAATTGCACTGGCTAGAATCTCCTGTACAAGGTTGACAGTAGTAATGGTAGAGTACAGGCCTGGTTTGCTCCTATCTTAAGAAGAAAGTGTTCGATCTTTTGTTATTAAGAATGATGTTAATTACAAGTTTCTCAAAGATGTCTTTTTATCAGATTGATGTTTTCTTCTTTCCCCAGTTTTCTAAGACTTCTTATCATTACTGAATGTTGGATTTTGCCAAATCTCTTTTTGCATTTACTTTGATGCTCAAATGATTTTTCTGTTTGTCTGATTTTTTTTAATGCAAAAAGTTTCTTTCATTCTTGGTACAAACTTCATAAATTATCTATTTTATAGATTATTGCATTTCATTTGCTAGAATTATGCTTAAAATGCAGTGTTATTTTAAAGGACACAATGCTACTTACATACATCTTAACCAAAATTTGGACCCCAATTAAGTCTTGAATGACTTAGGGCATAGAATTCCAGAATCTATAGGATTTTTAAAGAAAAAAAAAACAAAGTAAGTATTATATTTTCACAGTATTCTCTTCATACCATATACTACAAGTAAATTATGCACTGCATCTATATGGCTTTTTAATTATAAAATTTATTTTATATTGCCTATGCAAATGAGCCACATCTAACCCACCTTCAGTGTCCTTCGCAGCATCTTGCACAGTGTGTGGCTTTCTCTTCTGTAGGTGCTCAATCCAGTACTCACTGATTAAAGAGGATAGATTGAATAAATTGATTCCTGACCCCTACAGTCCCTCAATATAAATGATTTCAGGATTTTGTTCTTTTAAGAGCAACTAGAAGAGAACTGATGTACTTTGATGTCCACGCATAAAAATAGCCAGGGGAGAAAGCTGGAAAAGTATTGAAAATTGGAAGTGGGGACAGTCAACATGGGTTCCAGGATAGCTTTCTTGTGTTCTCACTTCCTAGGGTTTGGTCAGCTGTACTGGTTGTTCAATTGCATGAAGACACCCCAGTCCATTTACTGAGTTGATGTTTCTTCTTAAAGAGAGACCGTTAAGAATGGATGACTTCTCAGAACTGTTCTTTTCCCAGGCAGTTCATTGGAGTTGGGATATCTAATGCATGTACAATTGTACTAGCATAGGATTATGCCACTTCTATCTTTTTTCTTGCTATTCATATTATTAGATAGAAGTAGTTCTTGTTTGTTTGTGGTACTGGGAATTGAACCCAGTACATTCTGGGCAAGCGTTCTACCAAGGAGGCACATCTCCATCCCTTCTTTTTGCTTTTTCAGTTGGAGACAGAGTTCACTCTGTTTCCCAAACCAGCCTTCAACTCACTGTGTAGTCAAGACAAACCAACTTTAGATCTTCCTGCCTCTATAGAGCTACTCAGTAAGTGGAAGAATAGAAAAAGATCAGAGGTGCATGATGCAAATATTAGCTTGACTATAACATCAGCATCATTTAAGTTTTCTTTCTTAATTTCTGCATTTATCTATAATAAATATTTTTAGCTTTTTGCCTTAGTTTTAATTTATTTTTAAATTAGCATATAGAATAATAGGCTTCCTTGTGATATTTTCACACTTGCTTAGCTTTGGTTGATTCTACTCCCCTCATCAGCCTAGCAGCCATCCCCACTGTACCTTCTACCCCAAGGGTTTCTCCTTTCACCTCACGATGCATATATTTCATTACCTTTCCTGCCAGGCTCCCTTAATACCTATTTTTTCAGTTCTCATGGGCCCCTTTCTAGTTTTCTGGCCTATACCCATATTATTCTTACATGTTAATAAATACACATATATAAGCTAAGAGCTTTAGATGAATGAGAGCATGTAGTATTTGTCTTTCTGAGTCTGGCTACCTTGCTCGATATAATATTTTCCAAATACAAATGTTTATAAATCCAGTTAAACACTAGTAGTGACATGGTGTTATCCATGTCAATAATCAAGCCACTGGCTATCTTTCCTACTATAGTCATTTAAGTCCTATCTTAAATTTAGTTTAGTTTGTATCTCAGAAATCTGCAATGAATGACAAGATTTTGCCACATCTGTAGATGGGAAAAATGGCAGTATTGTGTATGATATTAGAGTTTACCAAATATTTCCTCCACAGCCAAATAAAGGTTCATGAAAAAAAATAGTTGGGTTCATTGCAAGTAATCTAAAAAATTAATAAGAGTGGATAGAGTAAAATGAAAGTATTAGAAGATTATCGGACAGAGTACTGCCTTTGGTCAGAACCACATCAACCCTGGCCAGAATGACAGCAGCAATGATGAAGATACACAGCACAGATCGAACAGTTAAGAAACAACCAATTATGAAAAGTTCTGCTCTTATCAGAAAGTGTCATAAAAGATAAAAAAAACTGATTAGTTTTCCAAAGAGTGGGAAAATTTCTGGTGTTGCTCAGCAAATGTTTTTATCTGATGGTGGTGGGGTATCAAGGGCAAGGATGAGTCACACACATCTGCTAATAGCCACTATGTATTTTGATATCAATAAACAAATTTTTCTCAGTAATTAGCTATACTTGAGGTATAAATGTCAATATTTTGATATTAGTAGCTGAGCAAATAATTTAAGACCATGTTACATACCATGTCTTAGCCTTCAGCTCTTTTTTATACAGGGTTACATAGACTATTCTGATATAAGCATATAATGTACTTTGAACATATTCTCTCCCTCCCTGTGATGGTTACTGTTAATTGCTAGCTTGGTAAGGTCTAGAATCACCTGGGAGACAGGTTTCCAGGCACAAGGGTGAAAGATTTTCTAGACTGAAACTAGCCGCTGAGAATATCTGTGCGGGATTGTCTTCACTATAACTCATGTGGAAGGGCCCTTTGATTAGGGGATCAGTCTCTGGAGGGGAGTCCAGAACATAAAATGGAGAGAACAAACTGTGCACAAGAAAATCATCAATAATCATTGATGATTATTGTCTGATTATTGATTGTGACTGTTATGGGAGCAGCTGCTTCAGGCTCCTCACATCTTGACACCCCCACTGTAAGGTACACCACCCTTGATCTGTGAGTCCAAAGAAACTCTGTCTCCCTTAAGTTGCTTTGTCAGGGTATTTTCTCATAGCCCCTCCCCTCCTCCCTCTTCTCTCCTCCCTCCTCCCAGACAGGTTTCCTTTTACTTTCATAACATCTGCTACCACATCTTCATCTGTCTACAAAGTCTTGGACCCAGGAATGAGAGAAAGTATGCAATCTTTGTATCTGTAAGACCAACTTAATTGATTTTATATGATTATCTTCAACTTGGTCCATTTTCCCATAACCACCTAACTTCATCTTTTTAATGACTAAAACTTTCAAGTATGCATGCAAATCACATTTTCTTTATCTGTTCCTCTGTTATTGGCCATCTAGGTTGGTTCCATAGCTTAGCTATTGCAAATTGTGCTGCAGTAAAAATTGATGTGTAAGTATCTCTATTAAACCATTTTTAAAGAACGCCTTATTGGACACAATTTAATCATTGTGTGTGTGTGTGTGTAAAGAGCACACTTCTTCCTTATTGCTTTGCTCTGGGTTTCCTAGGCTCTAGCCTCCAGGATCAGAATATACGTTGCGTCCATATCCACCTGGCATTTTTATCTGGAGAGCTGAACTCAGGTCCTTTTACTTGTGAAGCAAAGACTTCTAACTCCTGAGTCCTCCATAGATCTTAATCATTCTTTCATAATTTATTTACTTTAATAAATTTATTAAATTTACATTTTTATATATATGCTTCTTGCCTCCCTTGTTCCCCACTCCCTTCCCTGCTCTCATCCCATCCATCCCACCCTTGCCATTAACCAAATTGTACTAAGACTTTTCCCTTGTACCTGTAGAGTACTATCTCCTAAGTGACTATGAAAAGCCATATGCATAAAAATTATGTAACATACAGATTACTAGAATAATAAACAAACACCTGTGTACCACTACCACATCTTTGCCCATCATGTAATCTTTACAATTATATTGTTTCTTCTTTCTTTCTATGACAGCTCAATCCTGAATTTTGTATAAAGTGTTCTTTGAAGTTTTGTCATATGCTTATGTCTTTAAACATTGTATTATTTGGTTTGTATGCTCTTGAACTTTGCACAAATGAATTCAATAATTACACATTTGGTTATTTGTTTATGTCACATTAAGTAAGTAACATTCACATAGCTCAATTATTTAGATGTTGCTCACTTTTTTTTCTGCTGTGGAGTACTTTACTAGTGTGGTACACCAGGTGTTTTAGCAAAAAAAATATGTTCTGTGTTCTGAAACTTTTAAATTAGTACTTCTATAATGTTTCTCAGTAATTATAGATTGTCTTACAAGAAATCCAGCCATTTCCTTCTTGGGAAGTTACATAGAGCAGGTGGCTCACAGCTCTTCTTTGGCTTCACTGGTTCAACTTGATACAGGTTATGTTGCTGAGTCTCCCTGATTTCTTTTATTTTATGTCTTTTTTTAAATTTCTTCCACTCATACAAAGTTGATAAGTATCCCATTCCTCGCCTTGCTCCCTACCCCCTTTTATTTTATGTCTTTTTTTAATTTCTTCCACTCATACAAAGTTGATAAGTACCCCATTCCTCGCCTTGCTCCCTACCCCCTTTTCCCTTCCTTTCCCCCCTCCCTCCCTTTCTCCCAGTGCCCTGCCCCCTTCCTGGAACATCTTTTAGTGTGCATGTCAAATTTCCCTCTGGGTCCTCCTCTCTGATAAGGTGTAAGGACTCAGTAGCATTGCTTAGAGCTCTTTTTTTTTTTTAATTCAACTGTGTGCATGTGCATATGTATGTGCAGCGCGCGTGCGCATGTGTGTGTCTGGTGTGTGTGTGTCTGTGTATGTATAGAACCACAGACGAATTCGGGAACCACCATGGATGCCTCCACCTCCTTCTGCCCCGGGATTCACAGGCTCCGCCCTACCGGGACCAGAAGCGCAGGCAGCCCCCGCTTCTGCCTGGCGTCTATACGTGGGATCTGGGATCCGAACTCAGGACCTTCCGCCTACAAGGCGGAAGCTTAACCCCTGAGCCACCTCTCCAGCCCACTTAGAGCTCTTTTTTGTGTTCCCCTTTTGTATAGGAACGCTATTGTGGTTGTTAATCCCTTGCCTCTAAGGATCTTAGTGCCTGTGATCCATGCTAGACTTTGGGGAGTCAATGATATGTTGGTCATTGTGCAGGTCATGCAAAGTCCTATTATGATTACTTCGGTCCTAACTTGTATGGAGTATCTTGCATATTGTTGCTCCTCCCCATCTTTAGGCTCTTACAATCTTACCGCCCCCTCTTCTGCAATTTTCCCTGGAGTCTCCTTGATTTCATCTGCATCATGGCAATAGCAGTAGTATCTATGTGGAAGGGTTACTAAAAGGATTAGGTGGGCTGACTAGATGGCTCAGGGGTTAAGACTGTCTCACAAGCAGAAGGTCCTGAGTTCAGATCCCAGATCTTGTGTAAAAATGCCAGGTGGAAATGGTGGCAGCCTGCACTTCTGACCCTGATGGGTAGAACCTGAGAAATCCCAGAGTGGAGCAAGAAGAAGGTAGAAGCAATTCATGATGATTCCTGAAGTCACCCTTGGTCCTCCACAGGGACATGCAGTGCCCTCTGACACACACACACACTCACGCACAGGCACATAAAATAAAATAAAAGGATTGTGTGATATAATACATACCAAGTATTTGAAATGTATGTAAGTGTCCAATATGCATACTTCATTGGAAAAGACTGAAATTGGTGACATTGACAGTTGAGTAACTGTGGTCTAAAGGAATTAATAAAACTCCTATACCATGTCATGGTTTAAATACGAGTTGTCTCTCACAGGCTCCTCAATTGCTGTTTGGAAGGGTCATGGCACCTTTAGGAGGTGGAGCCTTGTTGGAGGAAGGCACGTCACAGGGGGTGCCCCCACTACCATCTTCTCTCACAGTTTGCAGCTGCTCTCTCAGCCTCCATGATGGTCATCACTTAGGCCACCTCCAGTTTTCAGCAGCCAGCCATGCCTTTTCGGTCATGAAGGACTATGCCTCCTCTCTGGAAATGTAAGTGAAATAAACCCTCCTTTTTTCCCTTAAGCTTAAGTCTGAGTGTTGTCTCACAGCAGCGGATAGTGTAACTGATATACCCACCTTGAAATAGTAATGAGCTTAATTATTGTAATCAGTGTTCAGAGTACATTTCAGTATTGTTCATCCCTCAATAACTCTTTTTGGCAGGAAGACAACTTTTGTACCACATTGGCATCCCCAATACTATAGCTTTCTTTTTGTTAGAAAGAAGACTCCCTTCTAATAACAAACATTTCATAGCAAAACTCCCAATATTATACTGTCTTGTATTTAATATTGGATCAAATAAAGTAAATTTGATACCTCAAAATAAAGTAAACTTAATACCTCAAAATATTTCCTTGGCAAACTCCCTTGCTGCCCTCCACGCAGGACTGGGAACCCTTGCTGCATTCCTCTTTTAAACAGAAGGTGTAGCCAATCACTATGTCAGCTACTCTTAAGTATTTTTAAATGTTAGGAAAGTAAATCCCTTTAATCTCACTCCCAGCCTTTGCTTTTCCAGCACTTTTATTTTTCACAGTCTTTTCTGAACCTTCTCCAGTGTTTCCACATTTCCAAGTTGCAGAAGCCACAAATGGTCCTAGCGTTTGGGTAGCACTCGTTTAACAAGTGTCACAGGGTGAGGGGTTCTGTGAAGACATGTGGGTTATAGGAAAAGATGAAAAAAATCCAAATAAAAATAAATGTCATTAAACAATTTGGGTCTATAATGTCTGATGAAAAGGATATCATAAAGCAATGCAAATGACTGTGTTTCTTGGACCTTATCTCTCCCATGCTTGTGTTGGTCTGCTGTGTAACAGGATATGCAGTCCGTGTCTCTAACCCATAAAAATGCAGGAATGAATCCCATATGTACCTTGGCCTATTCTTCGTGATGTAGACTCTGATTAACCCCTCGGCCACACAAGTAGAGTTAACATGTCTTTCCAGACAATTCTGTGTTTCATTGCTCGGACTCCTGTTGGCCTGCTGCTGAAGTGAAGCTGTTGTTCTTGCTCCTTCCTCAATCCACTCTGGGATCCTGGAATCCGGTCCTGGGAACTAAATGACCATTTCCTTGCTCTGCCTTTTGAAGCATTAATAAAACACAAAGAATATCACTTTTATTAGTGTAGGTGGGAATTATGAGCTAACTAGAGATTTTTCCAAAATCCAGAGTTGGCTGCAAGTTGATGTGGTAATTGATCAAAGCCCTTGGGGCCACTGTACAGAAATGAAGAATGTTAGGTTCTTGGGTTTTCATTCAAGTTAATGCTTTGGAGTCCCAAAGGACGGACATGTTAATCATGAGTTAGCAGCTTTCTCAGTCTGATTTTCTTTCTAACAACACGTTCTCTGACTCAATTAGAGTTCCACAGAAAGATCAACCATCTTCAGTCATAAGATGCATTCCCATTCCTGGCTTTCCCTCTCATTACCTGTGTCATTCTGGAGTCTCCTACTTCCCTGAGACTGAACAATGATGTCTGCTATGTTATTTTGAGGATCAGTGGGACAAATGATAAAGATGTGCTGGGTGAACTCTACCGCTGAGCCAAAATAAAAAGTTGCATGTCAATCACCACCAATAGGCAGAGGCTACCAAGTTGAGACCCTAGTGCATGTGGTCCAACCCAGGGCTTGTGGCTGAAGAGTCTGTGAGTTAAGAATGGATGTTACATGTTTAAGGAACCATGAAAACAAATTTAAACGAACAGAGGCACGATAAGAACATGCAATGGAGATCATGCCAACCAGGAAATCTAACATAATTTATGCTCTGTCCCTTTAAGAAAAAAGTTGCTGATCCTGAAAAGGGTAGAAATAAGTCTCTAGACTCTCCATTTGCAACATCCCTACTCTCTTGTTGCTGCTGCCCTGTCTCAAAACCTCTCCTAATCTTGCACAGAAGGCCATGGATGAAAACGGCCACTATTTTATCATCGGCTGGTAGGCACAGGGATTCTTCCATCACATGCCAAAGGTCAAAACAATTCTCAGACTGCATGGCTTCAGCAGGCAGCAAATTCATGTGTTTAATTTCAGCTGTGGGCACAAATTATTTTAGTAAAGACCAAAGGATTTTACATGTTGTATTTTTTGTTTCCTTTCTAATAATCCGCTGCAAATAGAATTAGATCGTCTCTCCCTGTTTCTCTTATCATCACAATCTTCAAAACGCCTTAATCTAAACTGATACTGGTGGCAAAGGGCTTCCAACTTAATTAAATTGAGCCATGTGAATTCTGGATCAAGATTAAGAAAAAAAAATTAAAGCATTTATTGTGTTGAAATTTCTTACGCCAATTTTCTGCTAAAAAGGAGGATTTGAAAGGTCAAGGATTTTTGCAGCGCTGAGTTAGTGGTATATTAGTTACAGTAATTCAGCCTGAAAATTCCAGTAGAAATCAATACAATGGAATGTCATGAATTACAGTAGGCCACAACTGTAATCAGCTCATGGGAAAAAAAAGATGTGTGTTTTCCTATTGAGAGTGGATAAACCAAACCCTGAAGCCTATTTGGAGCCTAAGGAGACCCAGGGGCATGGATCATCACTGTTTTGCTGAAAACAGCATTGCTGAGTTCCATCTCTCCTTTTGTTTACTGCAGCATGCAGGCACATAGAGTTAGTACAGTCTGTATTCTGTCTACAGAGATTCGTATATTCATTTAGTGGATGTTCTATGAGTCAGACAATTCCCAAAGCATGGGGACCATAAGTAACAGAATGACGAAAACCTTATGAATTATTTTTGTCCTAATTTCAGGTGCAACACACACACACATACACACAATATACACACAAATGCATAAGTCAAACTTGAATATTCTTTTTTTATATACTTTAGTGTGTGTGTGTGTGTGTGTGTGTGTGTGTGTGTGTGTGCACTGTGTGTCCCTGTGGAGAACCAAGGGTGACTTTAGGAATCATCCTGGATTGCTTTTACCTTCTTTTTGCTTTGCTCTGTAGTTTTCTGGGCTCCTCCCACCAGAGCAAGACGTTCAGGCCACAGCAGTTTCCTCCTAGAGTTTTTATGTGGAATGGGGGATCCAAACTCAGGACCTTCTGCTTGTGAGGCAGGTCTTAAGCCCTGAGCCCAGACTTGAACATTCTTATACCACAGATCTTATTTTTACCAATACAGGGCAGATGACTCAGAACTGGAGCATAATAAAGACACATAAATATTTGTTGAACAAAACTTCCCTTAAGAATATTATAGGGTTATTGGGCTTTTATTGAAACACAATGTCCAGATCACATATGAATTTTTACTCAGCGGAATACTATCTAATTTTACAAATCCCTGTGCTTCTAAAGCTCAGATAATTAATAGGGCCCTTGAGAAACAGCTAAGTTGGTAAAACACTTGCCTTCCAAGCATGGGGACCTGAATGTGAACCCCCAAACTCAGATCAAAAAAAGTTAGCATGGTTGTACATATTTGTGATCCCAAAGCCAGGGAGACAAAGAGCCTGGAGCTGCCTGGCCAGCTAACCTAGCATATTTTACAAGCTCCATACCAGTGAGAGACCCATCTCTAAAAATAAGGTCAATGGTTTCTTAAGGAATGATAAGGTTGTCCTCCAGCCTTCCCATGCATGTGCATACATGCATATTCACCTTCTTACACACATGCACCTGCACAGAGATGAACACACACATGTGCACACACACATATACATACATGCGTGTTCACCTTCTTATACACGTGCATCTGCATGCAGATGAACACACAAATGCATGCACACACACAGTCACATACACTCACACACATGTATGCATACATGCATGGAGGTAAACACACATACATGCGCACACACATATGCACACACACACATGCACACACATGCATGCACACACAGATTAAATAATGAGCAATGCCAGAAGAAATTTTGGGGTACTCACTTAATGAACTAATCTTCAAATTCGTATAAAAGGCAAATATATTAACTAAAGTTATGGTAATAAAGTGAGGCTCCAGTATAAAAATAGATAGGCAGCATGATGATGTAGAATGATCTGGAAATATGCTATAGAGCATGTGATATTCTCAAATTCATTCCATAAAAAAGATAGCTTACCTTGATAAATTATTTGAAGACAAATGGGAGGACTCAGTGAAAAGAATTTTGGTTTGTTCTTCAACTATATATAAAAACAAATATTCTAAATTATATATTTTAAATATTAAAAAACACATAAGGTATTTTTTGTAATAGTTGAATGATATGATTAATGCCAAAAATGTGAAGGGTTGTTGCAAAGATCTGATAACAAAATCTCTGAATATTGATGAAGGTGCTATAAGTAAGGCTGAATGGCAAATCAAATAAGAAAAAACTGTAGCATATAAAAGAGATAGCTTCATCCATAAATAGTGATCTTTTTTGAAATAGCTAAAAAAATCAGATGAAGAATAGGACAGAAAAAAATCAGGTAAACATAAACAGAGAAGCTCAAGTAAACGTTGACTAGATGAAAGGTCCTCTGACTGATCCATTATCAGAGATAAATTGTTGACTATGAAATGTAAAATTTTGCCTTTCTTCATGACAACGTGACAGAATATACAAAAAGGTAGCCATTGCAGTTCGCCTGCATGGTTGCTGACAAATGACCATCAGATGGCTTAAGGGAACAAGGGATTTAGTGTCTCTTACTATTGTCTTGTTACAGTTCTCAGTCCAGCTTGACAGGAGAGCTCACACCAATACCAGGGCCCAGGGAACTGGCCACACCATCTCTCTATAATAGTTGAGAGAGAGACAATCCTTACTTACCAGACCAGCATGTTTGGCCAAATGTGCATCTTCTTCAACTGACTCTCAGTATTTTATTCATCTGTTCAGGGCCTAGTCCCTACCCACCATAGGCTGGGTCTTCTCCATCAGCTAGACAATCTCCTGCAGGTTTGCTCTGGGCTTAACCCAACCACCAATTCTCCACAAATGCACCCAGAGCTCAAACCCTCAACTGTCAAGTTCACACATGTGTCTAACTATTACAATAACCTCAAAATCTAACTTCTAAAGATTTTTTTAAGAAAGTGACTAGACAAACACAAGGAAACATTCATAGGGAGATGTAATAATTTACATATAATAACAAAAATTGAGCCAAAAGGATAAAGCTAACTAGCTTAAGTATCATGCACTAAGATATTTTGGGCAACAATTAAAAAAAAGACAGATTCTAATTCTAATATATACAGAAGATTGGGTATTTATGTGTTGTGATTTCTGTACATTCTTTGCAGTCACCTGATGTACCTCTATGTTGCTTCATGTTGCTGATAGGACTGTAGGACCCTAATGACATAGGGAAGCAGGTTTTTTTTTTTCTGGGTACAATTTTGGTTACCCTTTATAGTGCAACTTTGCAGGAGAATTCATGCCAGCATCAGAAATCCAGGGCGCTGGCCACAGCATATCACAGGAATTGTTGAGAGAGGGGCAAACCTCCTTACCTGCCAGACTGTGAGTCTGCTAAAGTATGCCACCTCACCCCCAACCCTCCAAAAAATCTGAACCAGCCTTTCCTTGTCCACTTGCCCAGGGAATGATATGACCCCCTATGGGCTCCCTCATCGATTAAACACTCCCACAGAGACTTGCTCAGGACCTGTCTTACTATCAATTCTTCAAAAATGTGTTAAAGGCGCCTTTCTTAAATTTTTTCTTAAATTTTATTTTTTTTATTTATTCAGTTGTGCATGTGTGTGCATGTGCGTGTGTGTGTGTGTGTGTGTGTGTGTGTAACCATGGGCGAATTCGAGAACCACCATGGACCGCCTCCATCTCCTCCTTGTTTACTCTGCCCTGGGGGAGTAAATCCCTACCAGGCTCCACCCTACCAGGACCAGAAATACAGGCTGCCCCAGCTTCCGCCTGGCGCCTATATGTGGAGTCTAGGATCCGAACTTGGGACCTTCCTCCTGCAAGGCAGAGGCTTAACCCCTGAGCCACCTCTGCAGCCCCTAAAGGCTCCTCTCTTAATTGCCAAGTTGACACCTGTATCTTAACTACAGAACATCAGCTTGCTTGATTAAAATGATATAAATGTATACTGAACAACAGAACAAGATCATCAATGGGTTACTGCAGTAACAATGTATTCATGATTGTTAAGTGAGCACCGTAGTATATAGTGTGATGTTCATGTAAAACTATAAAGACGGCAGAAAAAAAAAAAACCCCAAAAAACAAAGAGAAAAGACAGGCCACAAAGAGAAACGCACTAAGGAGCTTATTACAGCTATCATTGAGAAAGGGCAATTATACCTTTGCTTTCCTTTTTAAAATAAAAAGATATTGCTCTTGAATAATAAAAGTAGGCACAATTTTTAAATGAAAAAGATAAATATTTGAGCTCAGAATGAAGTAACTCTCTAGGCGCTGCCACAGACTCTAGGTGCTACCACAGAACGACTCTTCATTCATTGCTTTTGCTTGGTAAGTTGTTAGGAAGAGAAACTTCTAGGCATCTAAGTTGCCCAGTCTTCCCCTCTATTTCCCTCCCTTCTGTCTGCTCCTTGGTGGTGAGGTAGACATGGTACTAGTCGCCAACCTATTGCTCTGTTGCCAGGAGTGAGAGTATGTTTCGCTAAGCATTAAGTTTTTCCTCAGTTTTTCCTTAAAAGACTAACTAACAATTGTAAATTAATAAATGACAAACTTTCTCATTATATACTGCTGCTGTCCAGGCCCTTCCTGCAACTCCGGCCAAATTTCCATTAGCCTAAATGGGAAACATCTCAGAAAAGACTGCAATTTTGGCATAAGGATCCTTGTGTAACATGTTCCTTCCTGGACAAATTACTCTGTGGAAGAATTAATAATTGGCTCCATGTCTGGAGTCCTACAAGAAAGGCTTCATGTAGCCCCCAGTATAACCTGGGATACTAATGCGTAGTTAGGCCATTAATAAAACATACATGCTCATTATCCAGTGGCCCATTAGACCTCTTTCTCACATCAATGCCATCAGAAGTCTGTGGTGTGGTGGTGGTGGTGGTGGTGGTAGTGGTGGTGGTGGGGTGTGTGTGTGTGTGTGTGTGTGCGCGCGCGCGTGTGTGTTTTCTTAAAGAACGCAGTGTGTTCTGAATTGCTACCAAGCACCATTTAAATTCCTACCCAGGCTATTTAAAAAAATGGGTATCTGGCTCAAAAGAGTAGTCGTTCCTGTGTTCTACTATGCAAAGATAGATATTGGCACTTCTCTGACACCACTGTTAGGAGCCAAACTCCACAGCAAGTGGTATTATAGAGAAGGGAGGGCTGGGGAAGGAGTCCAAGAGATGGCGCTACATGGCATCAGAACTTAAAACTGGCCTGGTCTGTCCAGAATCAGATCCCAGCTGCCTCACTGTGCCTTCTCGCCTATGGGAGCCTTTTTTGAAGCTCTATGTTCTCTCAAATTGAAGACTGATACTAAGAGGAGGTGGCATCTTTTCTTCCCTAGTCACTAAGTCCATGCAAGTGACTGTGTAGTCCAGCCTCCACAGCACCAGACTCAGCCCACCGAGGATTCTACATTAAAAAGAAATAATGACTTTCTCTGCACCTACCACATACTGACTCTTTTTCTTGACATTAGTCCCTAAACCACAGAATGACAAGTATTACATAGTGCTAACAATGTAGTAAGTGTTACATAAGCAACCCAGAGATGCCTTAATCATATGGAAGGACATGCAGCCATGAATATACAGACACTACACCACTCAAGGAACTTTGACAACTATAGATTTTGGTATCTGAGGGGGTTTAGAATCAATCTCTATGGATACCAAGGTATATGAATGTAAAAGCCACACAACACATTAGGAATAGATTGGGGAGGCAGAAGGGAATTAAAAGAATAGACTGACTCTCTAGGTTCTCAGGGATTGGTCGCCACAGGGAGAGGTAGATTCCAGTCCAATGAATGTGCACACCATGTGGGAAGTCTATAGCTACCTAATGATTCAGAGAGTTAAAATAAACCAAGTGTGGCTGTAAGAATAATCCTTAACATGCCAAGCAAATCGAAAGGAGGACGAGGTGGGAAAAGTTGTCTTTTTTACTTTCCTAGTGGAAACACCCAAAAGCAAAGGCAATTTTTCTTTTGTGTTGAATGTGCTTTAAGTCCTCTAAGCCTTGGACACAGTCACAAACCAACCATGTTCACCATTCAGTTCCTTTATCTGCTTTTTAGCTGCATAATGCCATTAGCTTTGGGTAAGAGAAAATATTCAAATTTCGTCAGGCCTCAGATTTCACATGTCAAAAAAGTTCAACATGGGCTAGAGAGATGGCTCAGGGATTAAGACTCTACCTTGAAATCAGAAGGTCCAGAGTTCAGATCCTAGGTACCATGTAAAAGACTCCAGAAGGAAATGGGGGCAGCTTACACTTCCTGCCCTGGTGAGCAGAATCTGAGAAATCCCAGAGTGAAGCCAAAAGGAGGTAGAATCAATTCAGGATGATTCCTGAAGTAACTCTTGGTCCTCCACAAGGCCATACAATACACTGTGATACACACACACACACACACACACACACACACACACACACACATGTGCACGCAAAATATATAAATAAATAAGTAAATAAATAGATAGATACAGTTTTTTTTTAGTTTAACACCTAATCACCAATGAGAAAGCAATAGCAAATCAGCAGAAAACACATTTGAAAACTTTTCAGGTCACTGGAAAACTATGAATATCTGTTACACAATGAAATTGCTTAATTACTTCAGAGTTGTGAATCCAGGTTGTGTATACTAAAGTGTGGGTGATTTGTGCTTGTTTGTGCCTTTTAAATTTTTATTCTGTTGCTGATCCAATACTTTCAACCACTTAGGGTATTTCAACCTAAGTTCCTTGTTTTTTAACAGAGCTGGTGTTGAACACTAGGGAGAGGCTGAATAAGGCAGAAGCCATAGCTCCTATACACTCACACTTTTTAATGGGGAAAACCAACTCATTTATCATATAATCTTTGCAATAATTTCTACGGCTTTATGGAAGCCCTTTCATTCCCTATCCATGCTTCAAAATCTCTTAGAGGCTTTCCAACACTTCCCTAAAGCAGATAGAATTAATCGCCACCCAAAGCACCTCTTTTCTTCAGAGTACCGATCTTGTTTCTGGAAGAATATAGATTCGGTGTGATGCATCATGATTGATTGTATGTGTTTAAAAATGCTGAGAAGACATGAGAATCTTCAGTCAGCTAAGGTCAATTGTCATTCATCTTAGAACATGATGATATTCAGTAGAGTTTGACATGTTACAGAAACACCATAGGTGCTTCCTCAATTGACATGAATCTCATTTGAATCTTAGAGTTTTGGATCATTCCTTTGATTATGTCTTCCTCATGAAAAAAACCACACACCCTTGAAGACTATAGAATTAGTTTTCAGATTGATAATGCTGCAATACCTCCAATACTCTTTCATTTTAGAATAATGAACAGGTAAGTAACAGCAAGGATGGAAGTGGAGACAGAATTTAAGGGAGTCAATTAAAGCTTTAATCAAATGTAAAGTCCATTCCTGTGGCAACTTAAGTGGAGACTTAGGTTTTATTTTCAACATTCTTAAAATCATTGTTAAAAACAATAAAATCTGGTCAGCACATACATTTCATAAATTAAAGGCTTTACTTCACAGGCAAAAGGATCTGAGTTTGAATCCCCAGATCCCACATAAAAATACTGGGAAGAAATTAGCAGCAGCCTGTACTTCCATTTCTAGAAAGCAGAGCCTAGGAACCCCAGAGCAAAGCAATAAGAAGGTAGAACAATCCAGGATGATTCTGAAGTCACTCTAGAGCCTCACAGGCACACTCAAATATACTCTTACACACGTACCTGCATATGTATATGCAGGAGTGTATATATACCCAATCACATGCAGAACACACACACACACACACACACACACACACACACACACACTCCATTATTTCAGAACAGAGTTACTATGTCCAAGTAAATTTTTTGTAAGATAGACGTTCCAGATAATTCTTTTAAAAAGCAAGACATGGGCTGGAGAGATAGTTCAGGGGTTTAGACTTTGCCTCACAAGCAGAAGTCCTGAATTCAAACCCTGGGTCTCATGTGAAAGTGACAGGCAGAAAAGTCCTGTACTTCTGACCCTGGGGGGGGGGGGGTTAGAGCCTGGGAAATTCTAGAGCAAAGCACAAAGCCGACCACAGAGACATGCAGTGCCCTCTCTCTCTCTCTCTCTCTCTCTCTCTCTCTCTCTCTCTCTCTCACACACACACACACACACACACACTGCATTGCTTCAGAATAGAGTTATTATTTCCAAGTAAATTTTTTATAAGTTAGATATTTCAGATAATTCTTTTAAACAGCAAGTCATACTCTGGCAAGATAGCTCGGCAGGTAAAGCATCACTTGCCAACTTGGCAACCTGAGTTTGATCCAGAATGTACATGGTAGGAGGGGATAAATGGCTTCTGAGAGTTGTCTTCTGACCTTTACATATGCACCACGGTATGCATATGTGTGCCCTTCCTCTCAAATAAATATGCATTTTAAAACAGCACATCATCTTGAGGCTGTTTATTTGTTGATGCTTACTTTCATACACTTTGGAATAATTTCTGAGGCAACTCAACTGATAGAAAAGTCAACAGGCTAATTGAAAAGTAGCCAATTGATGCAGTTTTTTTCTTCTATTGTTATTTTATTCTGATTTCTCCATAACTGTCTTCTCATTATTACCAAGTTTATATTCCATAATAAATATAGAATCATTGGGAAGCTCCACATAGGTTTTTATCAAGCTTTCATTTTTCCAAAAAGCTTTAAAATAAAATAATAACTATTATTTATAAAATTAAGTTATTTTATAAATAAAAGGAAGCTATACAAGATTTGCAAGGTCCTGCTCCCATATAATGTCATTTAAATTGCATAATTGTAGTTTTTGAAATCTACTTTTTACATACATACTATTTTCATTGGCTGTGCACCAGTGAAATTTTTGGTGTAGACTGAAAGTGTCAAAAATTTGGTCTTTGAAGTTTCTACAAATTATTCTTGGCTTTCATTCATTCCTACACCATCTGTAATCCTCTAAAGACAAGGGTGTCCCTCCTTTTTTCTTAGAATCATGGTAAGAACATTCATCTAGCATGTTCTCACATCACTAATGAAACAATCTGCCCCTAACAGAGGCTTCATGAGCAAACAGGTCCACTGCAGTGTGTCAAACTCAACATGTCACCCATAAAAGCTGATCATTTAAAGAGACTTCATCGAGAAAGATTTAGCTTATACCATTATCACTTTGCTTATGGTTAAAAAAGAATACAGAAGACTTTCTTAAGTTAAAAGTCAAAGGTTTGCAATTGCATGTGCTATAGGAGGGTAGACTTCTAGAATTAAAATAGTGCTACCTATTTTCCTTATGTGACATTTTTAAAATAAGTTATTGACGGAGGCAATATCTGTATACTAAACATTGAAAATCAAATCAAGCTGTAAGAAAGAACATATGGTGGAAAGTCTTCCTCTTTCTGATTCCCAGTTGCTCAAATTCCCTCCACAGATAGAACTACGGCAACTATGGTTACCATATTTTTAAGCATCTTTCCATAGTTCCATAGATAGTTTATGATTATGCAAACACATAAAGCCCTTTCCCTCTTTTGCAAATATGATAGTACATCATATATACCGTTCTTTCTATTACCATTTGACATTAATTTGTCTTAAAGTAAGTCCCTGCAGGCACCTATAGGTCTTCCTCATTCCTTTTAACATATGCACAGTGTTTTGTTGTGTACCTGCACACAATTTACTTAACCTTAAAGTCTCTAAAGTCTTTCACTATTTCAAACAGTAATACTTCACATATGTACATACGTGTATAACCATAAAGATATTTTCCTAGAAGTAGACTTAGTTGCCAGGATCAGGGGATGTGAACATTTCCTTCTTTTCTATAATAATTTGAAGATTTAAAAAAATCTATTCTTCTCATCATTGTACCATTTAAGTCTTCTTCACACTGACCCTAATTCTTACCAATCACCATGGGTTTTTACAATAGGCCAAAGTTGCAGCGATCCTACTTTAGTTGGTGATTCCAATTTGTCATTGCTGAGATCTACAGCCTATTCCCTCTGCTCATTCTTGAGACATGTGTAAGTTTATCCCATGGAAAGAGTAACTCTAGGCAAACAGAAACATAATAAATTGCTCTTGGAAGTTGGGTGTTTGTAGAACACATGTAATCCTGGCATTAGCAAGGCTGAGGTAGGATTGTGAATTCAAGACCAGACTGGGCTACAAGATTCTTCATCAAAACACTGCTGTTGGAGTTCTCAGCATTAAACCTAGAAGCCTTCTTCTACAACAGAAGTAGAAGATCTGAACATCCTGACAGGAAGCAGCCCAGGGCAGTGGAACAGCAGTGAAGTGGACAATGGCCACCCAGAATCAGACCAACCAAATCTCTCTGTATCCTAAAGCTCAGGGAACCTTGCTGAAGAGGGGGCGATGAGATTGTAAGAACCTACAAATAGGAGTTCCACTGCTGGACAAGACATTGTGCTCAAGGCAGGGCTTCTGCATCCAACAACTCACTGCAATGAAGTGAGGTCCTTATCAAACCTGCATAATGATGGCTGACATATCAACATGGCCCCCATAGGCTAGCAAGGATCTCAGGAAGGTAATTACATGGAATGGAAACCTTGGGGGCTAGGGTTGGACAGGTGAAGAATAGTATCCCTATCAGTGGGGTGGCCCAAGAAGGGGCCACTTGAGGTCTGAACTTCCATTAGAGCAGACAATCCAGAGGGAACCCTGGGGCCCAGAGAAGTGGAAAGGCAGGAGGGTGAGAGGAATTAGGATTGATTGATAAAGGGAAAAGTGTAAGGGAGGGAAGAAGAAAGGAAAAGAGGGAGGAGTGATGGAAGCAGGGGTAAGTACTCAATAGACTTATAAAATTAGGAAAAAAATTAAAAATATTTAAAAATGCTCTTGGAAACTGATGAAGAAAGAATGATTTGAAAGAATTGATTATTTGTATACTGAAGTAGTCTGCCAGGGGAAAAAGAAGGGCTACTTAATTCCTCTAATTTTCTCCTGACTTTTAGCTCCCCTGCCTTACTTCTTCACTGGTCCATCTAAAATTGTCCTGGAGATATTGCTGGGCCCCCTACTCCTTTATTAGCTGAAGGATAATGAAAATACAGTATTAGCCAAAGTCTTTAGCGCAAAGTCAAACCAAGCATAGTGGTGCATGTCTGTCACATCAGCACTCAGGGGACTGAGATAGCAGGACCATGTGTTTGAACCAGTCTAGATTACATAGCAAGAAGTTGTTCAAGAAAGAATGGAAGAAAGAAAGAAAGAAAAAAAGAAGGAAAGGTAGGAAAGAAGAAAGGAAAGAAAGAAAGAAAGAAAGAAAGAAAGAAAGAAAGAAAGAAAGAAAGAAAGAAAGAAAGAAAGAAAGAAAGAAAGAAAAGAAAGAAAGAAGAAGGAAGGAAAGAAGGAAGAAGAAGGACAGGAAGGAAAGAAGAAAGAAGAAAGAAAAGAAGAAGAGAAGAAATACAGAAGAAAGAAAGAAAGAAAGAAAAGAAAGAAAGAGAAAAGTCAAGTACAGGGAAGAGTCCATTACGATCCCATGTTCTTGCACAGTTCTTACAGATGCATACTCTTTTCCTGCTAAAACGCATCTTTTCTTTCACTGTCTCGCTCTCCTTCGCTCCTCTTTCTTCTCTTTTGCATGCTTCTTTCATGTTTTGAAGATATTGGTCACTTCTTGAGCTGTGTAGAAATTCATCGTTGTGTGGATCAGATTCTGGATGGCAGCACCCAGTTAGAATAAGTCCTTACCTCTGGCATCTCACAGGGTGGCATCTTGCATAAAGCGTGCTGGGTTGGATACTTTGAACATCATACTCAGAAACTCAGAAGCTCCAGAGAAAAGCCCTTTGCTTTTAGGTCTTCATTTATGTCTGCTGGAAGTCCATTGGGGGAGTCTATATAAAGCTGTTTCATAGCGGCTAAGCTAGAAGAGATAGAGAAGCGAGTTCTAGCATGTTGCATGGACAGCTACACCTTTGGCTCAAAGGATGGAGTATGTTGTCTCACCCATTCAAAAGGGGAAATATTACAGACAAATTTCAACACATTTCCAACTAACTCGTTGCTCTTAAGAAAGCACTGGCTCCTCTCAGTTGGGGAGGAATTGGGAAGGGATGAAGAGGAAGGAGCGGATGCAGCCTTCGTCTGATAAGCCCATTCCATTCCATTAAATCACTTGGCTGCCACCCCCTCCCCCTCTGCATCCGACGTGAACTGCTGAAGGAAAATCATGGAATTGCTAACACTCGCTGCAGCTGTCAGGAAATGATACTAATTAGTTTAATTTGCAATAACACAAGCACTTAACTCTCCAAATAATCTGAGTTAGTAAGTCAGTTTTCACATTACGACAATGCCGCACTTAAGAGACGTGGGAGCAGTGCTCTTTTGACCTTTGACACACATTTCTGATAAAAGAGCCCATCAAAGATGCTTTGCTTTCCTTCTCAATTATTCTTTCATCTGTTTTCCATGAAGATTATTTGATAAATGAGAAAGCTTGGTAGCTTTGCCTGACAGAAGGGAAGCTAAGATGGATGTCTTAAAAAACACACATACAGCCAAAGGATTACGTCTGCAACAAGAAGCAGGGACCTGTCCTCAAAGATTGGCATCGCTTAGATTGTTAAATCCTACAATCCTCAAATCCTCATTTGCCTCAAATCCTCTCCTTTTGCTCCTTTTGCGGTGATTGACAGCTCGAAAGGCAGGGACCAGTGAGTTTCCCTTTCATTTCTTTCCTCCCCTCAGGCACCGCCCCTGCTACTGTTTCTGCTCCCGACAGAGACTGTTTAACATCTCTTTCTCCTTGTCCCTTTCCATGCATTTGCTATCCACATCCCTTCTGCAAAGCTAGAAGGGACAAAAGGACTCTCAAAAGCATTCGCATACATAGTAAAGACTCCATCCCCCCCCCCCCCCCCCCCCCCCCCCCCCCCCCCCCGCTCTCCTGGGGTCCTGCGAGGGAGCTTGCTGCTGAACGTGCTTTCTGTTTCTTTCTAGCTGCTCTTTCTTCATGTCATATTCACTTTCATTTCACATGAGGCCAGGGGTTTGCGGCTGCCACAGAACACATGACCCATTCCAGAACCTACTGGAATCCTCATCTGATTCACCACGTAAAGCGAGGCTGTGGTCCAGCCAGTACATTCTTGCTCCGAGGTCTCCTGGGATGCCAATGGCATGGTCCCAGGCTTGATTATTTTCATCTTTGCTTCAATTTCCATGTGTTGCTTTTTACATTTTTTTAAAAGATTTAATTATTAAAATTTACCTGGGTGTAAGACATAGAAAGAGAAATCTTGTAATAAGATTCGGTTGTGATTCAAAAGGGCAAAACGTTGTGTGATCTCAGAGAACTTAATGCCTTACAACTCATGTTTGAACTCACAACAGTGATTTTTAAAAAATATTTTTTCTAATATAGTTTCGTCTGGCTTATTATTTATTTAATTATTTGTCGTGTGTGTGTGTGTGTGTGTGTGTGTGTGTGTGTGTGTTTCTGTCTGTCTGCTTTCTGTCTGTCTGTCTGTCTGTCCCTGTGGTAGACCAAGGGGAATCATCCTGAATTGTTTCTACTTCTTTTTTTGCTTTGGTCTGGAATGTCCCAGACTCTGCCCACCAGGGCTGGAAATATAGACCACTGCCATTTCTGCCTAGTATTTTTATATGGGACCTGGATCTGAACTCAGGGTCTTCTGCTTTTGAGGCAGTCTTAACCCTTGAGCCATCTCTCCAGGCCAAACTGGTGATTTTTTTAAGGCTTTCTCCTTTCCTGCTAGCTGTGGTTCAGAGGTAGAAGCACCTCAGAATGCTCTGATTGCAAGATTTAGTCACAGCCAAGGGATTTAAACTCATGGTCATACCATCAGAAGTTCAGAAGTGCCTAAGATACTACTCTGTCTCTTATACCAAAGTCTGGGAAAACCAAAATAAGTTTTACACTTAGAAAAATCTGCAACCCAAAGGTGTCTTTTTCTTTATTCTCTCTCTCTCTCTCTCTCTCTCTCTCTCTCTCTCTCTCTCTCTCTCTCTCTCTCTCTCTGTATCAGACAGTACTTGCATGTCTATGCCTATGGAGGGTAAAAGGTGACTTCTGGAATTATCCAAGATTGCTCTATCTCCTCAATGCTTTGCTCTGGGGTCTCCCAGTCTGCATTACTGGCCACCTCCATACTCACCCAACATTTTATGTGATGGGAATCTGATTCATATATTTTGTTTGTGTAGCAAAGACTACCCCCCCAGCCATCTCCCCATCCCTGAAAGTCTCTTTTTTCAAATGATATATAGCCTTGATCAAATGCAAACCATTTTAACACCATTGTATCAGACACCCTTAAGAGGGGGTGTGCACAGCATTAAAGGAAGTAATCTCAGTGTTTTCCTAGCCCTGAACTGTACCTCCCTGAGGCATGCACTGCTGAAGTCACTTCAGTCAACACACTGTCAATGTTACCATCATACATAAACTTCAGTGCTGAAAGCTTTATAATTCGGTTATAAAAATTTGCTTTCTACTAAAATTTGACAGGATACACAAGATCCCATTGTCCCAGTATTGCTTTAAAAACATTTGAGAGGAATAAGTAAATAAAACGAGATGAATATATTGCAAGGTAAAAATCAGAAGTTTTATATCCTGTCCCCCCCACGGTGATCTAAACAGTGAAATATTTAGAGAAATCTTGGCCTTAAAATGAAATTTGAGAAGGAATTCACTTATCTGTGGTTAACAAACTGCTGAGTAAACTTATCTCCAGAGCTCCCTGCTTCACACCTACGATCCTCAAACGTTCAGTCTTCAGCAGCGCTTACCAGGAGACACATGGAGGAGAAGGGCTGAGATCTGTTCTTGTTCTAGCCTGACTCGATATTCCATTGACTATTCAATTTTTTTCATACACAATTAAATTAATCAGTACTGTGGACACTCGTAGTAATTGTATTTACAGGCAACTCCTATAAATTTACTAGTTTAAACTGAACTAATGTAAGAGAAAGGGAAAAAAATCTTTTAAAAAGATCAGTCAACAGGAACCTGGGAATCTAACACAGATTCTATTGATCATGAGCTGTATGATGTTAGACATGTCATTTCATCTCGGAAAATTTAGATTTCCCAGATGCAAAATTTGGGTATTGCCATTTAGTTCTTTGTTCCTACAAGTATAGTCATGTTAACTGGGGTGAGGAGGATGTGGTTTATGAAGACAAATGTCCTCTGTTGAAGGAACAAAGCCTGAGACTTCCAAAATGGTTTCGGGAGGGGGCTTTTCCCTCAGAGAACCTAAGGGCGATTTTGGGCTTAACCAGAAACATGACTTTGGACAATGATAATACTAGTGAAAACTATATTTTTGGAAGTACTTTCCAATATCTGAACTTACTTCATTCTTACAAAGCATGTGGGCCACAGATAATTTCTGTTGTGCAGACCCAGACAAGACAACCGAGCGCCTTCAGGTTTAATGACCTGGCCAAAGGTGGCAGGTGTTAGAGCAGTCTGAACCTGTGTCTGCACACGGTTTCTTTACTTAACTGAACATGATGCTTTGAAAATCAGCATGAATCTCCGTGGTTGCGCGTGCTTGTCAAAAAGCAGGTGTTTCTCCTGACCCATGGTTCTGATGTACTCAGAAGACTTGGCAAAGTATCTCTTCTGTACCTCAGCCTGTTGGTATTCACATGTCAGTGCTCTGGCTGTGAGATCCAGCTGCCAGGAGGCGCTCTCTCTCATTTTGATCCTGCCACTCAGATTCTCCTCTGTTCCCACATACTCTCCCTGTCTCTGTCTCTGTCTCCCTCTTCTCTTTCTCTGATCCCCCCCCCCAGTGTCTCTGTCTCTCTGTCCTCTTCTGACATCTCATTCCATTTCTTTGTGTCTCTCCTCCTGGTCTCTCTTTCTCTTTCTCTCTTCTCTCACCTTCTCTGATTTCTTCCTGTCTGTCTCTCTCTTTGTTCTTTTCTCTCTTCCATCTTTGTCTCTGTCTCTTTCTCTGATGCTCCATCCCATTGTCTTGCTGTCCTCTCTTTTTTGTCTTTCCTCTCTGATTTTGTTCCTTTCTCATTGTCTCTGTTTCTATGTCTATATTCTCTCTCTCTCTCTCTCTCTCTCTCTCTCTCTCTCTCTCTCTCTCTCTCTTTCTCTCTCTCCCCTGCTACTGTATCTCTCTGTCTCTGTCTCATATAATTTTTTCAAAGCATTCAAGAAATACGGACACTCTTATGTTCTTACATCTGAGTAGCTCTTCCAACATTATTTAGGCCCAGACTTGAAGTTCCCTGAAGAAACAAGAGCCCAAGGCCATGGGCAGCACTGGCATCAGACTCAGCAGGATTCCAACCCCACAGCAGCCCTCTGCCTCCACATCTCCACATTGAGAGAACAAGCCACCAAGAAGGTGTGAAGATTACATGCATTCATTCTTTGTTTTCCCCTCTGCTTTTCTGAGGGTCCGTCTCTTCTCCTCCTTACTTTCCACACTTTATCCTGCTGTCTTTCTGTACTGCTCATAATACATACAGATAGGACATGATGACCACTTACCAACATTTACAAAGATCACTTAATTCTTTAAGCTGACACATATATAATTCTCAGTGCTCTGATCTCTGAAAGAAATCCAACCCTTAATTCCAAACAGTTGATTAAGGGTTCCTCATGTTCAGAACAAATGAAAAAGTGCTTTTTTTAAATCTCCAATACACAAACTCTCTCCTTCTCTCTCTCTCTCTCTCTCTCTCTCTCTCTCTCTCTCTCTCACACACACACACACACACACACACACAAGATGAGTTATCCGAGTTATCCGACTCACTGAGATTACAGTGAAGCAGATGGGAATGGAATAAGGAAACACAGTAAGTAGAGGAGACGTAGAGTTATCTGCTGCTTTCATGGTAAATACAAGCCAGAAAGCAATATTTCTGGTCAAACATTCAAGGTCTTGACCTCAGGGAGAAACAAAAAGGAACAATATATGCCCTTACCAAATGTATTCAGCAGTTTTTATATCCATCATAAATCAGATGTTTAAAACAAAACAAAACAAAAAAACCTGCCCCAGTTATTATCCTCTCCCATTACAACAGAGGCCACAATCGTGTGGCAAAACTGACATTTTGGTCTTCTCCAGGGGGCAAGGCCAGACCTGCTGGGAATAGTACCCACAGTGGACTCCATTCTGGTTTTGTTTCTTAAAGATATTGTTATTCAGAACCTGCTATGAGCCAAATAGTATCCCTTGTTCCTGAGATGTATCACTTACTTGCTTTTGTGATTTTTTTTTTGTCTACACTTCAGTAAACAGAACTCAAAGATTCAAAGGAATTAAAGAAGGTCTTGGAACTGGCCAAGCAAGTTGGCGAAAATAAGTGATATGTTGATTACCCAGGCCCATTTGAAATCCAGGGCATTCAGGCAGCACACATGTAACATACAAAATAGCCACCAGTTGGAGAAGGAATTTCAATGCCACCTTAAGTAATATCCTCAGTCCCTGAATTGCATGTACCAGCCTCTCCCAGGAAAGACACTGACAAGTCAGGTGTGTTTGGTAAGAGTTATCCTGTTGCCTTTACTTTGGAATAGAGATTGTTTCCAAGAGATTCACTGCAACGGATGGCATGCCTCACATGCCCTATAGATCAGCTAGATGCAAGGGGTGAGAAGGAGATGGCTTCTCTTGGCTTGTGGGACTGTGGAAAGAGCGTGTTATGTGTCCTGAGTGAGAACTTAGTTCAGGTATCACAGTTGTGCTCGACATGAATCCTAGGGGCTCTTTAATTGCAATTCAGAAACTTCACGATCCACTTTGGAAGCAGAAGCCATTTCCCAGATTACTGCACAAGGGACGAGGTAGAGAGGCTATCTCAATCTGTCCTTCTTCCGCACTCTCGGAGTGTGGCTTTAATGCCAAATGTGTTTGTTTGAAATACCTCCCCCCACCTTTCCAAGTCACCAGGGTTGCTCCCCACAACCAGCAATTTGGAAACAATAAGAACACTTTTCAGTAGAATTATGATGCGGCTGTCTGATCTCCACAGTGCCCCTTGTCAAAGCTTCACTTACAATCAACGCAAGACATGTAGGGTGAGTTGGCAATGGCCTTGGAGAAAGGGGTGGGTGGCAGGAGAGTTGACACCACATTGGTGCTTGTTGGATGGGACTTTACTTTGTTCTCCTTGAATGCATCAATATAGAATTATCCCAGTCTCAGTCCTCCACTCAGCTTGGATCGCTGTCACCTTTCTGACTCATGAAATCAGGATCAGATGTGCTAAGCCTTGAACAAGAAAATAAGAGATCACAGAGTACTTTATACAGTGCTTAAAACTTATCCTAGAGCTTACAACACAATTGAATTAAGCTATGTCGGGATCCATGCTTCCACAGAATCTAACACGTTGGAAAACCCTCTGACTTGGTTTTAATAAGTAAATTAAACTATCCTTTGAAATACTTTTCACTCACTTTCTCATATTACAATTAAAACACAAAGTACCTGGTTATTTCAATGGCAGATATATTAATATGAACTTAGACATGGACTCCTTTATCTATAGAGGTCTGAATCAGGTTGTTGGCTTTATTAGAAGTTGGTTTTTATTAGAAGTGTGAAAGACAACTTTATTTAGATTTAGGAGGCCAAGAGCTGCGGGATGCTGGAAACTGTGAGCAAGTATCAGGTTACTCTTGTAAGATGACAGGGTTTATTTCCCACCTGGGCTGCTACATACAGCTCTGGTCACCACATATCAAGAAATATGAAACAGACCATAAATTTACCCAGAGAGATGGAAAATGATCCTGAGTTTTAAGAAATTTCTTTGCTGAGATTAGACTACAGAAACAGAGCATTTCTACAAGGAACAATCTACATGATTAGACCATGAAAATATACATATCCACTTACCTAAGCCTTGATTTCTATAGATCTATGGAAAGACTCGCTTTTGACCCAGTCAAAGTAGTTCCTGTGCTATAGTGAATTTGCATGTTCCTATCTCAGATATTTAATAAGCCAGTTTTATTCAAAAGTTTAGATAAGATTGGGGTATGAAATTGTAATTGGGTGAGAATAGAAGGTGGGGATACCCTGAGAATGTCTTCTCTCTCTCTCTCTCTCTCTCTTCTCTCTCTCTGTCTCCCTCCTTTCTTCCCTCCTTCCTTCCTCTATCTTTCCCTTTCTCTCCAGTTCTGGGAACTGAATCTTATACATGCTAGATAAGTACTTCAGCAATAAACTCTTTTCTTTCTTTCTTTCTTTCTTTCTTTCTTTCTTTCTTTCTTTCTTTCTTTCTTTCTTTCTTTCTTTCTCTTTCCTTTCTTTCTTTCTTTCTTTCTTTTTCTTTCCTTTCTTTCTTTCTTTCTTTCTTTCTTTCTTTCTTTCTTTCTTTCTTTCTTTCTTTCTTTCTTTCTTTCTTTCTTTCTTTCTTTCTTTCTTTCCATGTGTATCAGAGGGCACTTTGTGTGTAGTGTGTGTGTGTGTGTGGTGAAGGTACAAGAGTGACAATTGGAGTCATCCTGGATTGCTCTACCTCCTTATTGTTTTACTATGGTGTATTGAAGACTCTGTCTTCCAAGGCCTACCATTTCCACCCAGCATTTTTAGGTGAGATTTGGGGGAATCTGAACTAAGGTCTTTTGTTTGTGATTCAAAGGCTTTAACCCCTGAGCCATCTCTCTGGCCCAAGATCCCTTTTCTTGTTATGATACGATGTCAGTAACTCCAGAGCTCCCTATCTATCAGAGATTCACGGAGGATCAGGCCAGGAGTCATTTTATGCTCTTGAAGAAGATGAGGAAAGATCACAATCTCATCAAACTTCCAGGCTATAGTTGTCTAGAAACCATACCCAGGAGCATTAAGAGCTAACTTTTGCTAGCAGAAATAGAACTAGTCGCCATATATCATTTAGCACAGTCTTGTTATTATGGCTATTATTAGTTCTCTTACAGAAAAGAATGATGCCCAGATCTGAAAGATCTAACAGTAAGAACTTCTATATAAATACAAGAATTGGAGCGAAATGCATTTTAGCTAATGCATTCATGAATGCTGAGCTAAAGTAAAACCTTAGGTGCCATTTCCTTTGTCATAGTCTCAGAAAGTCAGCAGATCTTGATTGCAACTTATAAGTGGCAAAGGTTAGATGTGTATTGTAAGAAGACAGCTTTGTCCTTGAATGCCCTTTATGTTCTGTCATGTGGACATCAGGACTGTCCTGAATGGACTGGCAGACAGTAATTTGGAATGTCTTTGCTACAGACTGACCCAAAGCTCCTATACAGCTTTTAAGAAGTATGGGTGCTCTTGAAAGTTTGCCTGCACTGGCGCTTTCCACCTAGTCCTGGGTTTCCTCAAAGCTAGAAAAAAAACAAGTGCACCATTTTTCTGGGGACTTCTTTCCTGGGGTCTTATTGTGCATGATCATAAGACAGCCCCCAGGAGTAGTCACTACCACTTAACCATGTAGCTAAGTGATAGTGACCACTCCTAGGGTCTAACTCAGATGCTCACTGGAAGACCTTATCTACGGCTTCCTCCCCTGACACCAAGATACCCCTTCTAACAGGCGGACTACAGGCAAGAGCAAGCAGGAATGGATCGGGATATGAGGAAGCCAAACAACCTGTTCCTTCACCCTGCACTTCATTAGGGTAGAAAATGGAGCGTTACTCTAACCATTAGGACCCAAAGTGTTTTATTTCTTGCCTTTGATTTGAACTTCATAGTGCTATTAGTTGGGCTCACTACTCTGAGTCCCCCTGTATGAAGGGTTTGAATTTGTAAAATGTTTACAATGGTTCCCAATGTTATAAAAGTTTCAAAAGCTGATCTGAGCAGTACCCATCCGTGGAGAATCCTGTACCCTCTGACCCCTAGCCAGATTCACACTGCTGTTACAGCATTACAAACCTCAGTCTCCCTTGACAGTTGCTAAGAGGGAGTACGGAAATGGTCCATATAGAGATATGTCAGTCCCCGCCTCCCCATGTTAACTAAAAGTACCTTCTCTCTGTTGCCGCCCTAACTACCTCACTAATTCTGGTACCAAAGTCATGCTGTTAAGGAAATAGCTGATTTAAACAAAGCAGGAGTATTTTTAGAACAATAAAAAACCCTATTCAGGATATCTAATTATGCAAACTGTGAACAAGAAGACGCTCGTCTTGCATTAGCTGAGACTTGACTCTTGTTGTAATTTGCTCTTGTTTCGCAGCAGAGAGCAGTTCCTTTTTGTCTCTTCGCTGCCTTGGCATGGCTTGGTGCTTCTGCCAGAAGCAGCGCAGGTCACTGCAAAGTGTTTCTGTTGCTGCGGTAGACTGCAGTTAGGGAGCGGGGCAGGATAATGTATTGTAATGCAGATTACGGTGGTTTGCTGCTGCGTGATTCACAGATATGATTGCATCTAATTTCAGAAATAAGTGGAACCGTCTGCTCTTTTGTGTGAGCTGAAAAGCTGTTCGACGGCATTCAAATGATGGCTGCCTTTGCACCTAGAAGAAGAGAAAGGAAACCCGCCCCGTGTCACAGCAGGAACTTTGCTCATGGTACCCCCAAATCCAGCATCACACTGGCTTTTATGAGATTTTTTACTTCTTTTATCTTCCCTCCAAAAAATAGCATGGCCCAATGTTGTGGGGAGTGGGTACATTTTGTTTTATTAAATTTTCTCATCGCTTCCTCTTGCAGAGGAACTACGTTCAATGCTTTGTTCCCCCCAGTCTCTCCGGAGACTGCGGCAAGGCACTTCTGACTCTTGGCAGAAAACATCTCCATGTAGATGTGCAGAGACTTCATGAGGCCCAAGCTTCACACACCTTTTAAGGTTTATTCAAGTGGAATTTCATTTGGGGAAGAACACCTGAAGATGTTGTGTGCTCTCTTTCATATATGGGTCTGCCTGTGAATTATCTATCTATCTATCTATCTATCTATCTATCTATCTATCTATCTATCTATCATCTATCTATCATCTATCTATCTATTTATCTATCTATCTCTACATCTGTATGTGTGTATGCAGGTATGTGTATATGTAAGTGGGAGCAAGCATGATAGGGTATGAAATTAGAAGGGAGAAAGTTGAGGAAAGGGGTGCAATAAGACATAGGTAATGTTAAAGCAGAAAGGGGGTGGGGTGGAAAGGCCAGTGGAAGGAGGAGGTGGGGAGAACTCAAGGAGAAAATCAACAAAAACAAGTTTTGTTTCAAAAGGCCATATGAAACCTAATACTGTGTATGCCGATTAAAAATTAAAGAGCAAGGAACACAGAAAACAATTTAAGAAATGAATCACATAAAATTCCACCCATTTTGAAAAGACAATGAGAGAATCTGCAACTAAGAAACAGTTACAGTTTTTATTCTTGGTCAAACCATTTAGACTGTTGACTCTTATCAGTTGGCAGGTGTTCTGTAATCTCCAGCCCCCAGAGTCTGCTTCTGAGGAAGGCAGTTCTCGCTCATGCTCCTTCCTCTTCCTTGGCCACACACAGTCTCGTCCTCTTTAGGAAATCAGCCTTCTCCAGTTTGAGCTTGCACCCCTAATTATGTGCTTTTTCAAATGTTTGTTTTCCATTGCTCTAACTTTGGTTTTGCATATCTCTTTGAAAAAAAGCCCACAGAAGCAAGTGAACTATGCTTTTCATTCCAAACAGAAATTAAACCTAGGTAACAAACTCCTTGGCAGGAAAACAGTGAGGTTTCCAATCAGCCACAGGAACCCAGAGGATGCTGGAAACCAGAGTCACTTGGGGTCCATGGAGCACAGAGGGTAATGGGAAGGGACATGGACCAACTGTCTACAGAAAAGCAATCTGCATTTAACTCAGACCTTGATTTTTTTAGAGCCCTTATGAGACAAAACTACAAATGTTGTTCCTTCCTTATTTGACACAGAAAAGTAAAAAGCAGCATCTAAGTATGAGATTTGGTATTTTCAGACAGATCCTTTCTCTGCCTGACTTTCCCTTCCAGAGTTGCTCTGGGTCCCTAGGCTGAAAGCATTAGGATAGCAGACTTTGATTTGACCCACCATAAATCTGTGAAACAATGAGCTCATTGTGTGGCTCAATTTTCTGGTATGATCTTCAGAAATCATCTTATATGTGGTCTTCAAGTTTAATTCAAGTGTTATTTCATTTGAGTGGATAAAAGTGAAAGATGTTATGATTTACATAAAATTCCATCCTTTTTAAAAATATGCAATTGTCATGTTTTAAGCTCTGAAATGGTCTGCTGACTTGGTCATGTCTACAACTGTATTGTCCAATCATTGTGGCAAATAGTGGGGAGGCTGCTGAGGTGCAACCAGAAATGAGGGTGAATCGCCAGAGGGCATCCCGTCCTCGGCACTGTGACTTACCAGAAACCACCTGTCAGCACCTGAAGAGCCCAAGGTGGAGGCCAGGTGTTCCCTCCACTCCAGACAAGGGTGGAGAACATCATTTCCCCAACTGATGTGTTAATTCAAGATGAGATAGGAAGACCATTACAGAATGCTTTTCAAAGAGCCCAAGAGTTGGATTCCTTGTATATATTGTTAAAAATTACTTATAATATTTAGATATCTAGTCTCCTAAGAACTGATATCTGCCTCAAAGGAAACACTACAACCCAGTAATCCTGAAGAAGGGTGTCAGAGCCACCGATCAAATCACCTTTCTTCCTCACCATTCACTAGGTATATCCTGTTTGAGGCATGAAGCAAGAGCAGCACTGAAAGAGGCAGGAGATGATTTTTATCTCTATTGCAGATCTTTCATTCCATTTTAAATAAATCATACGTTGATCCCTTCCTATGTCACAGAAAGAAAGCACACTCTCTGCTAAAGCAATGCTATAGCTTTACTGCACTGTGGAGGAGTCAAGAGGTAAATGGGTAGAGTCCATCTCCATAGGAACAATGGTGCCTTGAACGGGCACCTGAAGGATGTAAGTCCCTTATGCAGGCTCTCTTGGGAAAGCACCATTTGTAAAGTGGAGGCTCAGCCTCTGTCACTTGCAGAGAGAACCATCCAGAAGCTGCTGCATACACTATTTTAAACTACTGCACACAGTGCATACAGTTGGGATTCAAAATCAGAAGGTGATTCCTGTCTGCGGGGGTGCTGCCACCCTCAGAGGTAGGACTAGCACTATTACTGGGGACGGCTGGGCTAGGATGCATTGCCATTGACTAGCAATGAAATTACCCAGTTTATGAAGGGCATGGTCTGCAAAAAACTTGGTTGTAACTGTGGAAGACTGCCTCTCAGCATGAACAGATGGGGTTAATCCACACTACAGGTAGAGGCGGCCTTCTTAGCAGTGCGGCCAAGTATGAGTCTCCTGGTAGAAGAAAGGACTTCTGCATGTACCAGAGCCGGCTCTCAGGCTTCCCGCACAGCACTGCCAACCAGCGCGGAGAAGCCTTCCCACTCGACACTCTGGCATCTTCCTGTGTTGGCTCAGACCACATGCCAGTGCTACTTAGGGAGAGAGCCAGTGATTCCCTGTCATTGTTTTTGAGTAGTGAATGGGCAATTACCAAACCCTTCTGGAAGCCCCTGTCTTCTCAGCACCCTAATGGAGCATTTGATTCCAAGTCATTGAGAGCATGCATAGCAGTGAAGGCGCCCACATATTTCAAAGGCTGTGGAAATTACATTGCACAAGTTAAACCACCGGAAGTTCAATGGCTTTCCGAAAGGATCCTGCTGGGATATTTTTCATCACTTTTTCAATATTTTTTTTCCTTGCTGTCATTTAAAAAGATCTGTGGAAACTGGAAACTCAAATCTGTTTCCCTACTCAAAGTTTTCCTTCCAGCATGCACACACACTCACACACAAGCATAACTGGTTTGTTATTTTAGGATTGTTCATGGATTGGTGGCATGGATTTTTTTTAATCAAAAAAACTCATTGGAGTCTTTTCTCTACATATTTTTCCCCCACACTGGTTGCATCTCAGAATGGTAAATTAAAACCATAGAGGCAAAAAGAGGGGCATTCTCATTGGGCATAAAGAAGCAAGTTGATGGCCACAGGTCTGTCTCCCAATAAATATTGATTGCCTTTTCTTTTTTCTATTCCTCTTTTCTTTTTTCTTTCCATTTTTTATTTCTTTCTTTTTTCCTTCCTTCCTTCCTTTCTTCCTTTCTTTTTCTTTCTTGCTTTCTTTCTTTCTTTTTCATTCTCTTAGTCTTTTCTTTCATGATGTTTCTTTTCATTATTTAGTTACACAAGCCAACATAGCAAAAATAATTTTTCTAGTGATAAAGCTTATGCAGTGCTTGCATCTAGAGCTCACAATACAAACTACTCTTCACAATCTTTACAACAGAAGCCCAGCAAGCCAACCTGATTTTCATAATGGCTTGAATTCACATATCCTGTTGCTGAAAAGCTACAAAAATATGCTTCATATTAACTCTGTTAACTTTATATTCAGTTTTTCTTTTAAAACTTCAATTGTATTTCCCCATTGTTTCGATTGCTTTCTTAGAACACAATCTGGGCTCCCTCTGGTAGCTAAAATTACACCTGTAACTGTCCAAAGCTATTAGTAAAGTCGGCTCAGCCCATGGGATAAAGTATCTGTCTTGTATTTCAGACAGATTGTGTTCCAACACCACTGTGGTCAGATTTTTATTAAAAATTCTTCGTATTTCTTTTCTCTCCGTGCCAAACAGATCGCTACATTTTCAACACTTAATCATCTTCATCATCTAAAAATATTTCCACATTAAACGAAAATATTTAAACTTCTTTTTTGATGCAGCAAAACTTCGAACACTGGATGAAGTCTGGTTTTCATAAAGTTCTGTAGAAGAGTTGTGCTATATAGAAGCGACTCATAAATAATTGTCAAGGTCAGTCCTGGGAAGGGATGGGATGGGGCACAGAGTCCTGGCAAGGCTTGGTCTCTACAGGGAAGGCTCTTCCCTTTCTTGGAGTGGCATCTTTGGAGAGTTCATACTGATGATAAAAATATCACCAGGTCATTCATTGGAGGAGAGGAAGAGCAAAATCAGAGAAAGATGAGGAATGGGTAGATTCCCACCCTTTCAGTTGCTGCACCAACAGTTAGGATCCAATCAGGAAAGTAGAAACCTCTTTGAGCACATAAGACCAAGGGAGTTCAGCACAGGAAATTCCTCACCCCAGTGCAAGGGGAGAACAAAGAGTCAGCAAGGGACACCCAGGAAACCCAGAGACTAGCTACTCAGTGGCCCAAAGTTACACATGGAAGAGAAGGACCGAGGAGGAGGCAAAACAAAGCTGGAGGTAAGAGATATGGCACTTAGAGAAACCCCCTGGGGTGGAAATTGGGGGAGGAAGAGACCATGCAAACCAAGATCCAGGTCTGTACCGAAAGTTTTGCAGCCTCTTGCAGCCCTTGTCCAGCTGAAGGAGTGTTTAGGGAAGTGCCTTATAGACTCAGGGCCTTTGTATTACTTTAGAAACACAGCTCTGTCCATTGCCTGAGCCTCCGCCAGGGACTGTGCCAGAGTCTCTGAAGTGGGCTACACGTCCACTAGATATCCCATGAAGGAGACCCAGGAACCCAAGATGGCCCAGGGCAGCTTTTTAGAAAGGAGGTAAATACAGCTTGGACACCTGGATAGGGATGTCTATATGTATGTGTGAATGGTCACAAGAAGACAGTGATTAGCAGGCCAGAGGCCAGGTCGAGGCAAAGATGGGGGTACTATCAGAGAGACCAGGGGCCATCTTGCACTGTGCCACCATATCTAGGTAAAATCTGCGGAGACCAAGACCAACTAGCCTTCTAAGTCAGTGTGACAGGGAATGATGGTTGAAGACAGCATGTCTGTTTTATTCACTAATAATTAATAGACTTGAATAGATTAGTAATTAAAGACTTGAACATGTGCAATTCAAAGACCTCATTTGACTTTTTACCTGGACCCTATAAAGTTAGAGGTGGGACACCAGGAAGGGAAAAATACCCTTTAGGGTTGGAATAATGTCCTTCAAGTTAATTATGCAAAATGTGTAGCTCAGTATTCAATCAAAATACAGCAACAATTCAATACCAACTATTAAGACTGGTGGACTACTGGATGAAGAGGGCACCTCCTGCACATACACACACACATTCACACACATAAACATGCACACACACACACACACACACACACACACACACACACACGAAGAGGTCCATATCTTAATCCTCAAAAACTGTGATTCTGCAATTTTATATGACATCGGCTGAACTGGGTAAGTTTCTTGAATTAGAGCAATGATCCTTGGTTATCCCGGGGTCCAATGTAAAACAGAGATCCTTACAGAGGCAGGTGGCAAGCCATAGACCTGATAGCAGGAGCAGGAGCCTATTGTGCTTTGAGGGAACAGCCACCAGTCATATAATGTTAAGTGATACACTGACAGGACAAGGAACAGACTGTCCCCCAGGGAGAGCAGAGCTCTGCTGACACTAAACTTTCCATCAGAAGTGGAAACAAATCAAATTGTTTGAAGCTGCTGAGCGTGTGGTAATTTGTTATATAGCATCAATAGGAAACCAGAGATGGATGAATAAAGGATTTAGAACTATACTTGGGGAAGGGATTTTTCAGTATATTTTAAATTCTGAGCTGAGAACAAATTAAAGACTGCAAAAAGAATTATTCAGTATAAAACCTAGGATCACAAAAATTGGAGCTCAAACTCAGATCACCAGGTTTGTGATCAGGCACTTTTTATCCACTGAGTTATCTCACATAGTGGAAGGACAGAGCCAATTTCTAGAAGTTGTCCTCTGACCTCCACATGCAGGTTGAAGAACCAATCTCTCTCTTTCTCTCTCTCTCTCTCTCTCTCTCTCTCTCTCTCTCTCTCCCTCTCCCTCTTACACACACACACACACACACACAGCGTAAATAAATAAAATATTTTAAAAAATTTATAAATAAAAGAAATAGAAGAGGTTGAAAAACAGTTGGATTTGTGTTTGTCTTGCTTCCGTGTTTTTGTCACATTTTAGAAATGTGAGATCAAACAAATTATCCACCATTACAAAATACAAATGGAAGTTGGATATAAAGTTTACTGTTAGAGTAGTTGTCTGGCATGTATGAGACACTGGGTTTGAACCCTAGTGCTGAAAAAGGGAGGGGAAGGGAGAGAGAGAGAAAGAGGGAGGGAAGGAGAGAGAGAGAGAGAGAAAGAGAGAGAGAGAGAGATTATCAACAGACTTATGAAGGAATGTTTTTCCTTCCTGCAACAAATAAAACAAGATGTTTCTACCTGCTGCCTATTTGGTTGACAAAATTATAAGTGACTGAAAATGTTCAGTGCTGGCAAAGATGTGGACAAATGAACACTTATCAGCATTATTCCAGGAGCTGTGCTGTGGTTTGAACGGAAACGCTCCTCTGCAGGTTTACGCGCCCAGCTATTGCCATCCAGCTGATGACACACAGCTGGGAGGCAGAGAAAACTTCAGGAGGTAGAACTGAGCTGAACAAGGTGCGTCAGTGCCTCTGAAGAGTCAACCTGGCCCCTCCCTCCCTCCCTGCTTCCCGTCTACTGTGAAGTGAGCATTATCTGCCACCCTCGCTGTTCTTCCCACCGCTGGCCTGCATCAACAGAGCCGAGAAATATGGCCTGTAAATCTCTAAAACTTCAAGCCAAAATAAATCATTCCTCCTTTGAGTGGCTTATGTCAGGTATATTGTCCTGGAGTGAAAGGTTGGACTAATATAAGTTGTGCATTGATGCCTCTTATTAGGGAAATCATTTGGAAATGTCTAGATCTTCCAAATCTTCTTCGTCTCCTAGTCCCTGCCCGATGGCACTACAGCCACACTTGTGAAAGAAGCACTTTGCCAACATGCTTTCCTTCACCTAGACTGATTTGAGTGTGCATCTCTGTCTTGTCAGGACACTCCATGCCTCAGTCCACAGAGCACTAGGCTGGGGAACAGCGTCTCAGTGCATTCAGACTCCCTTCCCACCTTCTCCTGAGGATTCTGCTGAGCATTACTAGAAACCTCTAAATTTCTTCAAGCAAGAGGATAGCTTGATTTCTTCTGTTCATTGGAAAGGATTTGACAGATTGTGAAAGGACTTCTACACAGGAGAAAGAGAACAAGAGTGGCTAAGTCATAGGCCCTGCCCTGTAGGTCCCCCTGAGCTTCCTAGGATATGTGGAGTGATTGATTGGTTATGGTGTCGAAGAATCAGGGCATCTCTTGTTTTGTGGTTTAAAAGAATGATGGATGATTACACTCAGGTGAAAATGGGAAGAAGGAGAGGAAGAAGAAGAAAAAGGGGAAGAAGAGAGAAAAGGAAGAGGAGAAAGAAGAGGAATAAAAGAGGAAGAGGAGGGCAAGAGAAAGAAGAAGTGGAGAAGGAAGAGGAGAAAGTACAAGTTCTGAAAGATCAGATTAAGAACTCATTTTCTTTCTCCTATCTTTGGAGCTCTTATGAGAAAACAAGTAAGAAGGAAGATGGTGGAGAAGCCAACAGGCAGCAGAAAAGAGGACAAATTCCACGAGGGAGCACTGAAGTGTTCTCCGCATATGAAATCTCCCATTATGGTGTGAAACAAGGGATTAAACCACGTGGCAGTCTAGATCCCTCTCCTGAGTGTCACTACATACTAAACACTCCGAACTCATCACATGGCCCAAAAACTGGTTCACCATCTGTTCACCAATGGGTTCAGCAGCATTTGTTATCTGTCTAGTTGCTCAGGTCAGAAACTCAGGGGTCTTTTGGCTTTTTCTTGCTCAACCCCGTCTCTATATGTAGTCAATTAATCACTAACTCAACTATCCCTGCGTTCTAGTTTATTAATTAATTAAGTGAAAGAGGAGACAGACAGAGAGAGAGAGAGACAGAGAGACAGAGAGACAGAGAGAAGAGAGACAGAGAGAGAGAGAGAGAGAGAGAGAGAGAACCATAGAAGTCGGTCTTCTCTTTTTACCATGTGGACTCCAGGGATTGAACCTAGGTTGCCAAGTTTACACATAGATACCTTTACCTGTTGAGTCATCAAATGCTTAAAAATGGTTCCTTTTCCTTCTCCTTCCCTATCTCTCTTAATTATGCTCTCTAGTATCTCTCTGTTAGACTGCTACAACCACCTGTGACCAATGTGTTCTCTTCATTACTTCCCAATCACTGTTCACATTGTCAGAATGAGCCATTTCTGCTTTTTCTGAATCTTTCACTGTTCATTGAGGTTTTGTATGATTCCTGTTCTACTTCACATTAACAACCTGGTGGTCCTCCTTATCCTTCTTGGAACAAACTATGTCCTCATTAATGATGGAAGAATGGAGGAATGAAGTGTATGTAAAAAGCAAAGGCACATTTCACTCCCCGCTGAAATGTCATGGTGGCTTCACGTATTTTCAAGCCTAAATAACAAACTTTTTAACACCAAAACTGCATTGTCCATCTCAGCCTTATGAAGCAGTCAAAAGTGCAGAATGGACCGCTTAACTCTGAGATCTGAACCCTGATTCTAAACTTCTGAGATGTGTGATCATACTGGCTTGACTTTCTCCTCTCTAAAGTGGGGTCAACAATGTACCTGCCTCAAAGGTTTGCAGTGAGATCCATGGGTCTTATTCTATGCTCATCTGGCTGGCTGGTCCTCTAGCTCCTTTCCCACCACCCTCTCCCCTTCATGAACTTACCAAACTCACCTACACTTTCTCATCTGACTCCTTGTACGCACTTCCTTCTACCTACACAACCATTGCTTTTTCTGAATCTATCACTCTTCATTGAGGTTTTGTATGATTCCTGTTCTACTTCACATTAACAACCAGGTGGTCCTCCTTATCCTTCTTGGAACAAACTATGTCCTTATTAATGATGGAAGAATGGAGGAATGAAGTTTATGTCACTTCACAGAAGTTATTCAGCACTTCATCCCACCTTCAGACTCTTATACTCTTAGCCCCCTCTTCCATGAGGTTCCCAGAGTCTTGGTGTGGGCTGAGAAGTTTGCTGTGATGAGAACTTTCATGACCAGATCTATGCAATGGCCATCTTATCAACATTTCCCCCAAGGACTTTCTAGGATCTTAGAAGAAAAAGCTGCTCTCAGAGAGTATCTCAAGGACAGGTTCTGGATAAGTGAAGAGAAACCTGCCCACATACGACTTTATCTGCTGAAGAGCCACATAAAGTTCAACAGAAATCTGACTCCCTTACCAACACAGGAACCCCAAAGGAGTCCTGTGATACACACAAGCAGAAGGACAGGAGGGGAGGGGACAGAACAGGATGGAGAAGAAAAGGGAGGATAGGAGAAGGGAGTGTGGATGGAGAGGGGGGTAGAGGAGGGAAGTGGGTTGGGGAGGGGATCAGGGCAAAGACAAACACCCAGTTTGTGTGTAAATTAATAAATTAATAAAAAAAGAAGTTGCTCTTTCTTCTCCAAAGAGTAAAAAGTGTTTAAGAGTTATATGACACACTGTTGCATTCTGGCGTATATTAGAAAGGATGACACACAATAGGAGTTAAATAAATTCACATGGAGGTAATGTGTTTGCCATTCTAAACAAGTACCGACTTTCAAAATCTATGTATACACTCAAGCGGGATCTATCAGGAGTCCTAAAATACTAAGAATTTTGGCAACTTACAATACAGATTTTGGTTTTAAAAAAAAAATTTGTGGTCCTTCCAAGTTTCTTCCCCTTCTAGTATTCATCCCTTAACTCTATGTGTTAGATAATCATGAACTCTGGGGTTCTTCCATAGACCAAGCTGCGAAATGGTTTTTGGTGAACTTTAAATCTTCTCCTTGATCCCTGAGCAGCAAGGCACAAAATTCCAAATTATTATACATTTGTAGGAGTGGAAAGAAGTTATGGATTAGAAGCAAACCACTATCCTGATCAATTTCGTATACAGTTTCAAGTAAAGGGGAAAAATCCTATCATTCCCTTGTCTTTTAGTCACTGTCTTTTATGATTATTAGCAAAAGTATTCTCTAAATAAAGACTACCTTCATTCATGAAGGCAGAACGAACACTGATCAGCCGCAACACAAGGCTTCCATTTCTAAGCTTTCTTTTTTTGTTCTTTCTGTAAGAAAAAGACCTACAACCAAGAAACAAGTCAGAGTTAGCTCAAATGATAGTAAAAAGGGTCAAAATACTTGCAGCACATATTCAGGTAAATGTAGGCTAAATGCAATCATTTTTTTCAAAGAATATTTGGGAGGGGGAGTCTAACAATATATCGATTCATCAGAGATTGATTACCCCCCTCCCCGCTACCACCACCATTCTAAAAGGGAGATGAACGGAATCATGTTTAAGGCTTTTCAATAAGAACTGAAAGAGAAAGGATTGTCGACTTGAGCTTCGATTAAGCAGGAAACTTAGTGTTACTTTCACTCCACATATCTCAGTGAACTGTGCTTTTATTGTATTTCTTTTCTGACTTGATTGACATTTTAAAGACCAAATGCTCTTGATTTACAGTAAGGTACCTCTCCCTGAAGAAGCCCCACATACACACGGGAAAAACACATGAATGGATAGGCAAAAAGTACTGTTGCACCAAATCTGGTCCCTTCAGAAAGCCAGCCCTGTTAATTTCATAAGTGATGGGAAGGTGACATTAGGTGACATTGAAACTGTTTAGAGGGAACTCAAAACCCTGAAAATAAAGCTGTTAAGTATTACACGCACAGCCATGCCTTGCTAAACTCATTTTTCAGGACAGAAAAGCAGATTGTGGAATTATTCACGCCAAAGTAATCCTTGCTTAATTTAATCATCGGAGTAGGTTTCCTAATATGGATATTTTCTTAGACTTCAATTTGTTGCATAGCTAACTTATTTTCTAATAGACTATGTCGGTAATAAGAAAATGAATTACATGCTCTTGGCAAAGAGATGACAAGTTAGATCTGAATTTATCCCACACAAACTTGGTACCCCCTTTTAAATTCAATAAGCTTGTGATCCCTGTACAATATATCAGATCTGGATGCCAATTACAAACAGATGGCCAGTTTTGCACCCCGCAGCCCGGCAGCCCGGCAGCCCGACAGAGAGTGAAGGCCACACTGTACTTTTATCAGGAGTCATCCAGGCACTATGGGGAAGCTCATTCTGAGCAAAGACTTCCTATTTTGGGACCCCCAAAAATGCAGGAATCTGACATGCCTCCCAGGAGGGGGTAGCCAACAGGTCCTAGAGGACCCTGAATGCTGAAATAGGAAAACAATGAAATGAGGTTCAGGGAACCCACTAGTCTGTCATTATCCACTGTCTCCAAGCCCGGGGCGGGAGAAATTGAACCGCAGGAAAAGCAATAGTTGCTGTCTTACCAAATCTCCCTTCCCAGTGGGGAGCTACCAAAAATAATAAGGCCCAGCTATGATAGGAAACGGAATTATTAAGAGCATTAAACGCTGAAAGATCGCTGCCCTTCGTAGTGGCTGTGGATCGCTTGTCTCACTTGTCAAATACGAGTTTGGTTTTTTTGACACTGATTTCTTAAATTTCCGCTGACTTGGCAATCCGCAGCCACTTCGCACAAGCTCTGTAATATCTTAAAGACTTCACAGCTAAGCAGTTAGAAAGGATTTGGGGTTTAATTCAGCTCACTGACCTGTTTAAGAGAATAACGGAAATCAAACAATTTTCAGCTAAAGGCCGGAGAAGGTCTCTCTCTCTCTCTCTCTCTCTCTCTCTCTCTCTCTCTCTCTCTCTCCTCTCCCTCTCCCTCTCCCTCTCCCTCTCCCTCTCCCTCTCCCTCTCTCCCTCTGAAAGACTCTTTGTATCAATGCCATGAATCAAACAGTTTGTCTAAGTGGTTACTCTGTACCACCAGTGAGGGCGCAGCAATGTGGCAGTGAATCACATTTAATAACTTGTGGTTAGCTGTCATGAACACTTAATTTGATGTTGAACACAAGCCCTGCAAGGGGCCGAGGGGGCTGGGGAGGGGAGAGGTGGGTTGGGAGTAGGGGGCAGAGAGTTAAGATCCACGTGAGATCTCCTGGTTCCCTTCTCCCCTTGCTACATGTCAGCATCTGTCTGCACTCAGTTCCATAGGCAAAGAGGAAAAGCCTCCGGGGTGCTTGGCGTTGACCTTCCCTGTGGAGATCTGTTGGGGTCCTCTTGTTCTGGCTGGGAAGGCTCACCCAGTGCTAGAGAACATTACAACCCTTTCCAGGGTGCAAGTGGAGAGTTGTCAGGCTGGCTAGAAGAATTCAAAGCGTCCAGGGAACCCACAAAAGATTTCTTGCAGCCTTTTAGCTGTCTGGCAGGCAGCAGAAACCCCTCTGGTGTCAACTGCTAAACACTGCTGTCCCTGTGTCCTGGGTGGAATGCGTCAAAAGTCTGAAGACCACAGCTTCACATGTCAGCCATGTGTGCTGGCGGCAGCCGGCTCCAGCCGCCTCAGACGTTTTAATTTGTCTCTCAGGAAAGCAGATGTGTCAGGGAGTTGGGGAACTTGGGAGGTGACCACAGCGAACTCCCTGAGGGGCCTGCCCCCCTGGGACATCTGAGGAGTCACCCCTTCCCTAGCCCAGAGAGGAGGGGTAAAGAGGAAGAGGAGCGATGGAGTCTAAGTCACTTTCCACCACATCCAGTGTGAGCTCAGTACACACTGGGAGAAAAGGGTTGTGTCCCTCCTGCCTGGGACAAGGAAGGTGGGTGGGGAAAGAAAGGGTACTAAACCCTTGTCATCATCTGCCCTGCACACTGCCTGTCCTGTAATCACATAATCCATATGGTCAAAGCACTTTCCAGCATCCCATTTAATCCTTAGTCTTCTCTCAATGGTTCTTGGTGCTATGCACCTATCATCCCAGATGTCCTAATGTTGGTGGGAGAATCTGAGTGTCCTTCAAGTTCTTCCCTTTTGTGGCATGAGCCCCAGGAATCAATCTCCATCACTTTGATTTGACCTAGACTCAGCACAATAGCTTCTGAGGAAAATGAAATTTTACACTTAAACTTTTTTTTCAGGGAACATGAGGAAGGAAGGGAAAGGGGACAATAGAATGGAAGGTTTTGTCTACACGTATGATGCTATTTAAGAGCAAAATTCACCAATAAATAGAAGAGAAAAAAACATAGGAAATAGGATATTGATGTGAAGTTGTACATCTGGATGGGTGAAAACTGGTTACAAAACTTGAGCAGCAACAATAAAATCTAGTCCTGTTCTTTCAGAGTAAAGGAGCAAGGAGCTGTGTTTTCAGGTACCGTCTAAGAGGTCTGAATCAAAGCAAACTCTAACACATTCAAACAGACACTAAATTGTAACAGGAAGCAATGAGTGTATCCCCTTGGTGAACTGAGAAAATGAGCCAAGACCTTATCTAGCACAGGCACCCTTCCCCTCTACCTAGCCCCCACCTGCAACCCAGACACCATGAGCAGTGCTTGGTGCCTCGGAAGAGCCTAGAACCAGTTCTTCCTGCTGACAAGACGAGTGAGGAAAATGAATTTTTCTATTGTACATATTTTCATTTTATGCATTTATAGCAATAATGGAAAAAGAATATGCTTGGGTTAAAAATCCAAACTCATGAGATAAAACAAGTCTAAAGCTACCCAATGAAACACAATTAAAAATTTCATTATCCATGAAATGAAGACGCATGTGCATTAAAAAATATAGCTGGTGCATTCAAACTGGAATCCTGACAAGAAGTTTTTATGAGAAAATTAGTCCCCTAAGCTCCCTGTGCCCCAAGAATAACTGACCCCTCATGATACTCAAGGTGCCATGAGTTCCTTTTCCAGCTGCCTGCTTCTCATGGAGGTGCCCTAGCCCCTCATGGCACTCCAGTGCCATGAGTCCGTTTCTTGTTCCTTGGATTCCATGTCTAGGCACCATGAGTTCTCCAGGGCGTCCTAGCCCCTCTATGTCTGGGGTCCATGAGTTCCAACCTTTCTCTCCTCTAATAAACTCTACCTTAATCCTCTACATGTGTTCTGGTTTCAATCTTTGACTCCAGAACACAAGAACCCTGCAACATTGGGACATTGTAACATTTGGGGCCCCAGGTGGGATAGCGGAGGAGACCGATTTTCCTGCAATGTTTGGTGACCACAAAAGGACATACAAAGAGATTCAGAAAAGAAATGTAGATTCCAACCGGCTAAGGACGTAAGCCTAAAGAAGACAGTCCCTCTCTCTGACATTAACACTGCACAAATTCTGGCAGAAGACTTTGATCAAGGGCATCTGGCTGGTGATTTCTCCAAGGTACATGTGCTGCCAACAGTGTCAGGGAAACACCAAGATCTGAAGTAGGTCAACCCAGAAACAGTTGCCCCTTTACTGTCTGGAAAGTACCAGGATCTGATTGAGAAGTTTTATGTCATGATTGCCTCTATCCATATGAGTACCTGGGAGGACACATCCAGGGAGCCTTAAACGTGTATGGTCAGAAAGAACTGCATGACTTCTTTCTGAAGACGCCCATTGTCCCTTTAGACATCTAGAAAAAATAATCAACGTGTTCCATTGTGAATTCTCCTCAGAAAGAGGCCCCCAGATGTGCTGTTCTCTGAGAGAAGAAGACAGAACTCTGAACCAGTATCCTGCATTGTACTACCCAGAGCTGCATATCCTCAAAGGGAGCTATCGAGAATCTTTCCAGAATATATGGAGCTGTGTGATCCACAGAGCTACTGTCCTATGCATCTCCAGGACCACCAGGCCGAGCTGCTGAGATGTCAAGGCCAGAGCAAAGCTCAGGAAGGGGAACGGCAGCTGCGGGACAGATTGCCCTTCTGGTGAAGGATGAGCTCATAACAGTGGGTCAGCCATGCAGTGAAGGAGTCACCAGAAGATACTATAGAGAGACCCTGAGCAGAAGAATCATCTTCCATGTAGCTAAACCTAGATTGTTGAAAGACGTCTACAAGCCAGCAGTCTACTGGTAAACTCCCAGGCCTAGGGATTAGTGCAACTGCTGGCTGGTGGGCTGAGTCCTAGAGTTGGCTGTAGGAGTTTGTAGCCTTGGTTTGATAGAGATTTGTGTTCTTCAAGGGGCACTTACATTCCTTTTCCCAGTCTTAAATCTTATCACAAGCCAAACAGCTCTTTGTGTCTCTGAGCTTCTGATTATGCAAGATTGTTGTCAACATTTTTTCTCTGTATTTTCTTTCTTTAGACCCCACCTTTTCTTTTTAATTGAAATACGAAATTAAAACATTATAGAACTGAAAAACAAAACAAACAAAAAAATCAGAACAAAAAAACACTAAGAAGGTGAAACTGAGAGGTTTCACTTTAGAAAGAATGCTAATGTGATGATAAAGAAAAAAGGTTTAAAAACTGGAAATTTTTTCACTTGTTTAATGGTTCATTTCTGTAAAAACGGGTTCTGTTCAATGCATTGGTGAAGTTTTTACACCCAAAAGAAACGTTACTTGGTACTTTTGCACCTGGCCTGGGGCTCCGGAGCGGACGGGCAATGACAGACCGAAGACCAGAATTAACTGCACATCTTCTTCCCTCCCTCCTTTCCTCCACCAGGGTCAACCACAGCAGTAATCACTTCTGACAATTTGATAGGGCAAAAATTGAAGAAAATATAGGTAGGAATCACAAAGCAAATTGATAACAGAAAAAGAGAAGTCTAGGGATGAACTGTCCCACCCAAAACAATATTCCTCGTCTTAGGAAAGGATTTTCTTAAACCATTTAAATTCACAGAACATTATGGGTAGACCAAAAATATGCAGATAAACACATTAAAATATTTCAAAAATGATTTCCTTCTTTATTTACTTTCCAAGACCTGAACCCAGAGTCTCAAAGAGTTCCTGAACTTTCTTCTCCAAGGCAAGGAAACCAGGCTTGGGCGAGGGGTCTTATAATTATAGGCACAAGTCACCAGAGATATAAGAACCGAGGCTGAAGGAGTTCAGTGAATCATCTTCATGATGCTCAACTCAAAGTTTTTCGGGCTTTGGCCTCAGCGAAGAGAGAAAGAAGTAAGTCCAGATTTCTGTAATCGGCATTATTTCTTCCTGAGCACACTCAGCTTATTCCTTTCAGAACCGCTAATTTGACACTTGTCTTCCTAGAGATCACCTAAAAATGCTATGGGGGGAGGGGAGGAAAAAGAGCAGGAAAAATCAAAAATGAAAAAAGGTAAAGGAATCTGATGAGGATAACTGAAATCATGTCACTTATAACATTTTGGTCAACAGGCTTTCTGCATGCCACATCTTCATGGAAATCCTATTATCAAAGCCACCAGACACTATATTTGCTTCCTAATTATAGACCCTGAGCTAACAGTTACTTTTTCTTCCCTATAATAACAACAACACTTTGTATTTATCTAGCGCCTTTCTTCCAACGAGCTCAAAACGCTCTGCAGACATTAACTCATGAATCCCAGCCTCGGGGAGTGGGTAAGGGTGGTGTCTTGCAGTGTCCATATTTAGAAGTTGAAACAGAAAGCAGAGGGCAACCTAAGGCCTCAGAGAAGCCATGTGGTGAGGGAAGCTGAAACTCAGTCATAGAGCTGACAAGGAAAGTGATGGCCCCACTGGTCCCACCTGGGCTGGAGGAAGGGACAAGCCAAGCAAGAGGAATGACTAGACAAGAGGCCGGAGTCAGGAGAACATCTCTGGTAGCAGCTTGGATGGTGACGGAGAACGCTGGAGTTAGGAAGACCCATTAAGGGGAGAGCAGGTTTGGGAGACTGAGAATAGGAAAGGCTCTGGCATTTGAGATGGTTCTAGTCTTTGGGTCACTGAAGCAATGCTGAAAGTCACAATAGCAAAGCATCTCTTCTGTCCTAACTTCCACTGACCAGTGGGTACCAACTGCAGTTATCCAGGTGACACTTTCTTAATATGTTCACGAGCTCACCTATGAGCCTTTGTTACACAGTATATGGGTAATATAATACATTCCCATTTTGTTAAAAAGATTCTACTCCACATCCCAATAAGGAGCATCAACGCATCTTTGTAGTGAAATTTTTAGTGATCCTGTGTTCGTACCTAGTCATCACTGACTTCTTCTGTAAATATTTCTTTTTGACTATCTGTTCTTGAAGCTTAAAAGTGACTAACACTCAAATTTACCACTGTGCATCTTGCCCCTCTCTGAACATGAAAGGACTATTTTACCAGCTTCTTCCTCTAAGCTTTTTCCCCAGTTTTCATAATTTCTTGAAGATACAAAAGTATGCATGAGTGCCAGGGAGATGGCTCAGTAAATGAGGTGCTTGTCCTGCAAGTGTAGAATCCAGAGTCCGAATCTCCAGCACCCTCATAAAAGCTGGGCAGGCATGACAGCTGCCTGTAATTCCCAGTACTTGGGACACGAAGACAGGTGTAATGGTTACTGTTAACTATTGCTGTGAGAGAGCACCCAAAGGCAAACAACTTAAGGGAGAAAGGGAGATTTATTCAATTTACAGTTCCAGAGGGGAGATACAGTCTTTCATGCTGGAGGTGACATGGCTGGTGGCTGAAGCTGACAGGCTAAGTCACGGCAGACATCCAGAAGGCTAGTGATGACTGAAGGCTGGAGGATTCCTGGAGAGTGTCTCTTCCTCTTCTCAGTCTCCTGTTCTGTGGTTCCTTTTATTTGGTCCGCTACTGGGAGGTTCCAATCAGATCTAGGCCTGGGCTTTGTATTGTAAATGTATTGATCTGGATAATCTCTTCAGGTGTTCTCAGCTGATCTTGGTTAGTGCAAGGTGTGTCAAGTTGACACCCAGAATTAACTATTATAATAGGGAATCCCATGAATAAACTGGCTGATTGATAAGCTCTACGTTCAACTGAGAGACTGTGACTTAATAATAAAAATAAAGAGATATTGAAGAAGACACCCACCATTAGCTTCAAGCCTCTACATGTACATATATGATATGTACCTACACACATGTGTGAACACACACATGAATATCACCCTAAACACACTAAAAAAAAGGCATATGTGAGATCATGTCCACTTCATGAAAGATGACTGGAAGTTCTGGGCTCTGCCCACATTTTGATCTAGGAAGCATCACCTCTCCTTATTCTTCACTGGTTTAATCTAATCTTGTCAGGGCACAGAAGTCTTTTTCCTTGATAATGTACACAGAGCCAACACAGGAACTGAGAAGTCAGATTTCCTACGTAACACTTCCTGCAGTTTGAAATTCCCTAGCTTTTTCGATTCTTGCCCTGCTAGGAACTTAATTTAATTGGGTTTATTTGTTTACAAACTTCAGTTCCTTAATTATTTTTGCTTTTCTGGGTATGTTATTTTAGTTCTTGTGACTTGACTGCATGTGTCACTGGGAAGTTTCTTTGGATGGGCTTTCCAGAACCAAAGACTGAGACTAGAACGTGTGTGCAAAGGATATTAAGAACATATGCCAGGAAAATCTAGCAAGGTGATAACATTGTCCACAGGACTGGGTCCTAAAGATTCAGTGGGTCTGAAATCATCAGAGACCTCGTGTAAAGTTTGGGTAAGTTTAGCCATTACCTCACAATATTATCCTGAGAAATGCCTTACATTGAATTGATGCACTTTGCCTCCTAGACAGTGTGTGTGTGTTTACATGTGAGTTCATATCTGTATATAATATTCATATCTATATATAATACATGTGCTCAGACTTTGTATGACACTTGGTCTTCCATTTTAGAACAATGATTCCCTTTTAATTATTTCTTCATACATAATTGAGTATGCTTTATGTTTCAAAGCTTCTGACTCAAACTGAAGAAAACCTTTCTTTAGCTTGGGCCTTTGTCCAGCCAATTATAATCTAACATGGCAGCAAAGTTTGAAAGAAAACAAGTCAGATATAAAAATGAAAGTGGGGTGCAGTGTGCAAAGGAAGTAGAGAGTATGTAAGTGTTGATGATCCACAGGAAGAGAAGGCTAGATGGCAATAACCATGGCTCAGGCAAAGTATTAAAGAGTCCTTATTCAAGCAGGTTATGAATTAAAATGAGTTTCTTTCAGTTCAGCATATTTTAGAAAGTCTGTGTATTATTAAATGGTTAGAGAGTTGGGCACATCAGTGAAAACATCTTTTTTCTATTTAATCTCAGCATTGAAGTAAGCATATTTTATGCTTATAAATTATTAAGTTGTGTTTTAAAAACTGGGCCTTGTGAACACACATCCATACATCATGAGTGACCCTATCCTAACCAGCAACATTTGTATATAGAACAGAGAAAGTCCCAATTTGGGGGATTACAAAGGGTTCCCAGGCTAAACGAACATTAATTTTCCTTTGGTCCGTGTAGAGAACAAAAATGATAAAATTGGGGATGAATCTCATAATAAAAACAGACAGATTTGGGGGAAAATAAGACATAAATTTCCTGATGATAACTATTATTAATCTTTAACACTAGTGTTAATTTCACCTCCTGCAGTCTTTATTCACATTGGTGAGCTGACTCACATGAGTGCCAAGAACTGCTCAAGAATTTCTGTAGTCTGCATCAGGGGACAGCCGACAATGGACCCTTGAGCACCTTGCAGGGCAGGATGGCAGGTGCTTCCTCCTACAGTTCCATCATCAAGCCAGTGGCTGTGCACATCTGGGGACACATGGGCGCTGGTGCATGGACAGATGAAGGGATCCCAGCAGCATGACCAGAAAGGGTTGGAAAGAGAACGCCAAAGTCCTGGGCAAATATAGAACATGTCTTGGCTGTGTTTGCACACATCACTGGAATAAAAGAAAGAATTTCCAAGAAAACAGACAAAGTTTCATGTTGAAAATTCTTTGGAGATTGCTCTCAGGAACAAACCCTGAAGATAATCAGGAAGACAAGACTTGGCAGTGAACGGAAGTTAAATTGAGGTTAAATAGTTAATCTCTAAAGAGGTTTTTCAATGAGTGAAGCTCTTCAGAATTGTTCTGTACTAGGATGAAAGGGCGGGACTTTGTATCTTCATACCACCCAGCTATTGGATGCAGACAGCTAGAGAGTGACACCAGTTTTGAAGAGACAACACCCTTCAGAAGGCAGTAGTTCCTGAGAAAGGAGGACTCTGTCAGAAACCACCAGTGGGCAATATGGTGGCCGACCGAGAGACAGGAGGAGGGGCTGGACAGGAAGCTCTCCTCAACACGCTACACTCACTGCACAGACACCTCACATTCAGTACACTGCATCGATTAGAACACCCCATTTGGAGGCAGCACCTCTAAGATTCTGGCTCATCTGTTTTCCTGAGAAACGTCCAACTAGGTTAGTGGGATAAACAACTGATCCTGAGACCTCAACTGTTTGTCAACACTACTCTGCTGCACAGTCGGTAACTCCTTTACTCTTGGATATTCCCTTATTAACCAAAGTGTCATTGGACGTGGCCTGCCTTTGCTTGAGACAGGGATACAGACTGATGTGAGATAGCTTCCTTCAGGCTTTAGGGTGGGGAAACCTCATTAGGAGCCATCAGCAGGCAATAACTCCAGCAGCTGAAATTAACACATCAGCCACAGCATGAATCAACTAACAGCTGTGGGAGAATCCCATCCAGAGGACGTGGAGAGATCCATTGCTACATCTCCTAATACTATTCTGAAAATTGATTTAGAAGAGCTTTGATGCAAAAAAATTTACCACCTCACAATTTTGACTTGGGTGTTCTGGGCAAAGCCAGCTGTCCCATGTTTGAATCCGACATTAAAATGGAAGGGATGTCTCAAGGCCAAGTCAGATATTCAATGCTTTAGTCAAGCTGACATTTCATCAGTTCATGACTTGAATCTAATGCTTCAATTTTTCATTGTTTTTAGAAAAATATCTAACCGAACATGATATGAAAATGAAAGACACATATATTTGATTTCTGTTGGGTAGAAGAAGACACTTCTTTTCTCAGTGACCAGTTCGGAATATATGAAGAGTTAAATGCTGGCATGATGCAAAGCTGAAACAGAACCATAAGTTTAATATTATTTTTAAGCTCAAGTGACTTAACGTGACACCAAGCTTGAGTTAACATTCTACATGCTTGTGGAGATATTAGGGTTTAAACAGATGTCAGCAATTTTTTTTAACCAAACGGAAATTGGATTCTACAGATGGTGAAGAGTAAAGAGTTCAAAGTGGCTGTGTGTTGTGCAAAAATGCACATCCAAGTAAAAAGTAATCATCTTTTTGGTTCACGTTCGAAGATGTGCTTTTGGGTGATGAGAATGATTTCCAAGCTGATCAGACAGAAATCTATTTGCCTCTTCCTTTTATATTTCACTTTTTCTTTCTCCCATAATTTATAGCTAGGCAAAGTATTTGTTCAATAATATAGACTTTGTTCCAACTCCTACCTTCTCCAGAAACACTTATTGCCCTAAGAGTGTTCAGTCGGTCTCATCCTTTTTTTCATAGTGATGGTTCATGATGTCATAAAAACCACATGCTTACGCACTTTTATTATTTTTTTTGTATGGACTTCTTTTAGAAAGTTATAATTTTCGGGGCTGGAGAGGTGGCTCAGGGTTTAAGCCTCTGCCTTGCAGGTGGAAGGTCTTGAGTTCGGATCCTAGACCGCACGTATAGATGCCAGGGAGAAGCAGGGGCGGCCTGCGTTTCTGGTCCTGGTAGGGCGGAGCCTGTGAATCCCGGGGCAGAGTAAGGAGGTGGAGGCGTCCATGGTGGTTCCCGATTCGCCCGTGGTTCTACATACACACACACATACATACACACACACACATACATGCACAATTGAATAAATAATAAAAAAATTAAAAAAAGAAAGTTATAATTTTCATGTATTTACAAAATAGAAATGTTCTTGCCAAGTAAGAAAAGGGTTTTACGGTGTCAAGAAAATATCTGCAAGGAACATAAGATAGGGAATGAGGGGAGATTTTGAATCCTAAAAGAGGTTTTGAACACCAGAAGCAAGAGGATGCTTGAACACACACGCAGGCAACCAATTGCTGTCTGATTAAGGACTGCTTCATGGTAGGAAGCACAGGCCCTGTAATCAAACCAAACACCCAAGGGAGGGAGGGGAGACCTTGGATCCTGGATAGAAACAAATGTCTTAGTGATAACTGTAAATACCTGATAGTACACTAACCATCTAAACACTAACTTTTATACCCTTAGGTCAAAGAAGCACTGAACACTCAACTAAGAAACATTTCTCTGCAACAGAAGAGATGAAATACAGAGAACCACAGTGGGCCAAAGTGTAAAGTGAAAACAAGTGTGAAAAGCATAGCCTGAGATAGAACATTTAAATCACCTCCCATGCAATGGTTCAGAGAACTGTGTGGAAGAGGGCAGTAAGAATGCCAGAGTCTGAGGATGGAGAGAGATACCCCAGGAGAGAAACCTCTATTCAAGGTTGTCACACCCAAGAATTCGACACAGAGCTATCTACCTCTGCTGGACCTCCACAACAGCTGACCTATCAAAACTTCACCACTAGAGAAGTGAGGCTCTCAAGAATCACGGTGCTGTCCCGAGAGACTGTGGGATTGGTACAAGTCATGAGAGAGGGAGATTAATAACCTGATGATTAGCCCACCATCTTGTACCAGATGATACCCAGGCATATGCCAATGCAGGCTTCCTATATCAGGCCAAATAGATCTCACAGACAGAGGGATGGGGGAGTGGGAGAGAGACGAGGTGGGAGGGAGAATAAGTGTGGGGTAATATAGTATAAGCGAAGCAGAAGAGGATGAAGCATAAATTGATTGTACTTGTATATGAAAACTTGTATATGAAATCGGGGTGCATTTCACCCATTATTACCAATCATTTCACTTATTCAATTTAAAAAAATACTTTTTACACAAAAGAGGGGAAACATACTTTAAAGTAGGAGATGCATAAATACATTTTCTATAAAACTATCATTTCCAGTTTTGGAGTATATGTGTCCATATTCATAAATGTGTGCATGCTTGTGTGGGGGGACATGTACACATGTGGCTGAACATATGGAAGACAGAGGGTGAGATTGAGTGTCTTTCTCACTGGTTCTCTCACTGAACCTGGAGGTCAGCGATTTGGTAGACTGGCTGTCCAACAAGTCTTAGGGACCATCCTGTGGTAAGAATATATCTATGTGCTGTAGTCACTTGTAGCTTTTACATGGTTTGGGAGGAATCAAACTGATGCTTGCATAGCAAGCACTTTACTGACTGAACTATCTCTGCAGCTCCATTTCATGTTTTTTTTTTAAGTGTACAATCAATCTCATGTGCTTGAAACATTGGCTTTGGAGAAGTTTGAGGAAATATATCCACATGTCCATCTATACCACTGGCTAGTTTCAAAGGACTGTTTGAGAAGAAATTTGAACAGAGATGAGAATTGCGGGACCAGGCAGAGGATGAGCAATCATTCACAAAACATTATAGACCACATATGGGACACAATATGTATTGGTTTCTGGCCCTTGCTACCTGCTGTCTCAGAGAAGGGATTCTCTCATGACAACCCACTGACCTTACTGGAGAATATGTTTCCAGAAAGAGGAATTTGTGGTTGAAGGCATCTATGCAAGAAGCAGTATCTAACTTTCTAAACTTCTCTACCTCTGTGCTGTGTATAGCATCATCTTCCAAGTGCACCCAGAAAGAACTTTTAGGCCAATGGAGGGTCCTGAGTGAATCCCTCTTTCAGCATCTCCCTGAAGATCACGACCTTCTCTCTCCACCAGTGTGCCTGATGACACTCTCTTGGACCTTCCCCCTCCATTTTGGTTCTGTCTCATTCCCTGCAGAGATGCCAGGATTCTTACCTCAAGCATGAAAAGCAGACAACCTGTTTCTCTCCTTCTACCTTTTGAGAATTACCAAAACTGAAGCCCATTCTTAAATGATGAATAGGCCAGACTCTAGATCGCCGAGTGTCTCTACTTTTATCTTCCCTTAGCCACACTAGCCACCTCCTAGGTCCTCACCGTAACACTTCGCACCTTACGAGACCCTATGGGATAGGGTCTTAGCTCAACTTTCTGAGGAGAATGTTGCCTCAGATTAAAGAACTTACTCGGTGTGTAAAGTTAACGACAGTCTTTCCATCAGACCAGATTTCACACGTCTCCTCCCAGCCGTGCTCTCTTCCCCCAAGCACTCTGCCTTCTGAATGAAAAGGGGATTCTTAGCCATGAAAGGAGCCAGTCACAGAGAGGAGAGGATAACTACTCACCAGAGGACTTTGAGTTCTGAGTAGCAGTGGGAAGGGGGGTGTCAAAGAGGACTGCTGCCCCTATTGCCTCTCAAGCCAAGGGCTGTCACACAGCAGATCAAGTCCCTCACTCTAGAACAGACTGGATATCCAGGAGGTGCCTCTGGATGAATTCCAGTCACTTTGACTCAAGAGGTAGGCTGAGGTTCCAGAGTCATCGGTGGTATTTGGGTACTAGTGATGATAATGAAAGCAGAATTACGAAGATCCCGCATGCTGGTGGGTCCTCAGGGAGATCTCCAGAATTCCCATGCAGACATCTTCAGGTCAGAATTGGCCCAAGACTTACTCCTCTTTTCAAGCCTGTTATCACCAGGATCAGCAGTGCCAGAACATCAAAAAGTCCTGGAACCTCACTGTAATGCACTTGCTAAGTGGCACATATCTGTTTTATATGTGAATATCTTACTGCTGGTTTCGCCTTTATATTCAGAGTATTTTGAAAGCATAGCCCGGAGCCATTCCTGCCATTGGCTTCTTTTCTCTTTGCTCTCTCTTTCTTTGAGCTGGGAGCTGAGCACATGAATAGCTGCCCTGAAAGCTTTGATGCTTCTTTGGCAAAGACTTCAGTCCTGTTGCATTTACCACAGAACTATAGTTACTGTCTTATGTGGAGAGGCATATTTGTGGTTGATAAAATGCTAGTTCCATGGAGAGGAGAGTGAATTGATTATATTGGGCGTTCTTACAACTGTCACTTTCCTAAAAGACAAAGAGAATAATTCTGGTTTCTTCCTCCAATCCACATACATGCTGATTTTTAATTATAATCAAACGTTATTAAAGGAAATCTAAGTGAAACGGGGGGGGGGAGGATTGTAACTATAGTTTAGTACATAGGATTCCATTTGGTCCAGAGTAGGAGGAGGTTGGCAGGCACCTTCCAGCTCTTAGATGTGTGCAATATTTGATTATGTGTACAATTACTCAAAGGTATTTTACTCGGTGTAATCACATGGTGAATAATACACAGGCTGTAGCAAGCTGCAATCCTCCTCTGTAGTCAGAATTCAGAGAAATGAGAATCCATTGACTGTCTATAAGCAGTTGGCTTAATTTCATCGTCTCCTCCCTAAAAAAAAAAAACCCTAAGATTCTTTTTTAGCTGAGCAGCTTTGGTGTTGCAGCTCACGTCCCTTCTACCAGGAGAAGCACTGAGGTTGTGGTTATGTGCTGGGGCTCAAAGGTAGAAAAAAAATAGGCAGATCAAAATTTAATTCCTCAGCAGCCTTGTGTGGCTGGTAACTGAATCTAGCTTTTCAGTTTCCTGGCCTATAAAATGGGTATGAATGTTATCTGCCTCATAACTGGGAGAAGTAGATTCGTTATGGAACATAAAATGTGCACGGTAAACAAGTAGGCTTCATCCCCGGCACACAAGGTTGGTTCAACATACGCAAATCAATAAATGGAATTCATCATGTAAACCAGTCCAAAGTCCAAGACCACATGATACTCTCGATAGATGCAGAAAAAGCTTTTGACAAGATCCAACAGCCTTTTATGATCAAAACGCTACAGACAGTAGGAATGGAAGGAACCTTTATCAATATAATAAAAGCTGTATACAACAAGCCCACAGCAAGGATTATGCTCAATGGGGAACAATTGGAAGCATTCCCACTTCGATTAGGAACGAGACAAAGCTGTCCACTCTCACCACTTCTATTCAATATTGTACTTCAAGTCTTAGCTGAAGCCATAAAACAAGAAAGGGACATAAGAGGGATTCAAATCGGCAAGGAAGAAGTCAAACTATCCCTATTTGCAGATGACATGATCTTATACCTGAGGGATCCCAAAAACTCCACCAGAAAGCTCCTGGAACTAATTGAGAAGTTCAGCAGGGTGGCAGGATACAAAATAAATGTGCAAAAATCAGAGGCTTTCCTATATGCCCAGAATGAAAGAAGTGAAAAAGCCTTGAGAGAAACAATCCCATTTACTATAGCCCCTAAAAAAATGAAATACCTTGGTATAAACCTAACTAAGGAGGTAAAAGACCTTTACAATGAAAACTTTAAAACCCTAAAGAAAGAAATTGCAGAAGACACCAGAAGGTGGAAAGACCTCCCTTGTTCCTGGATTGGCAGAATCAACATCGTAAAAATGACCATCCTACCAAAGGCAATATACAGATTCAATGCTATACCAATCAAAATCCCAAAGCAATTCTTCAAAGAAGTTGACCAAACAATCTCAAAGTTCATATGGAGGCACAAAAGACCCAGGATAGCAAAGACAATCCTGAGTAACAAAAACACTGCTGGAGGTATTGCCATACCAAACCTAAGTCTATACTACAAATCCATAGTTATAAAGACAGCCTGGTACTGGCTCCAAAATAGACACACAGATCAATGGATAAGGATTGAAGACCCAGATATAAGCCCACAAAGTTACAGCCATTTGGTCTTTGACAAAGGGGCCCAAAGAATCCAATGGAAAAAGAACAGCATCTTCAACAAATGGTGCTGGCAAAACTGGATCTCCACATGCAGAAGATTAAAGCTGGACCCGTACTTGTCACCATGTACAAGACTTAATTCCAAATGGATCAAGGACCTTGATATCAGGCCAGAGACTATAAAAATCATAGTTGAAAAGATACGAAACTCCCTCAAGCGGATTGGGCTAGGCCAACATTTCCTAAATAGACATCCAATGGCACAGTCACTACTACCAACTCTCAACAGTTGGAATCTTGTGAAATTAAAGAGCTTCTGTTCAGATAAAGAGATTGTCACACGAGCTCAAAGGCAACCCACAGAATGGGAGAAAATCTTCACTAACCACATATCCGATAGAACTCTGCTGTCCAGAGTGCACAAAGAACTTAGAAAACTAAACACCAAGGAAATCAATGGCCTAATTAAAAAATGGGCCCTGGAACTTAAAAGAAACTTTACCAGGGATGAAATTAAAATGTCTAACAAATATCTTAAAAAATGCTCCACTTCTTTAGCCATCAGGGAAATACAAATCAAAACTTCCCTGAGATAACATCTCACCCGGGTCAGGATGGCAAAAATCCACAATACAAACAACAACAAATGTTGGAGAGGATGTGGAGAGAGGGGAACTCTCCTACATTGCTGGTGGGAATGCAGGCTCATACAGCCACTCTGGCGAGCCGTTTGGAGATTCTTAAAGAAATTAAAGATTGAAATGCCATATGACCCTGCTATTCCACTTTTGTGAATAACCCCCCATACAGCAGAGGTTCACCTTGATAGCACAAGCACGACCATGTTCATAGCAGCACTGTTTACAATAGCAAAGTCATGGAATCAACCTAAATGTCCAACAGTTGACGAGTGGATAAGGTAAAGGTGGTACATCTATACAATGGAGTACTACTCAGCCATCAAAAATGATGAATTACTGGAATTTGCCGGGAAATGGATGTCATTAGAAACAATTACATTAAGTGAAGTATCCCAGACCCAGAAAATTAAGTGCCGTATGTACTCCCTAATAGGTGGCTCCTAGTACCAAACCCACCCAACCCACCTAGAGACAGTAATTGCAAGGATTATGAACAGGAGGGAGGGAGTAGGAGGGCCACACCAGAAACAAGGAGAGAAGGGACCATGTTACAGCAGAGAAAATAGGCCTCCATCAAGGACCCAAATAAGGAATGAGACATCTGATTAAGTTCACAGACTTTTGTTCCTGATCATTTACTACTGAGGGGGAGTGATCTCACCAGAAGAGGAGAGCATATAGTCTGGCAGATAAAAAGTAACCATTTTGCAAATGGGTGATAGACCCCTCCCTCACTGTGGTTTCCCACTTTTATTACATCTACCTTCGAATGCGCTTTTATGACAAGACTCTAGTTTAACAGCTTTTTGTCTCTGGCCGGGGATAACATACAATGCCCACCAGGATGGAGTGAAGGGCATTGCAGGAACAGCAAAACTGCAAAAGAAAATCAGCAAACCACAATCCAGAACTTCAGAGACTCTATACCAACCACCTAGAACTAGGCCAGCTTAATCTCTCCCCATCTTGAAGCTCAGGGAAATTTGCAGAAGAGGGGGCAGTAAGAGTGTAAGAGCAAAAGGATGGGAGGAGCAATGATATGTAAGATACTCCATACTAGTTAGGGCTGAAGCAATCATAATTGGACTTTGCATGCCCTGCGCATTGTCCAACACACTGTTGACCTCACAAAGTCTAGCATCTGCTAAAGGTACCAAGATCCTTGGAGGCAAAGGATTGGCAGCCACAGCAGTGTTCCTATACCTAAGGGGACCACGGGAAAGGGTTCAGGGAAAGGCCACTGGGTCCTTGTATGTCATCAGAGAGGAGGGCCCAGAGGAAAATCAGGCATGCACAAGAAAGGACTCTCTGGGAATTGGGCCGGGAGGCACTGGGGGATGGGGAGGGAGAGCGGTGGGGAGAGGGAGCAGGGGGTACGGGGGGAGGAGGAGGGAGGGAGGGAATTGGTGTACCTATTAAGTTTGTATGAGCTGAAATAATAATAAAAAATGTATTAACAATAAAAAAATGTGCATGGTAAATAAGAGCTAGTTATCATCACTAGGGTCATAAAAGGCTTCAGTGTCAGGCCATGGGGGTTTTAGGAGGCTCATTTACACATGAGAAATCACTCGCTAAATGTTGGAAAAAATCTGAAATATGGCTTCTTCCACACTATCAATATAGTTTTAGACTTTCCAAGTTCTAGAAGGAAAGTAGTGTTCTTGGCCTTAAAAAGACTTTGTTCTCCCCGCTTACATTATGTGTGAACATAAAAGCAGATTCAAAGACTGAGAGGGTGGCTTGGTGGGGAAAGGACTTGCTGTGCAAGCATAAAGACCTGAGCTTGATCTCCAGAAGTCATGGAAAAAAGCCAGGTATGGTGGTGTGTGCTTGCAATCCCACTAGTTGGGCAAACAGCCAGCATAGCCTGCACAGTGAGCTCTGGGGCCAATGAAAGATGCTATCTCAAAAAAAGTGGATGGAACCTGAGAAACAACATAAGGAGGTCTTTTGGCCTCCTTATGCATGTGCATGTATGTACATAGAACATACATACATATATGACCCTGCACACAAGCACCTTCACACACATAAACACACGCACATATGCACAAAAAACTAGACTCATGGTTTTCTTTTACGTGATTATTCTTTCTCTTGGAAATAGTCATCTAGACAATGGTGATTTTGACAGTTGCTTTTAAGAAACACTTTTTTATTAATTTATTTTTCTGCTCATACAAACGTAATAAGAACCCCTGTCCCCTCCTTCCTTCCACCCTGTTCCTCCCTGGACCTCCCTGTTCCCTCCCCACTTTGCCCCTTCCTTTTCCCCCTCCCTCCCTTTCTCCCAGTGCCCCCTCCCCCATCTCTGAAGCATCCTTTAATGTGTATGTCAAACTTTCCTCTGGGTCCTCCTCTCTGATGAGGTGTAAGGACTCAATGGCATTTCCTAGATCTCTTTCTTGTGTTCCCCTTAAATATAGGAACACTATTGTGACTGTTAATCCCTTGCTTCTAAGGATCCTAGTGCCTTTAGTCCATGCTAGAATTTGAGGGGTCAATGATATGTTGGTCATTGCGCAGATCATGCAGGGTCCTGTTATAATTGCTTCGGCCCTAACTTGTGTGGAGTATCTTGCATATCACGACTCCTCCCATCCTTGTGCTCTTACAATCTTACCACTCCCTCTTCGGCAAATTTCCCTGAGCTTCAGGATGGGGAGAGATTAGGCAGGCCTGATTCCAGGTGGTTGATATAGAGTCTCTGATGTTCTGAATTATGGTTTGTTGATTTTTTTTTCAGTTTTGCTGTTCCTGCAATGCCCTTGGCTCCATCCTGATGGGTATTGGATGTCACCCCTGGCCAGAGATAAAAACCTGTTAAATTAGAGTCTTGTTATAAGAGTATATTCAAAGGTAGATGGAATAAAAGTAGGAGACCGTGGCGAGAGAGGGGTCAATCACCCATTTGCAAAATGGTTACCTTCTATCTGGCAGCCTATATGCCCTCCCCCTCTGGTGAGATCGTACCCCATCAGTTGCAAATGATCAGGAAGGAAAGTCTGTGAACTTAACCAGATGTCTCATTACTTACTTGCAGTTCTTGATGGTGGCCTATTTTCTCTGCTGTAACATGGTCCCCTCTCTTTGTTAAGAAACACTTTTTAAAAAGTGGAATAATTTTATGAGGTGGGAGAAGGTCAGAGAGGGGGAGGTCTGCCAGAGAACTGTACTGTAGTCACCTGAGAACCTTGCTATTTTTCCCCATTGATGAATTCTCATCATTTCGTTAGTTCATTTAAACCCGTGTTCTTCAGCAGGTAGTCTTCTGAGTCACTAGGAAGCGGCTGCTAAAGTGTGTTTGTCAGACTTTCAGGATCTGAGCCTGGGGCTAGAAGGTCTATATATCATTGATCAGCCTCTAGTTGAGGATACTCATGCATGTCTGACTGAGAACCTCTGAGGCTGAATCCCACGGAACATGTTAGCTACCGTCATTGTGAGGTTAACTCAGTTTGGAGAACTTCTACTGGGAGAAGGAGAGGGGATTAGTACTCACACTTACATATTTGTGAGTTTGGGGCTTTTCTCTTTCTCTTTTCTATAGCATAGGAGTTATAAAAGCCACTGAACTCTCTTTAATGGAAAGGTGAATAAATGTTTACTGAATGTTTGGGGGAGTCTCTTGCTGCGAGGCAGAATGAATGTGCTGAGCATTATTACAGAGAGAAATATGTAGGCAGGGTTGACATATGCATGCCCTAGGTCCTCATTTACCATAATTTAAGAAAATAGATATTGAAGTGGTGCCAATGAATCTTATAGCTAAGCTACTGTGTGGCTGTGTCAAGGGAGAGCATGCTGAACCCAAAGGGAGCTATAAAGCATCAGCTGAGCATTGATGGAGTTAGGAGTCAAATAGAAACCTGTGCTCCTGGGAAAACATGCACATCTGTGGAATTGCACCACTGTAATCAGGACACAACCAAATTCACAGATGTGCCCAATTTTTTGTTTCCTCTATATTTTACCAGTTTCACGGCATAGTGACAAATGAGGAAAGGATTAAAATGATATTGCAATGAGTCTCATGGAAGCCACGCACAAATCTCAGTGGTGGAAACGACCCTCCCAAATGTGAATAGTTAAATGCTACATCTGTCTAATCCATCTCTGGGATACACTAAGCTCTCTGTGACTTTGCATAAAGAAAATTGAAGAAATGCCATTATTCTAAGTCAAGTTTCAAATTTTTTCTTTAAAAAAGTCCTCTTCTCCCCCAGTGATTTTCCTTTTCCTATTTTTACATTTTCAAGTACATAAGTACATATGATTGATAATTATAAAATAGAACAAGAGAAAATATCTAAAGAAATCTAAAATGGAAAAAGCCCCTTCAATCTGGTTTCTCCTGCTGTATATGTATCTCACTATTTTTTTAATTCCTTAAATTCCAGAAAAGTCTAAAAAATCCCCAAAGATTTTCATAGTTCATAAAAGAGAAAACTACTGTAATAGACAGTTGCTTAATTCTAACAATTGTTTTACACACACACACACACACACACACACACACACACATCTTTATCTCTTCTTTTGGTAACAAGATGACAACTTCCTTTTTGAAACCTGTCTGACTCTATGACTTCACTTGCATGATCTGCCAGTTAAGATTGCATCTCCCCAAACAGGGACTGGGTGCCGTCCCAAGTTAAGTCAGTTAGGCAAGTTTTCCTGAGACTATCTTGGGTGTAGTGTAGTTATGACAAATGGAAAACTATTCCCAATAGCTGTGACTGGTCAATAACCAGTACTTACTGACTATTAGTTTCTTCCACCCGAACTTCAGTGTTGCTCTGATCCACTTCCCTCTCCCCAAGGGAGCTTCTTTAGTCTCACCTTTGCTTCTATGGCAATTCTGTATCTTTCCCACAAATTCTTTTGTTTCTTAACTTAGAGTTACTTACTGTGGCTTGCAATCAAATGTGTCCATCAAACTCTTTCCCAGTTAGCATGTTTGGGAAGACCAATTGAACATGACCCTCATTGAAAAGAATTGGGCTGGTCAGAGTGGACCATTTGCCCCCCAAAAAAAAAAAAATTACTGAAGATATTAGATCTCACTGTTCTGTCCATTTTCAGAATAGTGATATTTCCATCCAAGTGAAGATTTGCACATAATCAAAGAGTATGGAGAAACTGGGATGGGGTGGGCCAGATTCTAGCCATGCACAGTGAGGTGGAGGATTGTGAGAAGCCTGGGTAAAGGCATTGCCCAATGCAAAGGCCAGTGCTGAGAGTAGCTCTCAGATCATCAGAATTCCAGAGAGACTTTCCATTCTAATGTACAAGATCCACTGCTTAAGAAAAGGTCACTGCAAAACAACAGTATTACAAACAACAGCAGCACATCTCTAAGTGTACACACCTGGAGGAATGTTTCCTCAAAGGAATTAAAGGGCATTGAAAAACCCCTCAGATCATGCCTCTGCCTTGCAGGCAGAAGGTCCTGAGTTCAGACCCCGGAACTTACGTAAAAATGCCCAGGCAAAAATAGTCACAGCCTGTACTTCCAGTCATGGACAGAGCAAAGCAAAGAGGAGGCAGCAATCCAGGGTGATTCTTGAACCTCCATAGGCACACACAGTGCCCTCTGATACGCATAGACACACAGAGATACACATGCAAAAAAAATTAACTAATTAATTAAAAAATTTAATTTGCAATAAAGAAGTGACATTCCCACCTAGAATGAGGGGTGGGACCAATGCGAAGGATAAACATCTGTCCAGGGAAGGCCAGATAAGGCCATGATGCTATTGAAAGTTAGCAGCAGTGGGGTGTAGCAGAAGGTGGCGGGGGGGGGGGGGCTCTGATCTAACAGCTGCTTTGCACTGCCTGCTCTGCTCCATGCCCTGCAGCCCAGTTACAAAGAGCTAGTTAAACCTGCCCCAACCTTGTGCTGATCGTGACTTGCCCATTAGCTCTCTCACTTGAAATGGCCCTCATCCCCTCTAGTCAGGAACATCTTTTGCAGTGACCTTTTAGCATGTGGCGTCCAGAAGACAGGTTTCACTTAAGACATTTTATTTGCTTCTGTTGGGAAAATTGATAAAGTACATTGATTTTCTTTTTTTTTTTTTTAGACACCAAACACTTCAAAAATTTTTTAAATCTCTAACATTATTATATAAACATTATCTTTTGTGGGTTGAATGGCAGACAGTCTGCCCACTTGTCCTTGACTCTTGATGGCAAAGTATCTTACAAAGCAATCCTGAAGCACTTCCCCTGCGTGTCTTCCCTCTGCCATGTGTGCTCACTCCACTGGGAGGCCTGTCATAATATGTGACCCACAGAAAGGGTGTGATAGTTAATCTTGGTTGTCAGGTTAACTATACCTAGGATTAACTAACAGATCAGCTGTCAGACCGCTTGAAGACATTATCTGAATCGATATATTTGCAACACTAAGACCAACCCTAAATCTTGATGGAACCTCCCAATAGCAAGCTAGATAAAAGGAAATATAATCTTACCACCTTACCAGACTGTAAGAACTTAAAGATGGAGAGGTCTATTCTCGGACGGGTCACTCCACTAAAGATAGGGCAGCTACAGCCAGGAACTCATGGCAATGGGCCTTGAACTCATTAGACCTGCACAATGGTGGACATGTCAACATGCCCCCATGGACTGGCGTAGACCTCAGGAGAAATAGGTTTCAGGCAGTGGGATCCTTAGGGGTGAGGGGTTAGACAGACAGAGGTGGGGGAGTATCCACATCAACGGGCCATCCAAGGAAAGGCCTTCTGATCTGCCACAGAGGCCTGAACCCCCATGAGAACAGATGATACAGAAGGAACCCCAGGACCCATAGAACCAAAGGGCAGGAGAATAAGAGGAAGTAGACTGGACCCACATAGAGAGGGGGAGAGGGACAGTGGGATGAGAGAGAAGAAGGGAGGGGGGATGAGGGAGCAAGGAGCATGTATATAAACTATAAATTTAATAACTTTTAAAAAAGAAGTCAAGATAGAAAAGCTCTTCCCCAATCCGAACCCAGCTTCTTCCACTCTCCTCAAAGGACATAACTGAAGTCATAACCTCCAGCTTCTGCTGCCTGCCACGTGCTTTCTGCCACAATGGGCTGTATCTCCTCTTGGAACCCCAAACCAAATAAATCTTCCTTCTGCCTTTAAGCTGGTTGGTTGCTGTCTCACAGCAGCAGAGAAGAGTAACTGGTACGAGGGGAAAACTTTGAAGAGGAGGTATCGCTTTAGTGCCAGTGACCAGCAAAGCAGCGGTAAATGTTGACACTCAACCAATCACTGATGATTCCAAGGATGAAATGTCATGTTCATCACCAAGTTTGCCTTCAACATAAATAGCATTTTTTGAATAAATTTTTCCAAAACAAAAATAGGTGCTACTGGAACTTTTTTCCTCCCACATTTTATTTTTTTCCCAATCATACAAATTCAATAGATACTCCCCCATCCTCTCCCTCCCTTCTCCCTTCCCTATTTCCCTTTTGCACTCTCCCCCCCCCTTTTGTTTTTCTTTCATCTCCCTCTCCCAGTGCCTCCCCCTTCCTCCCTGCCATCCCCTGGATCATCTCTCTGAGTCCTCTACCCTAGTGAGGGGTAAAGACTCAGTGGCAAAACCTGGAGCCCTATCTTGGGCTCCCCATTAGTATTTGTCATTAATATGACTGTTAATCCTTTGCCTCTATAGATCCTACTGCCTGGAACCTTCTCCCCTGTGATCCATGCTAGACTTTGAGAGGGGTCATTGACATGTCAGTCATTGTGCAGGTCAGGCAAATTCTGACTTGTATGCAGCCCTAACTTGTATGCCCTAACTTGTATGCAGTATCTTGTATATCATGGGTCCTCCCCATCTTTAGGCTCTTACAATCTTGCTGCCCCCTCTTGCACAAGGTTCCCTGAGCTTTAGGATTGGGAGAGATTTGGCTGGTCTGGTTCCAGGTGATTAATGTAGGATCTTTGTTGTTCTGAATCATGGTTTGTTGTTGTTTTCGCTACTGGAACTTTTACACCGCCAGATGTGTATGTGGTTTATGTGTGTGTCCTATTTAAGATGTTAATGACAAAGGGCTGGGGGAGATTGGCAAAGTACTTGCTACACGAACCTGAGGAACCGATCTACAGAATCCATGTGAAAAGCCAGCCAGGAGGCATCACATGCTGCACACTTGAATACCGATCATCTATCTATAGATTCTTACTATTTTTAAAACAAAACCATATATACTGATAACTTAGGAGATTTCTATGTGGTTGAATCTTACAACTTTAGTGCTGTTTGTTATGCCATCAGCCTTTCCTATACTGTCTCCTCATCTCTCCCCTTAAACATTACTCCCCCCACTATTCTCCTTTCCACCTTCTGCTTGTGGTCCTTTATATCTCCTTCTTTAAGGTCTTTAACCTATCCTTCCCTGCCATCCCTTCTTTTTCTTAAAATTTATTATTTTTTCCTAGTTATACAAGCTCTATGAGTAGGTATCCGAACCATCCTCCTTTTCCTTGCCTTCTTCTCTCCTTTCCCTCCCTCCTTCCACCCTTCATGGAATCCATGGATCCAACCCACTCCCTCCCACCCTCCTGTCTGTCAGCTTCTATGGGTCCTGGGATTCCCTCTGGATCATCTAATGGGGGTTCATCATCTAAAAGGCCTCTGTGGCAGACCATGAGGCCTTTTCTTGGGCAGACCACTGATACCTAACTTCACCTATCTAACCCATCACCCCTAAGGTTCCTACTGTTTGAAACAATTTCTCCTGTGATCCTCACTAGTCTATGGGGATCTACTGATATGTCAGCCTTTGTGCAGGACTAATAAGGTCAAGTGTCATTGCAGGGAGTTCCTAGCTGCAGCAGCTCTGTCTTGAGTGAAGTGTCTTGTCCACCGGTGGACCTCCCCATCTTTAGGATTGCTACCTTCTCTTAATGGTCCCTTTCAAGTTTTCTGGCTACTAAAAGAATCCTAAATTAAATATATCAATTAGCAATTCAATTCTAGCATCTGCATGTAAGAGAGAATATGTGACATTTGTCTTTCTGTGTCTGAGATATTTCACTCAATATAGTATTTTCCAGCTCCATCCATTTACTAGCAAATTCCATAATTTCATTTTCCTGATGACTGAATAGTATTCCACTGTATATATGTGTCACATTTTCATTATCCATTCCTCCACTGGTAGATATGCAGCCTGATTCCATTCTTGCTATTGTGAATATGGCTGCAATGAACATGAATGTTTCTGTAATAGTATGTAGAGCCCTTTTAGAATGTTCCCAGAAGAATATTCATTGCTGGTGGGAGTGTAAATTAGTACAACCAGTTTGGAAATTTGTATGGAAGTTCCTCAAATAACTAAAAATAGAACCACCATACTACAAGTACTTCCTTTTCTCCAATCCTTGTCAGCATTTGCTGTTTGTTTTTAGTGCCATGAACAAAGGAGATGCTCAATAAACATTTGCCAATTGAATGAATGTGTGAGTTTGTAGGAGTCAAAGTGAATAAAAACAAGGAATATCACCATCGCCCTTTCTGACAGACCAGAGATGCTACAAAATGTCTTTTTCTTAATGAAGTTCAGAGTCTGGGGTAGTTGAAATGTTCATAAGCATCATGATACATGTTTGAGAAAATATGCTTTTTCCTAATAGAAAAGAAAAATACTTCTATTAAAATGTGAGAAGGAATGATAGAGAGAAGAAAAAAAAACTTTACAGAAGATGAAGAATAAGATACTGCCCACGATGTTAAAAGATGTTTCCTGGTTTAAAATATAATAATGAAGAATTGTTGACTTGTAAATGATTACATCGATCAAGCCTTTCATCTAGCCATTACGTTGTGACATCAGCAAAAATAACAATTATGGGAGGCCACTCTGAACAACTTTGCATTCCACTTTCACCAAGAAAGATCCAACTATAACAAGAGTTGACAGTAGGAATTTTGTTTTTAAAGAAGAAAAATCAATGTCCAGAAAAAAGGAAATCGATCCATTGCTGGGTTGTCCTAACGATACACCTGCAGAGCTTATTCAGTTAAGATTGCTGGGCACTAGGACAGCCCTCAGTCCTCATCTTGAATCACTGCATTTCCTTCCCTAGGTGATGTTCACTAAGGTTATAGAGTAAAGCAAAGGGGAAGACCTAAGGGAAGCAGGATCTCTAGCTAGTCCCATGACATCCCTACTTTCCTTTCATTAGAACATTCTAGACATTCCAGTATCTATGGCTCGGTTTGGTAGAAGCATGTCTTGTTCCTTATCTGATGCATGCTCATTCAGCCAGGACACAGTGCCAGGCTCTTTACACACTGGGCATGAAAGTATAATTCCTAGTGTCTGTGAGATTTCTGAGAACCCCAAAATCAGTTTAAAAACTTAAAAATTTTAGGGGCTGGAGAGGTGGCTCAGGGGTTAAGCCTCCGCCTTGCAGGCGGAAGATCCTGAGTTCGGGTCCCAGATCCCACGTATAGACGCCAGGCGGAAGTGGGGGCGGCCTGTGCTTCTGGTCCTGGTAGGGCGGAGCCTGTGAATCCCGGGGCAGAAGGAGCTGGAGGCGTCCATGGTGGGTTGTGAATTCGTCCGTGGTTCTACACATACTCAGACACACACACACACACACACACACACACACACACACACACACAGACACACACGCATGCGCGCACACACACACACGCATATGCACACAGTTGAATAAATAATAATAAAAAAATTTTTAAAAACTTAAAAATTTTAAAGCAGCTTTTCCCAAGATGCAAAAAAGGGCAAAACTGAAATTAATAAGTGTTTATCTCTAAAATATAATATGATGCCAAAATCAGTGTTAAATTTAGAATTCATAAAAATTTTATTATGTTTGAAGGCAATTTGTAGATTAGATTTTATTATTTTGTCAGTGTTCAAGAAATCATAGGCAATTGTAACATGTTTAAGGTCAAACAATTCTCAAAACATAATCATTAGTATCAATTTCTCAAATGTGTAATAATTGTAGACCTTCTGGAATGTGGGTACATTTCCAGGTATTTTCTATCACATGTACTGATAAAGAGGTGGCCTGGGGAAGATTGCCCAGGGTTTGCAGAAGTGTTTATACCCACCTGCAATATTTCTGTCACAGGAGAAGAAAAATAACTCTGAACATGGACCTATCTCCCTACTACCCCTTGCTATTTGTTCACAATTGGCTCATGCAGCAGGAGACAGTAGTGTAAGAAGAGAACTGGATTTGGAGTCATATACTCCAAGGGTAAGTCTCACCAAGATTAGCAAGTTCTGTCCCTACCAAAGGACATTTGAGATGCTAAAATTAGATAGAGATTAAATAGTAAAAAATGCAATGGCCATCCACAGGACAAAATAGGTGACTCTCACAATTCCCTGTATTTTAGTTCATTACATGAAAGTGTTTGGCGAAGCGTAAGTGACTACAGGGATCAGAACTCAGAGGGAACTGCAACCAGGGGAAGGGCAGGAGAGAGGATGGATGGAGAGTACCTCTGCCTGACTTAACAGAGTCATGTTCGCTTGGCAGAGTGAACGTTAAAGACATGACAAAGCAACCTCTTGCTTTCTTATAGCCAGAGGCAGCAGCCATGATGTTCCTTCCTCAATATCTCTGCCTGCCCCAAACCATTGTTACCTAAAGGATCTTTATATGTTCCCAAAGCCAAAAGAGTACTCCTTAGGACTGATACCCCTCTTTCAAAGCAAAAGGAGAGAATGCAGCTGGGAGAGTCATACACTCAGGAAGCTATGATCCTGTCAGATTACATTCTTTTGTGAAGGTTCCATTAAATTTTCATTTATCTGTGTAAAATGCCATGACTAGGCAGAGGATGACGTATATATGCTATATGCGTTTCGCCACAGACAGACTTTCTTCTTTTAAATTCACAGCTGCAGAAACACCATCTGCCCAGCTTGATTTCATTCATGGAAAAAATGACAGACCAGAGAACTACTAGATAGAACTCTGAATGAAAGGGACATCTTTATTCACTATGGGGTAGGCAGTCCCTCATCTCACCTTATCAGTTTCAACAATGGTTACAACATGTCGCTATTTTTAGTGTTAATTATAGGAGCTTATCTTGAAACGTAATTAAGAAAATACAGAATTCAGGTACCTTGCACTGGAATACACAGAGAGGGAAAGAAAAGGGATAACAGAAACTGCCTGAGATGCACCCAGAAGCCACAGGTAGTTAAACAAAGCTCTCAATAACAGGTATGTGATCCTTCCATAGGAGCTTTTGGTCAGGGAGATCTCAGTGGACCCCCAAAACAATATAGACTTGCTGAAGACAAAGGGTATAGACCTTTTGGATCAGCTGAAGCTGAGCTGGAAGTGTCCTCCCATGAACCGGTCAGCTTTGATAGTACCAGAAATGTTATGTAGGCTGTCGGGGGAGAAAACTCATCAAATGTCTTACCCAGATGTGAATTCTGTCAGCTACAATAACAACCCTAGTAAGATGTGTCCCCTTGGTATAATAGTGGCATGAATGCTATGGAAGTAACCAATCATTTTCTTAAGCAAAGACCTACTCTTCAGGAAGGAACTCATGAGTGGTACTATAAACCCAACTTAAAACCTGTGGACCAGATAGTTCTAGATCCTAGATGAGAACAAGTACTATTGCTTTGCTACATGGACATGGTACAAAACTGCCTTCTAAATACTTTATCTCTGTCATATGTCAGTATAGCTCTCTGTCCTACACTGAGAAACTTCCTTTTGCAATAGAAGGTGTCTAATACAGAAAATCACAACTGGCCAAAGTACAGAGAGTAAGTGACCATGGAGTGCTTGGCTCTAAATAAGAATTTATGTCACCACCCCATTCCCAAGACTCAGAGAATATTGCCGAAGAGGGAGCAGAAAGAATGTAAGAGCTAGAAAGTGGGGGAAGAATGCTACCAAACAATGTCTTTTGGACATGGAAGGGTTGTTACATCCATGAACTCAACAGGACAAGATTTTCACAAGACTGGGCCTGTTAACATTTCATCATGGAAGTGGGAAGAGTTGAACAGACCCCACCCCTCCTGAGATACTACTGATGGTTAATGCTGGCTGTGGGAAGTGGAAACACTTTTTTCAATGGTATAACCACTGATAAATCACCCATGTCCAGTAAGTTCCTTAGGCATCTGCTGATGCAGGCAACCCTTATTAAATCAGTGGGAAACACACACACAATGCACATGCACACACACATGCACATGCACAGATACACAAACACACAGACACATATAGACCTATGCAAGAGAGAGAGAAAGAGAGAGATGGAGAGAGATGAAAGCAGGAGGAAAACTTGTGACCGAGAAGGATTTCAGTGAGAGAAGAAACAGGGAATGGTCAATTAATAGTAAGTGAAATGACTTAAGTTCATTGTATACATGTATGAAACTGACAAAGAATAAAAAATATAAAACGACAATGATTATTGGCAACAGGTTAGAAACTTCTAGATGAAAGGAAAGTGAGATGCAATCACAGAAAGGATCTCAGGGTACTATGCTGCCAAACCTTTGTCATTTTCAAAGCTTCCTGACATCCATAGTTTTTTTTTCTTTTTGCATATACATATCTGTGGGGACATGCATGTGTAGAAGGCACTGTGTGTGCTGTGAAGGCTGAAGGGTGACTTTGGGAATCACCCTGGATTACTCTACCTTCTTAATGCTTTGTCAGTGTTTTCCCAAGCTCTACACTTCAGGGCCAGAAGTGCAAGTCGCTACCATTTCCACCTGACATTTGATATTTCTACATGTGATGTGGGAATCAAACTCAGGTCCTTTTGTTTGCGAGGTAAAGGCTGAGCCTCTGAGTCATCTCTCCAGTCCCATAGTTTTGTCTTTTTTTTAAATTTTTTAATTATTATTTATTCAATTGTGCATGTATGGTGTGTGCGGGTATGTGCAGGTATGTGTGTGTGTGTGTGTAGAACCACGGACGAATTCGGGAACCACCATGGAGCACCTCCACCTCTTCCTTGTTTACTCTGCACCGGGATTCACAGGCTCCATCCTACCAGGACCAGAAACGCAGGCCGCCTGGCATCTATATATGGGGTCTAGGATCCGAACTCAGGACCTTCTGCCTGCAAGGCAGAGGCTTAACCCCTGAGCCACCTTTCCAGTCTCCTTGTCTTTTTTTCTTTTAAGTGAGGGTGTTTGAGAATTTCCAAAGGAGATTCTAAAATATTCTCCAGATTTCCTGATTCTATACTACTAGGATGTAAGAGGGAAAATAAAAACTGAAAAAAAAAGGAGAAAGGAAGACCAGCCCTCCAGTCTCCTCAGAGTCACTTGCTTGTGGTTTCTGTTGCCGAGGGTTCCTGAGGCACAGGCTTTGACCACCCTGCTAAGATTAATTCTTTCCTCTTACAGAGTTGGTCTTTGGCGTACTTAATGAGAGAGAAATGGGATGTGAGTTTTTCCCCTTCTGAATCACTCCAGTATGATCTGTGGGATGATTAGCGTGGCTCAGCCTCAGTTGGGATATTATGGCTTAAATTATTCCTATTAGTTTCCAGCTGACCTTGGAACACAAGCATTCCATCTGATTTCAATGAAACTCTAGACTTTGTTGTTCTCAGTCAACTAATGAAACAGTTGAACCTTCCCATGACTTGCAGTAATTATAATAGAGGGTAAGTATTATCACGAATAATGGAATCCGATTGACAAGACGGCAAAATAAGAGTCTGGAAATTGTGCACAAAAGATACCAAACACGTGACGTGAGCCCTGAAAAATGAGATAGCGCCATCCGGAAGGTCAGCGCATAGCTGCTGGAACAAGTCCCCTCAGCTTACATTCAAGGCAGCACTGCTTTTATACAACCAGTTTTGGCACAATAGACGGGTTATGAGAAACATTGTGTTAACAGGAAAAGCCACTTAAAAAGTCTGTTTGATGCTTAAAGCTCTCGAGTATACACTAAACATTTAAACCAATACTCCAAACTGATTAAAGCATTTATGGAAAATAAAAGTGTGTTGCCAGAGGGGAAAATATGAGGCGTCCGGGTTGTTGTTGCTTGTTTGTTTGTTTTTACTGAGGTGTAGGTGTAGAACAGAAACCTTCAATTTGACAGATTTCCCAGTTCTAATTTAGTTTTAAAAGTTTAATGGTTTATGCCACCCTCAAACAATTTATCCAAACTCAATGGGTTCCCAAATCAAACATAATGACTCTCTCGTTCCCTACTAAAGGGAAGGCGTCCTCCTTGTGGCTAGATTCCTGGTGTGGAATGTGATGCCTCTCACACAGCAGATGATCAGCAAGCAATAATGAAAGGGACATCCTGAGAAGATGCAGACTCTACCTCAAAACCCACGCCCAGGACACCTGCCACACTCTGCCTGAATCTTTCTTAGATGTTCCCAAGCCCATGACACCAAAGTCTTAGGCCATGAGCAGTTCTGTGTTTGTTTACTGGTTCTACCAGTATAGGTACTGGGATGATGATAAATAACTATTTTGCACTTCAGTTTTTCCAAATGTCAAGGGGTTTTGGGAGGAGTGAGCAGGTTCAAGTACGTAGGATGATAATCACTAGTCAGCTGTCAGCTCTTCTCTGCCTGGAGTGTGTTGTCTTACTGCTCTGCGGCTGCTTGTGTCCCAGCTCTCCCTTTCTACAGGGCTTCTGGCCTTTGATTCTCACACTTCCTCGTTTTGCAAAGCATGGGCTCTGAACATGACAGATACTTGCTGATTTATATAGGCCCAAAGCCTATATAAAGAGAAAAATGGGATGTGAGTTTTTCCCCTTCTGAATCACTCCAGTATGATCTGTGGGATGATTAGCGTGGCTCAGCCTCAGTTGGGATATTATGGCTTAAATTATTCCTATTAGGAGGTCCTTCCAGATGCAAAGATCATTTGAATGGGAAATTTGTAAGTTCTATTCACTATGATTAGCCTGGTTGGGAAAATATCAGAGGGATATAATCATCACCAAAAATGTTGGAACAGGGCTAGGAGATGGCTCAGAGGTTAAAGCACTTCTTACTCAAGCCTAAGGATCACTGTTTGAATTTTCAGAACTCACATAGATGCGAATGCTAGGCAAGCTGGTGGTCTGCCTGTTATCGGAGGGTAGAGACTTGGGATCCCTAGAGCAAGCTCATTAGCGAGACTAGCTGTATTGCCAATCCTTAGTTTTAATGGAAGGATCCTGCCTCAAAGAATGAGAGGGAGAATATCCAAGAAGACTCCTGATATCAACCTTGGGCTTCACATATACCTGTATACATGAGCACACAATCACACACATGCATGTGCACCCACACTGGTGAACACACACACACACACACACACACACACGCAACAACACACATATATACACATGAAAAGAAAAAAGGAAGGAAAAGGTTCTGAAGCAGCTATAGGGAAACTTTCTTTCAGTGGCCTAAAGATTGACTTGCTATGTGATTCCACCCTTCATACAGGTTTGCCTTTATTACTTGGCCAAATTTGTTTCATTCTTGTTGGATTCAATTTTTTTTAAATGAAAATCATCCCTTTTCCTGTTTGCACAGCCAAGGTTGGGTAGAGAAGAGGTCTTGGGCAACTCTTTTCATGCCAAAGCTATCATTGATTGGAAGAATATGCTTTTTCCTAACTGGACCACTTTAAAAAACTTGTACAAAGTATTTCCTTGATTTCTGTTCTAAGTGATGTCATTCCTCAAGAACCTAAGTCTTCAAAGAAAAAGAAATCCTAATTTAAAAAATGTACTTGTAGGCTACAAAAGACAGCATAACACTGACTTTGTTTTTTGTTTTTAGAAAAATAATTGTTTATATACTGATTGCCAGATGGTAAGCTCAAATTTAGGCCAATACAATGCCAAAGAATGTATAGGACAGTATCAAAGAACTATAAACACACCTGGAACTTGACTTGAACAAAAATTGTACTAAACATTCCCATCTGTGTACCTATGGGGACCTAAGTGGTCATCTGCTAACCCAAGGGTTAATCGTCATCGTGGCCATCTTTGTACAAGAAAGCAAAGGATGGGCCTCAAAAAGTCTTTCCCCTTCCTCTTTGTTTAGCAGAGGAGCATTAACATTTTAATGACCCTAGTATAGTAGTTTCTTCTCCCAGTCGAGGCAGTGCAGTTTGAGTTTGTATTCACTTATTTTTACCTTTCCTACTTTTTTCCTTATGTAATGGAAATGTGTAATGGAAATACTCTTCAGAATTGCCCTCGTGAAAAGAAGTTGTCACTTAGCCAAAGGGGAGTCAGCCGCAGAAGGTGTTTTTGGGTTGCTGCACTGCCACTTGCCAGCATAGGCCCCTAGCTAGTGGCTTTACTATCCCTGCTATAAGAGATCATTCCTCACCCTCAAAAATAGGTATCGTGTATTTACAGATGATCCAAATTTAGTTTGTTTTTTGAGCTTCCCTCTCCTTGGGAGTAAAAAATCCCATGTTCTATAAGAAAAAGAGGACTTTTCCAACAGTCCCAATTAGTCTCTCTGTTACTCTCGCTTTCTTGAATGTGGCTGCAATGTGAGCCAAGCATCTTTCCTGATGCCATGGCCTTGCCCTGATAGAGTCTATCTCTCTGGAATTGTAAGCCAAGAGAAACCCTTTCTTCCTTAAATAGCTTGGGTCAGAGTAACAGACCCAAGTGTCATAGTAACAGATAAGTAATGCTTAAGCAATTTGCTTCATAAATAGGTAGGAAAATCAGTGGTAGAACTTAAAACATGTGTTATTCTTATTTGATAAGTATATTCTTTATGAAAACCATTTTCACAGCCTCTATTGGGAGACATTTTGCAGTTCCAATAGGCAACATTAACAAAAATGCTTGTGGGGCTGGCATGATAGCTCAATCAGTAAAGTGCTTGTCTTGCAAGCACAGGATCCGAGTTCAATCCCCAGAATTCACATTAAAAAAAAAAAAAAGAAGTCAGGGGGCTGGAGAGATAAGTCAGGGGTTAAGTGTCTGTTCAGATACCAGGTCCCATGTAAAAACATCAGGCAGAAAAAGCAGCAGCCTGCACTTCTGGCCCTAGTGGGTGGAGCCTGGGAAATTCCAGAGTGAAGCAAAAAGGAGGTAGAAACAATCCACGATGATTCCTGAAGTCACCCTTGGGCCCCCACAGGGACACACACACCCTTTTGTCACACACCCCCCACCCGTACACAACACAATGTAATAAATAAAGTTTTAAAAAATCAGGTGTAGTGGTATGCACTTATAATCCCAGTACTGGGAAGGCAGAAACAGATGGATTCCCAGAATTCACTAGCTAGTCATCCTAGCCTACATGGAAAACTCCAAGCCAATGATCCAAAACAAAGCCTCCACATAAACATGCACATGCAGCTTGCATGCATGCACATTCATGTGAACATCTTGTGAATTGCCAAGTACTATACAAATGAGGCTTTATTATACTTTCCCTGTTTTTGACTTTTTTCACCTTTACCATCCAAAAGCAAAACAAGTACTATGTTCTGTAATTATCATAAAATATTTATGTTTTGTACATCATGATTAGAAAAATTATAAGTTGGTATATGATACACATTGAAGATTTATATAAAATGATACAGTTTTTAACACAAATGTACCCATATATCTGTTTATGTTGTTTTCTATGTCTTTTTCCTCTAACTTTCAATTTCTATTGTTTATGTGGACATTGCATCATCCTCTAGTGTCACATGGTCCTGAATAAGGCAAGGATTTCATGTATTTTTAGAGATTCTTTTACATTATGTGCACTTTCACAAAGACTGTTTAGGCAGCACTAATGTGTAGTGTTGGTGACAAAAACTGTTTTGCTTCTGATTCCTTGTGATCAGGAGAGTGGTGATAATGCCTCGCCACAAGAGTTTCCCATGTACTTTTCTTCTGGGCTCTTGGGAAAGTGACAGTCCTCGAACAACTAAAGTCATCAAGCCTCCTTCTGCCAAGGAGTGTGAGGAGAGAAATATGTGTTGCTCACAGGCCACCGTATTTAATCTGTGACTCCTTAAACTCTCTCTCCTTCTGCCATGCAAATGACATAGATCCGCATAGTGGTCCCGCCATCAGTTCCCACTGTGTAGATGGTGACATTGTGGGAATGGAGCCTCTTGAGGCTTCTATATGTTCTGACGGTGTCTCATCTCAACTCTGGTTCCTTCAGAGTTCCTAGACACTCACTGCTAAGTTTGAGATGCAAATTCTGCATTTCTTTTAGAGTATAGTTCTCTGGCTTCACCCAAGGGCACAAGTTCCCACTGCCTGGCACTGTCCAGTGGCTGGAGAGTAGTGATGCTCTTCTATTGGCTAATCTGGCAACTGGCTCACCTCGGGCCCTTTATTTCATCCAAGAGGAAGCTCCAGGATGTGTGAGAATGTCCCAGGTCTGGTACCTTAAGCTATAGTTTCCTCTGTTCTGTCTCTATCTGATCACATATGTTTTCTGTATTCTAGGAATTTGCCAACATTTTTGACCAACATATGTTTTCCAGCCTTGTTCTGGAAAAAAGTCTTTGCTATTATTTCAAAGGGATCTTCGGGGGAAGAGGAGATGGATGACCAAATTCAGCCTATGTTTTAAACTGGAAGTCAATGCTCCATTTAAAGCCAGGTTTGTTTCAAGAAAGAATTGCTAATGGGAAGAACAAAATCAGGTTGCTTGGGAGTTGTCTAAATAAAAGGGCCTGAGAACTTTGTGAGTATAAAACCTCTCCTCTGGGCATGGCATAGGTCTTTAATAAACAATCGCACTTGGGTTTCAGAAGCAAAAGTTAGAAGAACATGAAAACGTTAGAGAGTACTGAAAGGACGTAATAAAAATGACTCGAAGCTTGGGTAATCGGGTATTTGAGGAGAAGTAAACAGAATTAGGACGATTTATCCAGCCAAATGAAATTTCAGATTGTCCTAATATAGTATGGTTTCAAATGCATAAAGTGCTAATGGTGCAGATCAAGTTGTCTGCATCTCTAGTGAGGCCAAAATAAGTAGAAGCTGACTTTAATTGCAGGAAAAGGAATTTGGGGGATGTTGTAAGGTGAAAAGTCAAAAGAAATTTTCTACATGTTATTGTAATGTCATTAACATTAACAATGGAATACTCAAGAAAGAGACCAAAAAAAAGGTCGGAGGGATGGTTTAGTCATGTTTTAATCCAGATCTAGCTGGAGATCGCAGCCCACAGTAGGCTCTGTCTCTGGCACTCTGCACTCTTGTGAAGTAGCGGCGAGTCTGGAACCATGGGCAGATCACACTGGTGTCAATAAAGCTGTAATCAAGAACCTCTGTCAACATTCTTGCACCAAAACCTCATCCACAAAATGCCCCAAATAGGAATAATTCGTGAGGTGGGGTATTTTTGTCAACTATTAAAAAGATTATGTTTCACTTCTCTATTATGAACTTGAGCCTCTCTTTCTCTCTCTCTTTCTATCTCTATTATTTATTATTTTGAAAGAATTGCCAGCACACAAAATCAGAAGACAAAAAGGGCTCTTATTAAGGATTGATTAGCAGAATAAAAACTTCAGATTATTCTAATATTGTAAAGCTTCAAACGCATAAAGTGCTAATGCACGAATAGGGTTTTCCTTATTTTTCCTAAGGCCACAAAAGTAGACAATGACTTTAACTTGAGAAGGAAGAAAAAAGAGAGTGTAGAGGAAATATACAAGAACTGTCCAAATGCTAGGGGGTTTAGCATTAGCAATAGAGAACCCGGGAAAGATATAAAAGACCATCTTCTGGGTTTTAGAAAAATTGGGAGGTGGCTTAATTATGAAGTCTGACAGTGTTTCAGGGACAGATTTCTCAAAGCTTGGTAAGTCAGGGAATGCTGATGTTGTATTCATAAGCCTGGACGTGTCAGGAGCTCTTGTAGACTAAGAGTAAGTTTTAGAATAGACTTGCTCTCAGGGAAGAAGAATGCACCCCTGTGTTCTGTGGCTAGATATGGGAGATGAAGGCTTAGTTAACAGATGTCTGAAAGTTTTGTCCAAGTGCCCACAACTTGACTAGAGAACAGACGAGGAGAGTCTATTTAGAGACAAAACATCGAAAGATCATTGAAAACTTCCATTCACTAGCTCAGTCATTCACCTGCCTAATCAAGTGTTAACCAAATGTGTAATTCTGGGTGGAATTGAGAGACAGAAAAAAAAATGTGATGTTAACCTTCAGCAGTTGTTAAGGAAAGTATCATAAAAACCAAGTTCTTTAAATATTAGTAAAGGACACCAGAATTTACCTGTAGTGAACGTGCCACTCACTGCCCGAGAAAACCCACAGAATGAGGGTTAGAATTCCTCATAGATCTTCAGGAAGTTCCTGCTTCCATTTTCAGGAAGTTTCCAACTTCCAGCCCCATCCCACTGCTTTGGAGCCTTAGACACTGCCTGTCTGGCCTGTCTGACTGCTAGCGACCAAAGAACATGTTGGCACCAAGTGTCCAAGGTCTGCTGCATGAACCAGCAGCAATGTTTGAACAAGTTGTGGGGTTTGCCTTGACCCACGTCTCTTGAATCAGAAACTGTGCTTAAACAACACCTCCAGAAGATGGCGTGCTGCCTGAGCACGGGAGAAGGATCTCTTTCATCTCTTCTCAGCCATTCAGCGAAGACCAAGCAAAGAACACATTGCGTTCACACCTTAGCAAGTACTTACCTGGAAAAGGGGTGAATTTAAGATTTACGTCCATATACATCCAATCAGCCCCCTGGTTGGCCTCTACTCCTTTCTGAAGCAGGATTAACTGAAGGTTCCACTCCGAGTTCACTTGGTGAGTTCCCATTTTGAAGACTACATGATCTTGTGAAGAGAAAACCTTTAAGTAACCCAATAGCAATGCACTGAATAAGTAGAAAACCTTTGCTTGTGTTAACATGAGAAACACAGGATGCATTCCCGTGGAAGTCCAAACAGCAGGTATAAACTATCTCTGGTGTAAAAGTTTTAAGGAACTGAAGCACAAGTCGGCTCTCAAACAGTAATGCTGACTGGAGAATGCATCAGAACCCATATAGCACATATGTTAAAAAATGGAGGGTCAGGCTCCACCCCCAGAGCATTCATTCAATAAATCTGGGGTGGGACCAAGAATTAATTCACCTTCCTGCTGATCCAATTCATGTGGGGACTATACCAAGACTCTCTGCTCTAAATCAGGGATTTTAAAACAGGGCTGGAGGATGCAACAGCCCTCTCTACCAGCTAGCATTTGGCAATATCTTCAAGTTCTTTTGGACTGGGTGCTGCTTCTGGGTGGTTAGAGACCAGGTATGTTGCTAAACCTCTCACAACACACACGGCGGCCCCTGCAACAAAGAATGGCGCCTCCAAATGTCAGCAGGATAGGGAGGCTGCCCCGCCGCTCAGCATCGATTGCCCATTAGAAGCTCTGGGAAGACGTTAAGCATTGTTATGGTCAGATCATTAAAATCAGAATCTCTGGGTAATTGTAGATTTTACTCTCCAGGTGGTTTCTGGTGAGTAACTGAGTTTGAAAAGAACTCTTCCAAAGAACAGAAAGTGTGTAAGTAGCAAGAAAGAAAAGTGAAGAATGGGTTTTGTAACAAGTCGAGGTGACAATTTGGCTTGTTCTAAACTCATTCTTCACTTGTCTTTATTATACTTGGATCCCTAGGAGCCCATGTCAGAGCCATATTGCCCAGCTTCTCTTGCCCATTGTTGCTTGGGTTGTCAGTAATGGATACCACCTGGACCCACAGTTGGGAAAGAGACCAGACGACTCCTGTCTGACTACCTCTGTGCCTTGCCAAACTTCTGGCAGTAGCTGTGCTTCTCTGTAGTGACTGACAGCTGTTGGAGGGGTGGTTGTATTCCCCTGGCTTGGTTTTCTTCCGGGTTCTAGTCACCCCTTATCCTTTCATGAACCTTCAGATCTGGGGATGCCAAAGTCTACTATTGCTGCAAACTCATGACTGGATCCCAGGTGTCTGTGCACACTTGTGTAAACACTCCCTGGTTAATGAAGCATCTTGGTTTCTAGGTGAATGTGCTGTCTGTATCCTGCTAAGTGGAGTGGGCTTTGAAGCCAGCTTCATGGACAAGCAGCCTCTGCAGTCACAGGCTTCATGCTCATGAGCACCCCATACTGGCTCCAATGCTCTGTTACGATAGTTGCACAACTTTGTAAAAAATGTTTATTATTTACTCATGAGTGAACGCACATGCATGTGCACAGAGGAGGGCCAGAGGAGGGCCAGAGGAGGGCCAGAGGAGGGCCAGAGGAGGGCCAGAGGAGGATGCCAGATGTACTCTAGCTCTCTTCATCTTATTTCCTTGAGAAAGGGTCTCCAACTGAACCTGGGGCTAGACTGCTGGCCAGCAAGCCACAATGATCCTCCAGTCTCTGACCGCCTCCTACTCCTTTCAGCACTGGAGTTATAGGCATACACGCAGCCATCCTTAGCTTTTTAAAATGGGCATTACGTGTTTGAACTTAGGTCCCTAGATTTTCACATCAAGTACCCTTACCCACTAAACCATCTCCCAAGCCTTAGTCTTGGAATTCTTTTTTGTTAATCATATTTTAAATTAAATTTGCTCTTTGAAAATTGTATATATGTACATGGTGCATGTTGACCACTCCCCTCCACCTCCTCCCCTTTCCTTGCCACCCATGGCAATCCCTTTATCCCTACAAATTTCTTTCTCATATTGGTTTGTTCATATGTTTGTGACTCACTGAGTTTAACTGGAGCCATCTGCGTGACCACGGGTCTGGAGCTATCCTTTGGAACCCGCTGAACTTGGTAATGAGAATACAAGTCAATGACTGACCCTCTCATGGAATCTACAGCAGCCCACAGTGCAATGGTGAAGGGCAGGTCTCCTGAGCACCTTCCTGAACCACAGCTAAGTGTTGACTCAGCTTCTCCCTGTCTCTTGGCAACTATGCGCTTTCCTACCCCTCTTCCATTACATTCCCAGAGCCTCAGAGGGAGTGGTGTGAATGTCTCATATAGGGCTGAGCCTCAACCATCACTTATTCTCAGCATCTTGGGCAGCACATTCACAACCATCCACTGCAAAGACATGCTTTCTTGACGAGGCCTGTGGTGTGAACATAGATATCTAGCAAGCAGTTTGATGCTGTCAGTTGGGTTAAACGATGGTAGTATATTCTCCCACTTGGACCCTCAGCCTTCCTAGGCGTGTATTTTTTCTTTGAGCTGTTTTATAGTACCAGGCATGGATTCCCTCCTAAAAAGTGGGCCTTTAATCTAATCAGGGAGCAATTGGCTACCCCCCAAACCTGTCTTCTAGTATTGCACAAGTGGGAATATCTTGCTGGCAGGATTGTGTTATAGTTTGTGCGGGTCATGGCTGAGTAATGTTGATGCCTTCCCCCTCCACAGCCTGCAGAGCACTTTCCTGAACTTTGGAAGTAGTGAGGAAATGTCTGGCTCAGTTGCAGATTGATTTCTCTATACCTGCCAATCATGGTGTGTGGTGTCTACAGCAATAGGGTCTTTTCATCTAGTACTGGTGGGCAACCAACCAGAATGGCAGAACCTGGATTGCTCGGAGCCCTCTGAGATCTCCCTGCTCCTCTGAAGGTTTTTAATACATTAGAACCAGAGCGCCCCCCCCCCCCATTGCTGATCACCTGATCTCTCCTACTGGTAGAAAGCTATCCATAGAAAGAAAATGCATGAGAAATATTGCAAGTTGAAAGTATGCTTCTTGTCTTTGGCAAACAGTAAAATGACTGCTTCCAACTTGACTGGATGAATAATCCAGAATCACAGTTGTTGGCCATTCTAGGACACTCAGCAAAAGCTGAAGAGCTTGGCCTGCTGGAAGATAGTATGTCTGGCTTTGGAGTACATCTAATTGGTGCTGGCATCAAGTACACCTAATTGGTGCTGGCATCAGTATTGGTCATTGTGGCTTAGAAATAGCCAGTCTTTCTTATTATTCAGTTTTACTGAGGTGTAATTGAACATTAAACTGTATCTATTTAATGTGCATGGTGGGTATGCTGATTTTATACATGAGTGCATTGTAAATGATTACTACAGTCATTTAGTTAACATACCCATGGTCTCACAGAATTAACACTGAGCTTTACCTCCTCCATAATTTTCAGGTGTGCAAGTGCGGTACTGTCCAGCCACAGAATCATGCTGAGTTCTCAGAACAGATTGCTTTCAAAAATGAAGGTGCATGCCCTTTGCCCCAAATCTTTCTATTTTCTCTTGCCCACCCCAAAAAACCACCTACTTTTCTGTAAGTTTGACTTTTCGCCAATTCTATATTCAAGCGAGTTTGCGCAGCAGGCACCTTTCCCTGCCTGGCTTGTTTCACCAAGAACATTACCCACCAGCTTCATCCACATTGTCACAAATAGCCAATTCCTTTCATTTATTCATGGCTGAAAAATATTCATGTAAATGGATCATATTTTTTTTTCATCTGTCAGTAAACAAGTTTATCTATGATTGTTGAATCACATATAACACTTTAATTTTTAAAAAAGTGTATGTGTATGAATATTTGCATATGAGCACACATGTGTATATATACATATATGTGTGTGTGAGTATGTGGGTGTGGTATAAGCACACGTCTGTGTTTGGATATCAAACATTTGGGTGCCATGTCCATTCCTGTCTTCTTCCTAATTTTAGAGGAGGATTTTTTAGCTTTTTATCATTGAGTCAAACACCAGTCGTGGGGTTGTCAAACATAGTCTTTATTATGTTGAAGGGGTTTCTTCAACATCCAGTTTGTTACTTGACAAAGCACTAAATTTGTTGCTTGTAGCACAGGTTGGCCTTGAGTTTGTGATCCCCCTGTCTTAACATTCTAAACTCTGGGATTATTAGTCTGTACACCTGCACACACAGCGTGACTTTTCTCAAATGCTTTCTTTGAATCCATTGAGATAGTAATGATGTTCATTCTTCATTCTGAGGTTGTGGTATGTCTCCTGCTGGATTCAGGTGAGGCTGCTGTTACTGCCACAACTACTGGAGTGAGTAGAGTAAGATCCAGAGCGATTTGCTGGCCTCCATGTCCACGTAGGACCTCGGGCACACTTAGGAGCCGCTGTAAACTATGTAGGCAGGGTTGCTGCTCACATCCTGACAATGGGTTGAAAAGTTGGGTGGACGCCACACTTGAGTGAGTATAACTGCTAACCATGCTTCTGATAGGGTGGAGCTTATGTCTTGACTCTTTATGTGAACAAAAACACTGACCCCGGTGATCCACTGACAGACAGAGTCATCAAGAAGGGCTGCGGTCACTGTGATTCCTGCCACCTTTGCTCCTAGCACACCTTAGACAACCCCTGTGTTCAGAATTCCTGAGGTAACCCCATGAGGCAAGGCAGAGACAGTGCTCTGGAAAGTTAGGGATACTGAATATCTGATCTGGGTTCTCTTTTCCCCACTGGAGAAACCAAGTATCCAAGAAAGTCTGCTCAGTGTGGCTCAAGGGAAAGTGTTTATTTGGGGCTTTAGTTTGAAGGGAATGTTTTGGCCTCATCTCTGGGCTCTGGACTTTACATGAAGGCATTCTTATTTGACTGTAAGAGAAGGACTAGAACTAGTCCAAGGTGCCTCTTATTCCAATATTATGCAATGTCCCCCTTCAGAAGTGACCAACTGTCTACATCAACATTCTTAATATACTTAGATCCTGTTTCTGAAATGAGCCTGTAATGAAAGCGTTTTGTCACTTTAACTTTGTTCATTTTAGAATCGTTTGCTTTCCTACTTTAATTAGCATATAAAATAATGGGTTTCATTAGGGCATTTCCACACATGAGTATTATTTTTGGTCCCCTGTTTAGAATTTTCCCTTTATGCTCAGTTACTTGCTTGGTTTAGAACATCCTTTATTTTTATATTGCTTTCCTTCCTTCCCCTCTTTTTTACTCTTTCTCTCTCCTTCCTTCCTTCCTTCCTTCCTTCCTTCCTTCTTCCTTCCTTCCTTCTTCCTTCCTTCCTTCTTCCTTCCTTCCTTCCTCCTTTCCTCCCTCCCTCCCTCTCTCTCTCTTTCTTTCTTTCTTTCTTTCTTTTTTTCCTTTCCTTCCTTCCTTCCTTCCTTCCTTCCTTCCTTCCTTCCTTTCTTTCTTTCTTTTTCTTTCTTTCCTTTCTTATTTTGTGGTGCTAGGAATTGAACCTAGGGCCTCACACGTGCTAAATGAGCATTCTACAACTGAACTATATTCCCAACCCTCTTATACTACTTTCTTAAAAATTCTTGAAATTTCATTGTTTTAACCTTCAGTTTATATGAATGATAAAAAATTGACTGGTGAGAGGTAGGCATTAAGGCTTGTTTCTTTTCATGTGAGTAAATGGATTGTCTATGACCATTTATTGAAAATGCTTCCTTTTTCTCTATAATTTTCTAATGCCACTTTCACCTTAAGCCATGTATTTCAATATGACTGGTTTTAGTGTTATGGTAATTCTAGGCTCCTAAAGTTAGTTGAGCATGGAGGAGAGAACATTCTAGGTCGGGGAGTGCACGGGCAGTGGTCCAAGGTGGGCTGAGGACCTGCAGATCCAGGGAGTGATGAAAGGCTGGAGTGACTGGAGCACAGAACAGGGAAGTGTGGTTTGCAAGATGTCTGTAGGAGCCAGAACATGCAGACCATGATATCCTAAGAGCCCCGGGAAACCGCAGAAGTATTTTAAGCATATGGATAACTTAATCAGCTTCACATGTGCAGGAGGTTACTGTGACTGCAGTGTAAAGAAGACATTTGAAGGAGTTGAGCGTGGCTACAAGAAAATAGGCTGTGCTGGGAAAGAGGTGAGGTGACTTGGATCAGGATGGAGAAAAGGTGGACTTAAGAGAGAGAGAGAGACAGAGAGAAAGAGAGAGAGAGAGAGACAGACAGAGAGAAAGAGAGAGAGAGAGACTTGGGATGCATGTTGCAGCATCATGGTAATCTGGGTCCTCGAGGATGATAACCATTAAGTTTCTTGCTGGTGTAGCTAAATAAAGGGAAATATTCTTCAAAGAGATTTGAATTCAAAAAGATGGCTAAGTTGTGAAATAAGTTGATCGGTAAGTCATCTTCTTTTGACAGAGTGATTTTCAATTTCTTCTGAAAGAGCATAGAAAATCAGTCTGAAAAGGGACTAAGACACAGTGCCCCCCCAAAGCAGCTGAGAGGCCAATAGTCTTGGCAATGACTGGCTAGAAGGTCTCTCCCATAGAACTTGCCAGGTCATGATGGTGCCACACCACTGGACATTCTATGAGATATCATTAGGTCACGAGGTGTTGTATTACAGTTGCTTAAATGAATAACTTTGCGTTTGGCTCCGTGTATTATTTCCTGCTCACTGCACACATGATATGAGTGCTCTTGAACAAAAGTGGCCTTTTGGTGCCTCTGCACTGCTTTCAGAGTTTCATTAAAATCCTTTGAGATCATGTATGAACTAGGAATGTTTTTCTAAATGGAGGATGTCAAAGGACTTCATGACACAAGAAAGGAATGGTTGATCCTTGATGGCCAATGGTAGAGGTGGCTATATTATTTACTTTTGTGTTGCTGTGAGAGAACACCCAAAGTCAAGCAATTTAAGGGAGAAAGGGAGATTTATTCAGCTTCTGGTTCCGGAGGGGAAATACATACAGTCTTTCACGGCAGATGCAGGCTAAGTCACTGCAAACATCTTGGAGGCTGAGAGATGCAAGATTCCTGCTGCAAAAGCTGACTTCTCCAGGAGGTTGGGTGAGACAGATCCACCTCAAGGCCCACCCCCTGTGACCATGTTCCTCCAGCAAGGCTCCACCTCTCAAAGGTGCCATGACCTTCCCAAACACATGAGATTGTGGGGGACACATTTCAAACCATGACAGCTGCTTATGGAAATATGAAGATGAGGGAATTTGTCTATAACTTATTGAACTTTTGCTTAGATCCAACAGAACAATATGTTGGTAGAGAAAGAGTTAGAGAAAGTGGATCTAAATAAGCCAATATGTTGTTTTTAATTCAGAAGGACCAAACATCTGAGGAATTCCAATTATAGGATGTCCCCTGAGAATCGCTTCAGGATTAGTGAGCAAACTGGATTCTGAGGACCCAGGCAAGCCCACTGGGGCCCATAGCTCTGGTCACAAATGGCTTCCAATAACTTTCATGGGAAGTGGTACAACTCCAAATACTCCTGAGGGTGGCTCTAGAACAAGAAACAATTTTAAGTGAAAAAAGTTCTAGTTTCATAACATGAAAAGCTGCCAGAGCTGTAGATACCACTAAATACCACGGATGTTGCCTGACCTTGCTCTGAAGGCAACCTGGAGAAGGTTCACTGAGAAAGCAATGTGGGAGCTGGAGAGATGGACATTCTAGTTGCTAACAGTCACGAGCAGTCTGCCTGGGACTAAAGATCGCACGCTGACTATAACCCTGTACTAGTAACTGACGGATATATTTCGGACAAGCATTACTAATAACTTCATCCTAATGACATCCCTTCACCTTTTTTTCCCAGTTTGAAAGGGAAATATTTGATTTTCATCACCATTTTTGATGATGCTTGATGGAGGGGCAGGAGTATTTTTTTTTTTTTTTGGTATCTTGAAGAAGTTCCATTTGACCCTTACTTTTTATAAGTTTTAATTATGAATGAGTGTTAGATTTTCATTGTATTCTTAATCTATATCTGTTAATTATGATCATGATCTTTTTTTTAGCTGGTTGATGTGTTGGATTTTTTTAGTTAACTTTGAAATGTTGACTGCACTTTCTTTACTCATAATAAATCCAATTTTATAATGGTATAAAAATTTTTATGCAGTATTTTATTTCATTGTTGTTGACGACAGCTTTTACATCTATGTAGGATGAACTGCTAATGCTACTTCATGTAGTACAGGTTCTTTTGGAAACAAATATTTCTCTTCCCCTCTTTGTAATATTTCTGTCATTACTTTAAAAGTAAATAAACATACATATATGCTGCACATACATAAGATACATACATTATGGCATATATAATCAAACACGTCACTGCTGTTCTTATTTGCTGCTTGTTATATTAGTTAAGAATCAGCAAAAATTTTTTATTTCATCTTTACTTATTCATCCTTCCATGCTCTTTCTTCCTTCATGTAGATCCAGGTCTTTGAACTATGTCATTTTCCTTCTCTCTCAAGAATTTCTTCTAGCATTGCCTATGAGGCAACAAATCCCCTCAGTATTATCTCAGAAAAGCTTTACTTCCATTTTTTTTCCTCCCCCTCTTCTGCTGAGTCCCTGGGCCTTTAAGGGTAGCATATGTGCTGTATGGAGGGCTGAATCCTTACCTCCACTTACTCTCACATGGTCCTCTTCATTCACCTCTGGTCACAGCAATGACAGAGTCCTATGCTTAAAGCTGAGTGTCTCTTTGTAGTCTCTCTGTTGCTCCCTCTTCTTTGCCTGGTAAAGGAGAGCTGTGTGGCAGCCTTAAAACCTTGGATGAGGAAATGACAGACAAGAGAACAACTGTTGTTATTGGACATATTAGTATCAATGAAGAAAAATCTAGTGCTTTGTATTGGGTTGGTGAGAGAAATGAAAAACACTAAGATTCTGCCCAGCATAGAGATTTTTCCCAGAGTCAGCACAGAGAATCTGAATCAGCTGTGATTCCAGGGAACCAATCTCCACCTGGAGGTTATGGAAGAACTTGGCAATATCATCCACATGATACTTGTTTCAGAGGCATTGAAAATGCAAGAGGAAGGAGGTCGTGGATCCTTCGTCAAGGTTTCAGAGAATGGCAGGAACCCAGGCAGTGTGGGCAGGAAACCTGCAAAGAGGCCCAAGAAGGGCATTTTGTGCTGTGCAGTTGAAACTGGTCCAAGAAAAGAATTTTTGCTGTGAAGTTGAAGCTTGGTTTGCCATTGAGAAGAGATGTTGGAGATGCCAGAGTCAATGTGGGACATCCGCCAAGAAGAACTGTATACAGGGAATGTGTGCTGAGGATGGCTGTAAGTAGAGAGTCAATCTGGTCCAGAGAAGCACTGTTTGTGCAACTTTGAGCTTTGAAGAGGGACTGGGATTGCACAGAACTTGTGAGTCAATATGACTATATGATGAGCAACACTGATCTATAGGATGTAGGATTTGACAGCTGGATTTTAGTCTTAGCTTGATATTTTCTTATTGAGTCATAGTACTTCCATTTTAATGTTTTTTTATGTGCTGAAGTATTTAACTGATTTGACAGGATCTTAGAGTTATGAAGATTTTTGTATTTTTAAATATATTTGTATTATAAGATAAATTTAACACATAGGAACAAGGTAAAGGTTACAGTTTAAAAGTGATATGTTCTTGTATCAAGTTGACAAGGAATGGAGTGTGATAACTTACATACCTGTGTCAACTTGATGGTTGAGGGTTCAAGCTCTGGGTACATTTGTAGAGAATTAGTAGTTGAGTTAAGCCCAAAGTGAACTTGCAGGAGATTGTCTAGCTGATGGGGAAGGCCCAGCCCATGGTGGGTGGTACTAGGCCCTAAGCAGGTGAATAAAATGGGGGAAACTGTTTGAGAAAGAAGGCGTCCAGTATATCTTGGAGTTTACTTAGCCAGATGTACTTGTCTGACAAGTTAGGGTTATCCCTCTCTTGGCTGTTATGTGGAGATGGTCCCTGGACCTTTTAATGGTGCATGCTTTCCGGAAAAGCTGAATTAAGAACTGTAACCAGACTATCATAAGAGAATAAACCCCTTGTTCCCTTAAGCCATTTGATGATGATTTTGTCAGCAACCAGGAAGATGAACTGCTACTTTTAACAGACCAAAGGCAAAAACTTTTGTAATGGAAGTTGCTGATGAACACAAAATGGATAGGTCTCAAAACACGTTTCCTGAAAGAAATCAGATACAAGGGTACAGACTGTATAACTGAAGCTATCGAATGTTAGGACAAGCAAAAATAATTCGCTGTGGCATAAAGTGGATTGGTGTTTGAGAGCTGCAGGCAAGCAAGGACATGAAGGAGTACTTAGGGTGATGTGGGTGTTTGTTTCTTGACAATGGTGGTGGTAGTACCACAGGTGTAAACATTTGCTGAAGAGCATTAAATGTACTGGAGTCATTCCTTTTCTTCTTACTGCGGTGAAAATACTTGACCAAAACAACTGACAGGGAGGAAGTATTTGGCTCATGGTTTCAGAGGTCCAGTTCATCTTCACTTGGCAATGTCTTTCTGGGCCCAGCATGAAGCAGTATATCATGTTGGTAGGTGTGTGTGGCCCAGAAAATTCTTCATTACATATGAACAAGAAAGAACAGAATAGGAATTGGGAACTGGGTGTCAAGTTAGGCCCCACCTTCTGAAGTTTTTATGACTTCCTGAAATTGTGCCCCAATCTGAGGGATCGGGCACACAAATCTGTGGAGAACATTGTATCTCCAAACTATCACATGTATAATTATTAAATGGTTCTATTTTATTATGTGTAAATTAGGCCTTCATATGTTGTCTTCTAAAAAGGTATATTCTTAATAACTAAGACAATATCTTATTTATTATAACCTATTATCATCAATAAATATGACAATAATCTAGCACCAAATCACTGTCAGATACCTTAGTCTGCTAAATTAACCCTTTATACTGAAGAAGTTATTTTAATACATACTTTTCTATGTTCATGGACATCAGTACTTTCTGCGATACTGATATGAAAGTTTCAGTCACTTCTTCTCAGTCAGACTTTCTGAAATCGATGGAAGAATAAAGCAAAATGTAGTTGGAGTATGTGGGTCAAAGGAGAGAAAATTTATTCTGTAGAATTTTGATAATGTCCCTGAGGGAAAAGCAAAACATATCAGAGTTACTTTACTTACCTTTCAAATATGCTCTTCTATTAAATGGTGGTTTGAACACAAAACAAGCACATGGGAAGACACGCCAAGGTGTTGTCGACTCCTCACTCTTGTGACTGCTGCTGAGTTTACAGAGAGCCGCCTACCACACTTGCTTCTCAGCACCTCTGTGATTGTACACATTCCATGAGCAATTTTGCCTGAGCAAAACACATGATGCTACCAAGGAAGAGCTCTCTTCAAATCATAAATAATTCATTGAAAATTATTTGAAACAACACATAGCATCTCTAGCATGCTAGAGAAGAAAAAAGTATATATAACAGGCAAAACAAGCATAACCACGCATATTAAAGATTAGACTACATGTTAGGATATGGCTGCTAACTTCTAAAAGAATAAATGTCATGGTTGTCTGGGATCTACCTGAGTGCAATGTCTAATCTGATGACCTTATCTCTATTTCGGGGTTTTAAAATTAAGAAAACTTCTTTTTTCTTATGTTTTCATGGCAAAATGGCATTTCTAAAAAAGTTTCAAGCATAGAAAAGGAAGGACCATTCAAAAAGAGGCTGGATCAGGTATGCATGCTTATTTGTGGAGAGATGGTTGTCTTGTTTGTCTTGCAGATCGCTGTAAAGTAACTGCCTAAATTATACAGAGTCCTTTCCAGATGAATTCAACACTTAGAAGTAAAAAATATTGCCAATTTGATTTTAAAAGAACTGGGAATTTTGAGATTTTGAGAAAAAAAATCATCCTTCTTTTCTTCAAGTAATACAATGAAACCCAATGATAAGCTCAACTTTTTATATCCAGGCAGAAAAAAAAATATGTTATCCTGTCTTTTGATGATCCAGTTTCGAATTCCAATTAGAGACTTGGGACTCACCTTCCTTCAAGTTCCCAGGCAACGGCAGGAATCACTCGGTAGTCTTTAGCCACATCATCAAAAAACAGACTCCTATTTCTATACCACGAAAGGCTCCTTAGAATTTCCATCATAGTGATGTGAATTACACCATTTGCCACTCCAGAGAAGATCAAACTGCAGTGTCTCCAAACTCTAAGGAAGAGGAATCGAATGTGGAGAGCAGGTACCTCTATGTCTGCAGGCATCAATGACTGATGAATGTCAGTTTGTGTGTGTGTAGGGGGGGGGGAAACATGGTAGCAAAGCCAGAAAAGCCCCAAGGGCATGAAAAAGCAGCAGAAGTAAATACAGGAGAGTTACTAACAAATAAAATCAATAAGAATGGGTGAATATGGCAGCATTTTTAGATAAAACTGCATTTTCGACTATTTTTAAAATGTTTCCCATTTGGCAGAACCCCAAATGGGCTTTGCCAAGCACTTTTTCTCCTTAATTTTTAAGCGCATATGTATTTCAAGGAAAATTTAATCCATATGTTCTTCTCTCATTTACACAGTTTATCAAAATGTTGCTTTGAATGAGCCATTTAATGTCTAAGGAAACTAAAGAGCACTCTTTCCCCCAAAATGAATCTTAGCCTTCCCCCCCCCTCACTGGATTAAATATGTGTTCTTCTACATAGAAAGCTAATTGAAAAATATTCAATTCTGCTTTAATCTTTAGAATTGAACAATGTCTGATAAAATCCAAACCAACAGAAGAACAAAGCTTCCTTCCAGTTCTTGGTTCTGAATCTCCTCCCTTCAAGTGGGTCTGAGACACCAAGGAATGCAGAATTAATGGAACCTTTGAAATGGCCTGTTCCTCTCCTCTTAAAAATTAGGAAACTGGGAGTTTATGAGACAGTTCATCAGGTAAAGCGTCTCCTTGTAAACCTGGTGCATGGGCCTGAGTTCAATCCCTGGAAGCCTATGTGGTAGAGGAAGAAAACTGACGTCTGAAAGGTGTCTTCTGACTTCCACCTGTGTGCCATGATGTTATTTCTCTCTCTCTCTTTTGTCTCTCAAATAAATAAAATATTTCTCTCTCTCAAATAAATAAAACATTTTTTTCTTAAAAAAAACTAGGGACCTGTGTTGTTAGGGAGGCAGCTTTATAGGTAAGGTGTCGCCACACAAGTGTGAAGACTGAAATTCAGTTCTCTGGCACCCTTACAAACCAGACATAGCCACGCATATCCCTGTAACTCTAACATTGTTGGGGGCAGAGGACAGGAGAATGGAGAGACAGTGTCTTAAAGGAATAAGGTGCAAAGTGATACAGCAGGACACTTGACACCTCTTCTCATCTCCTTGCATGCTGGATGTGCACACCTGTACACACACACACACAAACACACACACACATACACATTCATACATACATGAAGCACATGTTCACCCTAAATAATTACAAGTAATTTAATGAAAAATAAGGAAACTGACTCCAAAAGAAGCTGGGGAGCATACAGACATCATGAAAGTATTGTCAGTAACAGAACTAAGACATTGATCTTCCTGTTAGAATAACTTCCATATTTTTTCTGCCTTTTATGAGAATTTTGTTCAAGGTTTTAGAATAATAGCAGATCATGAATAGCCGTTCATCTGCATGAACCGTGACCCCTGCTTCCAACAGCCAAACAGCTGAGGGATGGTCACTGGTGTTACCACTGAACATTTCAGTGACCTGTCTCTCCTTTTGATCTTAGTACTGATCCTTTACTGTTCCCATAAGGGTCAGCAATGAACCCAATTCATAGAACAGTCTTCCCTCCCGCTCTGGTCTCCTTCTACCCCCAGAAGAGGTTGTTATGGGCTACACAGAAGTAAAGGCTAATGGTGGTAACTGAGCCTCCCTGATAATCAGCCTACGGGGTGGGGCCACAGTCCACCTCTGGTTCAGCCTCTATTGACAGCAAGTTCAGATGCTTTTGTTTCTCCATGCGAGGAGACAGGCACTGTGGAGGGAAGAGGAGGGAAAGAGGAGGAAGAGACTGAGAGACTGGGTTTCCTGGCTGGTGTCAGGCGGCAGTAGCATTGGTTACCAGTAAATCCCTGTTGCTATTTTTTTTTAATATGATAGGAGAGGATACCTGTATAACAAATGTGTGCACATCTTTTGGGAGTATTGAAGAAGGGAATCCGGAGACCAATTGTGAAAGTAAAAACCAAACGGAAGCTGCTCAGAAAAGGCCAGCTGCTGACTAATTGTTAAGCCTGGGGAGGTGATTAGTGGCCACTGTATCTTGGTTTCTTTATCTATAAGCACAGGATAATTTTATGGTCCGCTTTATGAGGATTAGTGATAGAATGCACGTGAAACTCTTAAGACAGAGCTTGCATATAAAAAGAGCTCAATAAACATGATTTTTTTTTAAATTGTGGTTTGCTAGCATTCTGTCTCTTTTATCACATAGAGTGTTTCTCAGCAACACCCCAATCTTAAGGCATCAGGTGTGTTAGCTTCGTCTTCCTGTTGCTCAATGAATACAGGACCCCCACAAGTTAGGGGAACAAGGACATTTTTTCCCAGCTTTCAATCTCAGTTACAGTTTATCGCATGGTCAGAGAGTTTATATGGATATCAGGAGCCTAAGGGATTGGCTGGAGAGAATTGTTGAAAGAGGAACATACTCTCTTGCCAGGATGCCAAGGCATTCAGTTCTCTGCAGCCAATCCTCCTGTTCAGGAAATGGTCCCACCCATGACAGGCTGTGTCTTCCCACATCAATTAGATAATCTCCCATAGATTGCTGAGAGCTTTAAGCACAATAATGCTTCAAAAATGGGCCCAAAGACTCAGTGTGCAGATGTCAAGTTCTTATCTGAAAGTGACTACTTTTTAGATCAAAGAAGTACTCTACGTCTCTAGGACTTTTGAACAGCAAAGACAAAGAAAACACAGACCAATTATTGACAACTGATAGAGACCTAAGTCTAAGCAATCTAAAAATTGCTGTAGAGCTGGTAAACTGTGATACTAAACCTCTCATGGATTGAATGGTAGCTGTCCCTCACAGTGTCATGTGTTTGAATCCTCAAATGGTGCTATTATTTAGAAAGGTTCTGCCACCTTTAAGAAGTAGAGCTTTCTAAGTTCCTTAGAGGCAAGGGATAACAATCACAATAGTGTTCCCATACTAAAGAGGAGCATAAGAAAGGGCTTTGGGCAATGCCACTGAGTTTTTACACCTCATTAGAGTGGAGGATGCTGAGGGAAGTTTGACTTTCACACTAAAGGATGCTCCAGGGATTGGGAGGTGGGGAAGAAGGGAACACTGGGAGAAAGGGAGGGAGGGGGTGAAAGGAAGGGGAATGGGGGTAGGTGAGTACAAGAGAGACTGGGGAAGGGTGGAGGAAGGGAGGGGATGTGGCACCTATTAAGTTTGTTTGATTGGGAAAAAATAAATAAACATAATAGAAAAAAAAGTAGAGCTTTGCTGGAGGAAGGGAAGTATTAGAAGGGCGGGCCTTGAGGTTGGGTAGCGTGCCTTGCTTTCTCTCATTTGCTTGCTCTTTTTGTCTCTTGATGACTGGCCTGATCTGAAACAGCCTTCTACTTCTTCAGCCTACAGTCATGCCTTCTGCTGTGTGATTCTTACCCACTATGGTAGGAAGCTATTTTTAAGGTGGCAGAAAAGGAAACAATAGACTCAGGGTATCTGATGGAAAGCTTTGGTTGACCAGAGCCTGCTGGTGACCACACAAATAATGGTCACCAATCCCAAAATTGTTCCTAAATTTTCCATGTGCTAAAATATTGTCAGTAAAGACTCCAAACAAAGCAATGTGATAGTGTTTGTTGATTGAATTAGTCAAGTTGCCCCTGAGTCATAAACATACGTGACCACCCCATTTATAATACTGGACATTTGGGCCTGATAGTGGCAATATACCTTACTTGATGAGCAAGTGAACTGTTTAATATTTAAAGGATGAAAGTTAACATCTTTTTAGTTTGTTTCTGATTGTTGAGCTGTATGTAATTTAAAAAAAGCACAAGAAAATATCTACAAAAGCTATTTAGGTTTTATCATAGCAATGTTGAATAAACAGAAGGCTTTAAGAAATGGAAAACTTCCCCCCTAGGAGTCCTTCCCATTAGTAGCAGAAGGAGACATTAGCAGTACATCCTGGGTAGTGTCTGTAGGTTTAACCATCTTGAAGGAAGAGAAGGGTCTGGTTGTTGAGATCTCCTTTCAGAGAGACTAGATGAAGCAGGACTGCTGTCTTCAGGTCTCCGGTTGTCAGAGGAAGTAAGAAGGCAGAAGAGCAGATTTCAGCCAGCTTTGGGGGCCTTCTGTTGCTCCTTTTTGTTTCCTGTGATTGGAACCAACACAGCCTCTAAAATACTTCTTTAAGCAGTGTGTGCTCCTGAATAGCAGCGAGGGTCTGCTCCATACTCTGCAGTGAGACTTGAATGTGTAGAGAAAAGCTGCAAGGACAGAGGGGAGCAACTGTGGGAGAACCGAAGCGGCAGGCTGAGCTCCCCAGGACCTCAGGAAGAAGGAGGGAGCATCAGGTCTGCCCCTTGAAGAGGAATTCTGGGAATCTCAGTAAATGGGGGTGTGGGGTCAAGCAAGGAAACTATTGTCTCTTGGTTTCTGTTACTTCATACTTTCCTTCTTTTCCTCCAGGCTTACAATCTATTTTAAAATTTCTGGTACATAATAACTCTTTCTTACAACTTTTCCACAGCACTTCTGGGTTTGGGGAATGTTAAGAAGTCCAGCTCACTAGGAAATAAATTCAACCTGATTACTTAACCAAACTTCCTGAATGGCCAATATATGCATTTATCTCCTATTCAAGCATGAACAGAGCATTGTCTACCAAACATCATCATTTCCTGGCTTGGAGAAGGAACTGGAAAGACCAGCTGAACCAAGGCAGAATATTTTACTTAAGCCTTCAGGTTGAAACCTGGAAATCAAAGCCAAAGAAAAGAGAAATAAATAAAAACAAAGTCTGTGAACACCAGGAAAGAAGTAAATTTGGTGTATGTGGGGATGGAAGCTGGTTAACAAGCTAGTTTTCAAAGGTCTCTCTCCACCCCTGAACATGCTTTTCTCTTTTCTAGACCTTTCCGCCTCTCCTCATTTCACTCTTGAGTTAGGAATACTGGAGCTGATCACTTTTCAGCCTCAATAAGTCCTTGTTAATTATTTTAACATTTCAGGTTCAGGAAACCCAAACCCAGTGTTTGCTAAGTGCTCTTTTCCTTGAGTCGTAGACCCTCTTATATTACAAGGGAAGTTGGGTCCATGTGTTTCTGATTCGCTTTTACTTAACTCATCAAGACATTGTTTCATAAAGGGCCATTTGATGTCCAAAGATTCGACTGAATCTTTTGTTCCTTAAACCATGAAGCCAGAGAAGTTTACAACCAAATCAGAGCCCAGGGAGACTCAGGAACTAACGATCATATTGCCTTTGTCCCTTGAACAATGGTGAGTCATCTGCCACTTGTTATCTACATAGAGATAACAATATTTTACATTGGGTTTAGAGAATTGTATAATTAAATATCCAGTTCAGAAAGTCACTTTTAGGTGCAAGGTATATCATGAACTAATACCAAAATAACCCACGATATGAAAGAAAGAGATTTTGTTTGATATAGTGGTTTCCCCTGACCAAGAACTAGAACTCAAAATTAAAATTTCAAAGGGTGACTAGATGAAATACAGTGCTTTTACCTGAAATGTAGATATCTGGCAAAGAGTAACTTCTGTATCTGGCTCAAAAGCAGAAACTCTTCTAATATTTCATTTCGGACACCAATACTCTAAGGGGAGTGAAATTCAGCACATATCAGCCATGAGCATGTCAAATTAGTTTATTTAAAGCTTCCTACCTGTTTCATTCACTTGCTGTCCTGGTCTGGACTCAGGGTCTTCAAGGCAGAAAGCTTGACAGTCCTCTAAGTCTCCAAAGGACAAGAGAGATCTCAAGAGTTAGGTTTGTATGAGTTAGGTGACAGAGATAAAGTGACTTGTCTATCAAAATGACAGGTAAGATGCAAAAAAAATAAGTCTGGCAACATTCTGTCTCTCTAGATTTTGCATGACCAAGGAACCTAGGAAGAAATGGGCTACAGATTGATAGAGACCTTTGAACATTTGCTTTGCCCAAAATCAGTTGCTCCTCAAAGCACTTAATCTGTGTGTATGTACACATATGTATATATACATATGTATATGCACATAAGTGTGTTTGCATGTGTATGTGGATGTGTGTATACCTATTTATCACTTTATCTTCAAGCAATGACCCAGGATCAGGCAAACAGCCCAATTAAGCACAGCAGAAAAGCCATCAGAATAGACTAAGATGCACAAGCAGAGTCAGTAGACATGCACCCGTTTTTTCACAGTCTGTTGAGAATCATGATTGGTTCATGCATAGCTCATTAACTTCTGGGCGTAGTATAAGGGAATCCTCTTCTGGCTTTCTACAAGGTTCTGATGAAAGTAACATTGTGTAAAGGGGGAATAAAACAACCCAAGTTCTGTTACCAGCTGCTTAGGCAAGAAAACAGCAGTGATGGACAGAGGTCCAGCACCAGCATCCCACGGAGACCTTGTAGCAAACTGAGATTAGCCACTGTCCTTGCCGAGAACCATAACCAAACGCAGTTGCATCTTGCCAAGCTGCTTGAGGCATCAAATAAACAACCCCATTTGTACCTGTATGAATGGCAAGCTACTAAGATCAAGTATGAGAATATCTATTTCTTGCTCAGAGAGTGGGATGAGGAAACATACTATTTTCTTTGATCCATGGTGAAAATAACAAAAGACTAAGGGCCAGCCTTTCTAGGAGTTTACAGGCTCATGAATGAGCACTAATTAAACGATGACTGCATTATGTGGAAAAATGATTCTATTGCCAATAAGGTGTGGATCAGCCTTGGCAGCAATAGGAAGAAAATGCTGAAGATGAGAAGCAGTCTCTGGCGAGGCTTTGACTGAGGAAGGGAATGAATGAGGCCGAGGGACCACGAAGCAGCACTAATTGTCAAACCAAAGAAGTCTAAAAGCAAAATATATGTATCACAGCCCCCGATTTACATCTATGAAAGTGTCAGATCATAAGAATATGAAACAACAATTTCTCTAAATTCCACAAATGATGAGCAAATTTCCCTCAAATGACCACAGTGGCTAATTCTGCCAGCTGAGCAGTGGATCAATGTCTTCATCTATATTGATCACTGAATAGAATTAGCTAAGCTGTATTTCTAGTTGGCTTTAGCTAAGCTGTATTTCTATTTGGCTTTCCTGACCGTCTTTGGCCAGTTTTCCTCCCTCCCTCCCTCTCTTTCTCTGTTTCTTTCTTTCTTTCTCTCTCTTTCTCTCTTTTTCTGCCTTCCTATGCATGCGGCCTGAGTGTATCAGAAGTCACTGTATGCACCTGTGGAGACCCAAGAGTGGCATTGGGAATCATCCTAGATTGCACTATCTCCTTTTTATTTTGCTCTGAAGTTTCCCAGGCTCTGCATTCCAGGGCTGGAAGTGCCACCGGCTGCCATCTCTACCCAATGTTTGTACATGGGAATCATGAGATCAGAACTTGGGTCCTTTTGTTCTCTAGGTAGAGACTTAACCTCTGAGCCATCTGTCCAACCCTTGGCTAGTTTATCTGTCTCACCTGAAATACCGAAAACCCCAGCACCTTTGCATCCAGAGACAAATGAAGACTTTTTTCATGGTTTAACCAAAGAACACGACTCATAAATAAATTAAAATCACTGAAAAAAAGAAATTCCTTGTACTTAAGGTAATGTACCTGTCTATAATTGCTCCTACTCTAGAATCTCTGAGGCTTAGCACAGGGTGGTTAGGATCAGAGTGTATCTCCAGGTATGTACTCTTCCATGATCTTGGTCACAGAACAACTGACCTACTCTGTACCAAGACACCCACCCAGGTTACCTGTTGGCAACCCTTCAGAGCACTTGGCGCCCCATGGCCTCTATCTCTCTTTTTCCCTAGCCAGGTCTGGTTGAAGCTACATTCTTGGTAAGTCTGATGGGCTGAAAGTTCTGAAATTCCATATTTAACTCTCAAACCGGCGTGGGGGGGGGTGGGCTTTCGCTTCAGTTATGTGAGTAAAATTAAGAAGCACAGAAATAGATTTATTACATACAAGTTTTAACATGTTTTGAAAAGCATGGTACACTTAAATGGATTTGGCTGATTCTAAGGATGATAATTTAGTGAGAGTGTGGTCTATTGCTGTATGGAAAATCATTCCAAAATTTAGTGGTGTAAAATAATAAGAACCATTTAGTACTTGCTGGTTTCTGTTGCTCAGGGATTTGGGAGTGGCTGTGCTGGAGAGAGGGATATTGTGGGGTGGCCGAGGTACAAGCAGCCCAACAGTGGCTGGGGTTAGGGGGTCCCTGTGAAAAACTCTTCATCCCTATGTCTGATCCGCACACATCTTCTAGGTGCCCTCCAGCTTGTTCAGCACACATGTCAGCATTAGGAGATGTAGAATTATTAGCAGTGTAAGTTCCAAAGATGACATACCCAAGGTACGGGCTCAGGCAGAAGTTGTGTCCCTTCTTCTTGTAATTTGGTGGAATTGAGTTACCCGTAAGCTGGCCCATGTCCAAAGGGTGGGTAAGTAGACTGGACTTTTTATTACAGGAATGCCAAAGAATTCACAGAGCTGTTTTAGAGAATCACAGAGAAAGATGGTAAAAGGTAATTATCAGCTGGAAAGAGATAATTAGCAAACTAGGAAAACACGATTCTCTTTTTAGGAATTACCTTCAAACTGTTGTCAACATGGTTTTCACCTATTATGCAATTTCTAATTTTTATTAGTGTTACACTTCTCCTAGTGACATCATTTTTCACTTTCCTTCAACTGACCAAATTATGTTAAGTTGTATCCTAAGCATGGGTTGAACAACTGAAGTACAGAAGCACATCTATCCAATTTCTGCTTTCAAGAAACTCACATGTAGAAGGAAGGGCCCCAAGTGGAATCTTGGGAAGACTGCATCTAGAGGCCCCAAGAGAGAAGAAAGTCATCGAGGAGACATATTTCCTGTGTTGATCTGGGTAAGAAAAGAGGAAACGAAGAAGCAAGAGAGTACAATGGCATGTTAACAAACCTATGAATGGCCCAGGTGGGTCCAGAATCAAGCCCTAGATCAGAGCCTGGCACTAGTGATCTTTCCATAGCACTGTGTCGCGTGGCCGAAGATTACCAAGGCTGGGAATCTCTCCGCAGCCCTGGATAGAATGGTGAAGTGGGTCAGATCATCTCAATGGCCTGGCACGCGACCCCAGTCAAGCAGCCTTCTGTACTGCCTTGCACCCCACCATCCAGTTCACACGCGCTGGGTAAGTACCAGGCTCATAGGTGCTTCCAGTGGCTCCACAGGCCCCGCCAAGATGAATGCCTTAGTCGGCGCTGCTGCTTTGCAGTATCATTAGCTTTGATTATTAGCCACAGTGCTACACACACACTTTATCTTGCAAAATATGGTTCTCAGTCCCCCCCCTCCCTTATGACACATGTACTTAGATACATGATCTAAGTTCCTATTTCTCTTTCTCTAGGGAAGAAGCCCATAGGGACACCCTCAAAGAAAAGGGAATGTTTATATAAAACTTTTAGACAGAATTCAGGAAAAACAATCTTTCTGGTTGAAGAGCATCAGTGGAGGAGGTAAAGAGCTGGTTTCCCAGAACTCTTAATTGCATTTGAGTTTATCAGAAATTTGCTTAAGCATTTATCAGGAATGCTGATTTCCTTCCAGAAGAAACTTGGTTAGCAACTATCTTACCCCCAGAAAGTTTCATCCCAAACCAAACTTGGGGGCAATTTTCTTTCCCATCTGTTTAGTTTTTCCTTATGTATACTTCATAACTTTCAATGTCAAAATATGTTTTCTGTTTCCACGAACCTCCCCCATTCATCAGTCCCTTTCTTTTCTCATTGGTTCAAGCTAAGACCAAATGTGGCCATCCGATAAGGAAAATGTTCTCTTTCTACATTGCAGTTATTACATCACCCCATTCTTGCTTTTAATTGCCCTTGCTTATGTGGGAATATTTGCTTGTTTGTTTGTTTACTGTTTATTTTTGTTTTTCTGAGACAATGTCTCTATAGCCTAGGCTGGCCTGGAACTTTCTCTACAGCAATGGCTAAACCTGAACTCAGAGCAATCCACCTTCCTCTGTCTTCTGAATAAATGAAATTACAGTTGTGTGCCACCAAAGTGGGCACTGTTTGTATTATTATTTCCTACCATTTCCTACTACAAGTAATTTAGTCCTTTATTCTGTGCATATACTCACTAGTATTAAATAAAGATTGGGTAAAGAACTAGATGCTAGTTTTCATACAGATACATGAAATCATTTACATAGGTATGTTATGATATGAAAGTAAAAATGAGTCTATTGGGGGTATGAGGAGAACTGAAGAGAAAGAGATTGGGAGAAAAGGAAGAATACAAGAGTTGAATAATATGGTCGAAGTCTATGTTACATTAGTGCAAAAATATCTTCATGAATATTTTCTATATACAATGAATATATGCCAATAAAAATCTTTGCAAACTGTCCTAACTAAATCTGTAGTTCATGAGATATTTTATAATGCTATATTTACTATGTTTTACTTCAGGAAAATATTTCACAATCTAAATTAATTTAATAGATTGTATTGAACGCCCAAGATTAAAATGATTTAAACAAGATAAAACAAGCTTCTCTCTTAGGAAGGCAATCTGGAGTTGACCAGTCTAGAACTGGTATAGTGACTCGGACGTCATCCTGCCTTGAAACTCCACTATCCATGGCATGTGGCTTCCTCCTCATGGCTCAGTGCGGATGTTCCATCTTGCGCAACAGAAGGAAGAAGGGAAGAGTGTCATGCCGCATCTTTTCAAGGTCATGTTTTGCAAGTTGTGCGGATCTGCTCACACTGCCTCAATCACTTTGGTACCAATAGGCCTCAGAACAGAAGGAAATCAAAGAAAGTGCATCATTTAAAGTCACAAGTTCTTCTGCACCCACTGACATAAGGTCTGCGCTCCAAGACAGGAACACTACAGTACAAGCTACCTGGATGCAAATCAGTGGGCCACATATGCAGAAAAAACCAAGAAACAAGCAAGAAAGAGACTGGTTAGGAGGAAAAAAAAGCTTTTACTGGGAGAAGAAAGGGGAGTGGCATTGAATTATATGGCATGAAAATGACTTAAATCATAATGTTTATCTATGAAATTGACATAAAATAAAATTTCAAAAATTACTTAAGTAAAAACGAGTTACTCAAAAATGCTAATCCTACACATGAATAAAAGCAACAAAAGGAGAACTAATATGTCAATAAAGATTAAGAAATGCAAAAAGAAATCACAAGTTCTGCTACAAAAGTGGAAGAGAGACAGATATTGAGGGAAAGCAAGAACTCTCCTTTTCCATTCACCTATTCCAATGATCAGGAAATTCCCATTTCCACTTAGAGCTTTCCTGCTGTAGCATGTGTATTCCTATTCAGTTTGCAGTAGATACTTACATACTTCCATTTTTAGATATAACTTAAATGCCAGTGCCAAGAGTTGGGTGATTTTATATAATAAAATACCAAAAATATTGATTATATATGTATGATTAAATGTGCATGTATGTAAATATCACTAATAATAATGACAATTGTTTTTAAGTAAATCATGGTGCTCAACTTTTTTATGCACTACAATGAATAAATTTGTTAAAAATATATTTTATTTATGAAAGAGAGAGAGAGAGAGGTACATGGTTAGAGGTCAGAGAACAACTTTCAGAAGACAGCTGTCACCTATGTGTGCTCCCAGGGATTGAACTTCTCCCAGGGATTGAACTTGGGTCTCCAGGTAAGAAGACATCTTCATACTGAGCTATTTAAAATGCACTGGCCCTGCATTTTAAAACTTTATTTATTACAGTATACAGGCATACTACTGTATTAGCATGCTGTGTACATAACAAAGTGCACACAAATTAAAACAGATAAGACAAGAATGTAAGTCAAAGTTCTGAAGTTTTCTTCCTTCACACCAGTTGGCTTTCTTAGCCAAATACTACTCAAACAGATGTTAAATATCCTGACTTATGCTCTATGGTTAACATACATACCATTATTTCAACTGAGAATTTAACCAAAACCTAACCCAGACTAGTACAAAATGCTAACTGTATAAATTGTTATATTGTTATGTCCCACATAGGGAAAAAAAGAAAACAATTGTTGAAGCTCCCACATTTTAGGTCTGACAAACAAATTAAGTGTCTCGACAAAATGTCTACATTGAAAAACCCATTTAGGCTTTTTCACAACATACTCGAATTTGCTAAAGAGTTCAATATCTTCTTGTTTATGAACTTCTAATTTCACCACTATTGGATTTCACAGATGGAATAAACAAGGAACACCGCTGTTCTGCTCATTGTGGTCGTGAATTACAGGGCCCCAGAGAAGCACACCGAGGTACTGCAAAGCCTGGGTTTTAGTGTGTTGTGTATAGTCTGTGTGCTTCTATACAATGTGTATGTTGATGTTAAAGTTGTTTTTTTTTTTTTTTTTTTTTTTGCAAATGAAGCTAGGGATGAAGTTGCCCAACTAGTCGTACTGCATTTACTGCATTTCCCTAAGAGTGAACCCCCAAATTGACAGCTCTCACTTTGTGTTAGAGGATAAAACCAAGCAATCAGGAGCATGCAGACCCCTGCCACATAACTAACTCACTGATATCAATTACTCAGCCTAATTACCCTGACAAAGTACTCTGTTCATTAGGGGTTCATTTGCTGAGATGGTGAAAGTAATGAGGACCATGGAAAGCAGTGGTCATCTTGGAATTGCAGATACATAAGAAGTGGTCATTTGACTGGAGTCAGGCATGCACCCGAGGTCAAAGGAATAAAAAGCTTTGAAAAGCAGTTTGCAGAAAGTTAAAGTGCGGCTTTCTGAAGGGTTAGTCTGAAAGAACTGGCTTCAAGAGAGAGACTGTGGGATTTGGAAGTGAAATTCCACCCACGTTATGATGAATAAATGTGGAGATAAAGACATCAGTAAGGCTGCCCAGAAATCCTCTGATGAGTTTAGGTTTTAAAAGAATGCATATGAAAAGTCAAGGAAGGTCATATAACCAAGGACACAGATTGTGAAATGTATAAGGAAAGTGTCAGAATCGTTAATGTGCTGATAAGCCAAAGCTTACAAAAGTGACAAAGGCAATAAGACCTATAAGGTACCTTTATTTAGAGCACTCATGTGAATGAGGGGGTGAAATGTACAGCTGGGGTGACTGGCTCACACTGGTAGACGAGAGCAGTCTCCCAATCAAAGGAAATTACCCTCAAAATGCCAAAGCCAAGCACATAGGCAACGGGGACTGTGGTTACAGACAAGAATGGGCTGCTGAAATAAATCCTGCTCGCCATTTCCAGAGGATTTCATAAGAACTTGTAGATATAATTCTGAGGTCGCCATTGAGAAAGCTCAAACCAAACACTCACATTGGATTTTCAGGAATGAGGAGATGGAGAGTTTGGGAACAGATTGTAGAAACAGTTGATAAAGAGGTACCTTGCAAAATTCTAGAGAGGATTATTACTAAGGCGGTTTGTGAACATTATAAAATAAAATGCGGTTGGTAGGATCCACCTTTTGCTATTGTGACTCTGACATCTACAAATGGGTTGTGTGCATTCATCAGCATCCTGGGATGTATGTGACCATGGGGTGGACATGCCTGAATGATACACATTGAAAACCCTTTCCAAATTGGTTCTTTAGTAATGTAGATGAGCAGCTGATGGTCACCTCCATAACCACGTGCAGAACTTTTGCAAGATGGTCTTGTCACAAGCCTGCCATGTGTCCTTTAAATTATGCTGCTAGGCACTTTCCTTTCAATATAAAAATGACTTGTTTCCTAATCATATAAACCATGTATTTTTCAGCATGTAAATACAGTGTTTCCTTGATTGTAAGGTGGCATTCATTGTGAGATAATGTTTCACTTTAAAAATACCCTTTTTGATTGCAGAAGAAATTTTATTAAATGTATAATTTGTTATAACTTTAGAAGCACTGAGACATGGAAAAACTACCTTATAATTTAGGGGAAACACATACATATACAGACAAACATTTTTAAAAGATTGAAATCATACATGTAACTCACATTTGATTTTAATAATTAACACAATAGCATGACAAACTCCACAAGCATAATTCTTAATCAATATTCTGTAATTGATATAATTAAGTTTTTAGTGCTTAGAACTTTAAATTGGTTTTCTTATAGGTAATTTTATAATTTATTTTTTAGAAGCAGTTATCTGCAGTTCCTGTTAAATTTTGGGGGGAGGGATATTCTGTAAACAGAATTATTGAAATCCAAGATACAGGGTTTTGGAAAGTTTGCATTAAATCACACACAGTCACCAGAGCTACTTGAGCAAGGACTTATCTTACTACCATTCAAAACAATCTTTTCAACTTTTATGTTGACCTAGTAAATAAAAAAAAAATTCCCTTTTAATTTGCCTTGGATTTCATTAAGTATTGTAAAATGAGGATCATGTTAATATTACTGTATGTGTTTCTCTTTTTAATAATCCGTTCTCATACTCATTTTTCTGATGCAAATTTGTTACTTTTCTTGTTGATAGAAAATATCATCTTTGCAAAGATACCATCCATTTTCTCTATTTGTTGCATTTTCTTTCAAAGTGGTCTTGTCTTTTTTTCTTAAGCTTATTTATCCTGAAGAATATATGCATTTCATTGGAAACTTTAGAAAACTGCCTTCAATTCAATAGTTCTGCTACCTGACCATGCTGCCAGCATTTTGTTGATTGCTTTTGTTTGGGGTAATGTCTTGGTGTTTATTTTGCATGTGCCTGTGTTTTCCTCTGTGATTGGTGTTTTGATTGCTTTTGTGTTTAATAGTGATTTGGTATACAGACATGCATTTTTAAAAAATTTTGCCGATAGTTGCTGCTAAATTGGTCAAATCATATGGGAACCTACCTTTCATAAAATATCAGGCTCATAAATAAGATAAAAATCTTTGTCTTTCTTGATGTGAGATTAGAAATTTGTTATGTTTTTACTCCCCCACCCCCCACCCCTTACCAAATTTCCTTTCTGTTCTTCATTGATATCATCTGGAATTTAGATCTAGGTCACTACTACTAAATTATTTCTTTTCCATTAAAAACTTTTAGATTATTATTTGTATTCACTTTCAATGAAATTATGTTAGCATTCACTTTTGTATGAATTTAACAGGTATTTTCTTTAAGAATGTGTTTTAATGCTTACCTGGTTTCCTCACATTCACTAGCAGTCCTTTTCTATCATTTGGATCCTTAAGTTTTTAGTGTGATTTCTCAGGAGATAAATTGTGAGAGGCCAGAGCAATAGCTTGACCAGATGCAAGTTCTGCTATAGAGGTACCAGGTCTGGAGAAGTGGAAGGAAATTAACACCCAGGCTTGCTGGCTGTTTCCAGAATCGCTTTATTATTCAAGATAAATAATGTTTTAAAGGGATGGATTGATTTTTTTTAAAATGAAAATGTGAAAGAGCGAGAAAAGTCAAGCTGTCTCTCATAAGTCTGTGGGGACTTCTGCATGGTAGGGGAAAGAAGGTGGATGTCAGCAAGCTCAAAGGAGACAGTTCACTGTCCTAGAGAAAGAAGGAAATGTTAGGTGGGCATGGTAAAAACCTGTCATGTCCGTGAGTTCAAGGTCACCTGGGCTACATAGAGAGTTCATAACACACACACACACACACACACACACACACACACACACACACACACACTGTTCTTTGTCTAGACGAACTTTGAACAAAGGTCTAATGAAATAAACAAAAGAAGATCAGGAAAACTAGAAGAGCTTCGGAATGTCGTATACATGGACAAAAGTCACAAGATTCCTAGAATGAAGAACTGAACGTTCTAGTTCTTCCAGTCAGAGCTCTTGTCTCCTTTTAAATATTATGGAAATGATTGCACATACTGAAGCTTGTAGAGATCATGAAGGGTTGTTGCTCCAAAATATGGGTTCTTTCACTCTTCATAAACCATTCTCTGCTTTCATAGTCAATGAGCAACTCGTGTTTGTATGTGTATTGTCTCTGTGCATATATGTATTTGTGTGTACACATGCATGTACATGTTCATCTTCTGTGTGTCTATCCGTATGTGTATATGTGATATGTGTATGTATGTATAAGTGTACATATCTGTATGCTCACGTTCGTATTAGTGTATACATGTGTATGACTATGTATGTGTGTGAGAATGAGGTGTGTGTTTTATTTGTATGTGTTTATATATGTGTGTAAATTTTCATGTAGAAGGTATATACATAGGCATATGTATTTTTGTACATGTGTGTGTGAGCCTCTGTAAGTGTGTGTATGTGTGTTTATGATGTCTGTGTGCTTGTATGCATACTGTACATGTGTACACAGCACATATATGTATGTATGTATGGGTATTTGAAACTGTGTCTGTCAATATGTATGTGTATGTTGCACATGTATGTGTATAGTTATGTGTTTTGTGTGTATACATACTCTTTGTGTGAGTGTGGGTATATATTTCTGTATATGTGCATGTGAATGTATCTGTGTGTGTGTGTGTGTGTGTGTGTGTGTGTGTGTGTGTGTGTGTGTGGCTTTGTTATTCCAATCAAAATCCTACTCTCCGAAGAGGACAAAGAAAAAGTAACACCACTTCAGGATACCATCTGGCTTTTTTTGTCCAGTGCTGTAATAGTTAATTTTATGTCAATTTGGTTGGACCATAATGACCAGATATGTGATCAAACATTCTGGATGTTTCTGTGAGGGATTTTTTTTGGATGAGAGTAATGTTTAAATCAGTGAAATCCGAGTAAAGAGACTGTCCTCATAAGGTGGGTGGGCTTCATCAAATCACTGAGAGGCCTGACTGGAATCACAAACTGACCTCCGCAGTGGGAAGGAATGCTGCCAGCAGATACCCTTGGACTTCAGCTAGCACATCAGTTCTTTTCTGCTTGTTAGCCTGCTGGCCCACGCTGCAGGCATTAGACTTGTCAGTCTCCATGATTAGGCGAGTCAGTTCCTTAGAAGGAATCAATCTTCCTTTCTCCTGTGTGTGTGTGTGTGTGTGTGTGTGTGTGTGTGTGTGTGTGTGTGTGTGTATGTGTGCACGCGCGCGCATGTGGTGTTCTAGTTCTCTGGAGAACCTTAACAAGTATCCTATATAGTAGGTATAAAAAGATGTCCAGACTTGAAATTTTGTTATTCTAATCAAAATCCTACTCTCCAAAGAGGGCAAAGAGAAAGTAATAACCCTTCAGGATACTATCTCAACTTTGGGATTTTTTTGTTCAGTGTTGTAATAGTTAATTTTTTGTCAATTTGGTTGGACCATAATGACAAGATATGTGATCACACATGCTGGATGTTTCTGTGATGGAACAGATCATCTGAACACGAAACTCTGGCACTACACTTAAACATTTGACATGCTTCCATTAATGCTGAAATTCCACATGAAATTGTTTTACCTAATATATAGACAAGGTTGAAACTCATCAAATTCTCAAGATACAAATTTTTATAGCTGGCAAAAATATATGCAAAACGGTAAAAATAAATGAAGAAAGAGTGATGACAATGAAAACATAAATTAAGTGTATTTGCTAAAGTTGTGGGTCAAAGGGCAAATCTTCGGGTAAAAGAAAAAAGTCTACAAAGAAATCCCTATGCTGGATTTCTGATAGACCTGTACAAACTATTTGCTAAGAGAATTCCTACCTAAAATGGATTATTCAACATCACATGAATAAGCAGTGAATTTTCTTCTGTAGGAAATATTAGGTAGGTATCTTTTTAACACAGATAAGATAGTCTGTCCTCCAGGAATTCATATTCAATGTATGGCCTCACTTCTATGGTTCCAAGGAGGGAATGCAATTTTTCAAAAAACCAAAGTATCATTCATTTCTTTTTCAACTGTGTAACTGCACCGAGGTCTGGCATTTTGCATCTAAAACTATTTGAGCTTTTCAGCCTCTGAACTGACACACCTTAATATTTTCTATGAAGACTAATCTTCTAATTCATCCCAGTTAAATCAGCAATAGATGGAGATTGCGTGGGAAACTGAATGATACTACACACACTGGAACCAACAAATCAAAGTAGAGTTTATAATGGATAAAACTGCCAAAATAAAGCAAAGGGAAAAAAATGCTGTGGTGAGCCACGTTGGAGATGAAGGAGCTGAACTCTGTCTGAACATGCTAGAAGGAACATGTACTTTCAAATCCAGTGTCAATTAGAGGTCCCCCATCTTTAATAGACTTATTTTTTTAATTTTTTTAATTATTATTATTTATTCAACTGTGCGCATGTGCGTGTGTATGTGCGTGCGCGCGCGCGCGTGTGTGTGTGTCTGTGTATGTGTAGAACCACGGACGAATCCGTGAACCACCATGGACGCCTCCACCTCCTTCTGCCCCTGGATTCACAGGCTCCGCCCTACCAGAACCAGAAGCGCAGGCCGCTCCCGCTTCCGCCTGGCGTCTATACGTGGGATCTGGGATCGGAACTCAGGACCTTCCGCTTGCAAGGCGGAAGCTTAACCCCTGAGCCACCTCTCCAGCCCTAATAGACTTATTTTTAACACCGACATTAATAATCTCACTAGTCAGGGCTTCATGTAAGTGGTAATGGTTTGAGTGACCTGTAAGAGCACTGTCAATGTTGATTGTTTCTGGTGTGAGGCTGGCACAGTTAGCACAATTGCCCTTTCAACGATGATCTCTGTGCAAAATTGTTCCCATGTAGATTCAAGCACTGTAAGTTTCTGTGGGTGCATATGATAGTGCTGATTACGTACTCTATCCACAGAGCCCCATTTTCACAACTTGCACCATTCTTTAGGCCACCACAGGTTGAGGATGGGGTGAGAGTGAGACTCAGGAATTTCTACTGAAGACAGATGATGTTATAATAACCTATTTTAGTTGCTTTTCTTGTCACTGGCCAACATCTGACAGAAGCAGCATAAGAGAGGGAAGGTTCAGTTTGGCTCATAGTTTCAGCGGGAACTGAATTTGTCATGGCAGGGAAGGCATGGTGGGGAGGATGCAGCTGCATCCTTGGTAGGCAGGAGTGGATGGTGGAGGGTCTTCACATGGCATGGACCAGGAAGCGGAGAGCACAGGCCAGAACCAGAGGTGGGTATAACTTCAACCCTCTCCTCTATGACCCATGTTCTTCAGGTAGACCCTGCATTCTAAAGGTTCCACAACCGCCTAAACAGCACCACCTGCTGGGGACTAAGGACATTTCAGGTTTAAATTACAGAGCAGGGGGATGGGAGCATTTAAAAGTTCCACCTTCTTCATATTTCTCTAAAGAAGTTTTATTATTAGCATACCACAAATTCTTATAAATAAGTTACACATACATGCATTAGCACCCATAACACTTGGGATTGATTTTCCTACAATCCCAAAGAATGGATCTCAGATTTTGGATAAGACAGGTGCAGATCTAGGCAGATGAGGTGAATCACAGTCCTCTTTCCCTCTCTCCAGTTAATACCAGTAATTTCTACTCCTCCTGAGTCAAGTACTCATTGTGATTAATAAGAGCATTTTTAGATCAAATGTCTGATAGTGTTCATTTCCCTAAGGAGAGGAAAGAGCATGGGAAAGTGCCGTTTTCATACTGAAGCAAAGTCACTTCTCACTTGCAAGAAGCACTTCCCATTTTTTGAAATGGGGAAGTTTTAGCCGGCAGAGCAAACTAATACAAAATCGAGATCCTCCTGCCTCAGTCTCCTGAGTAGAAGGGATTGCAGATATATGTCCCTTTTAAGCATGGAACATATAAAATGGCTTTCTAGAAACCACTGATTTAGGAAGGAATGCATTTGAGAAAATCCACGTGCTTATTTGACATGTGGCAGGAAGGCAGGTGGTGTAGCCAGGAATAGATTAAAGCCGTACAGAATGGCTGTGCAGAAGCATCTTCACAAACAGATGATCATTTCATTAAAACTTACCACATGCTGACTTGCTACTCTGTGGAGCAATACCTCCTCCATACTAAGTTCCTGTCCCTCCCTCTGGACTGATCTTGATTTGATTGAGGCAAAGTGGAACCAAAGTGGTAGGTTAATTTTTCCTAAAACCTCTTGGTTCTGCTTGTGATCATTAAGCTTCAAGAATCTATCATGACATCATGAAGACTGGGCAAGATACCAACCTAAAGACTGATAGGCAAAGGAAATATCCTGTCAACAGTGACCACCATTCTTAAACATTCTTAAACTATATAGTCCAAGGCAGAACCTTGGACAGACATAATGCCTGTATCCAGACACTGTGACAGGAGCTGCCTGACACCGTCCCTGCTATGTATGTCATCTTTCTATCTTCACTCCAGGCCATCCATCCATCCTGCTTCATGTCCATCCTGCTTCATGTCCATCCCACTGCATGTCCATTTCACTTCATGTCCATTCCACTTCACATCCATTCCGCTTCCTGTCCATTCTACTTCATGTCTATTCTACTTCATGTCCATTCTACTTCTTCATGTCCATTCCACTTCATGTCCATCCCACTGCATGTCCATTTCACTTCATGTCCATTCCACTTCACATCCATTCCACTTCCTGTCAATTCCACTTCCTGTCCATTCCACTTCATGTCTATTCTACTTCATATGTCCATTCTGCTTCATGTCCATTCCACTTCATGCCCATTCCACTTCCTGTCCATTCTGCTTCATGTCCATTCTATTCATGTCTATTCTACTTCATATGTCCATTCTGCTTCCTGTCCATTCCGCTTCCTGTCCATTCTGCTTCATGTCCATTCCACTTTATGTCCATTCTACTTCTTCATGTCTATTCCACTTCATGTCCATTCCACTTCATATCCATTCCACTTCATGTCCATCCCATTTCATGTCCATTCCACTTCATGTCCATTCTACTTCATGTCCATTCTACTTCATGCTCAAAATAACTTCATAGAAGACAAGATCCTTCCAGAATTTAGGGGTAGCTCCAACTTTACTGTGTGATTGGCCAGTCTAAGAGTCTTACTGGAACTACAGATAGTTCTATATGCATTTGTAAGAGAGAAGTGGAAAGAATCCTCAAAGTTAACCAGACAAGTTCCAATTGATTCAAATGATTCTGTTATTACATTTTTGAAAATACTAAGCTCCTAATCCAATGAATACAGAAAGTATTTTACACTTCCAAGAGACTGATATAACCCAGGTTCAAAACACAGCCACATAAACACAATGGTGATGAGGGAACAGCTTATTGAAGAACATAGTGTGACAGAAGTGCAGAGAAAGATGGTCTAGCACATCAAAGGTCCCACCAGCAGAAGCAATCATAGACTCTTAGGCCCAACATGTTCCTGGAAAGTCCTAGATGTCTATTTGTTTCACATGTGAGAACATTCTGATCGAGGTCTTAAAGTTATGGAACATAAATTTTCATGATACTATGGGGAAATGGACAGGCCCAGTGGGAAGGCTTCCATTAATAACTGGGAATGAATTCAAGCATGATGCAGAGCTGAAAGTAGCTTAAACTTCCTGCACACCTGAGAGCAAAGCTGACGATGTGAGTGTGAACAGAGATGTGATCAGGGTGGCAAAAATTAGTTAATTTTCTACAAGAAAACCCTCTGGTAGTCAAATTTATTTTTCTTTGTCATGAGCTATGAATAAGATGATACTCATGCCATTGCACAGATTTAATTATTTCCTGGGGTGCAGTTGGGGTTTGGAGCTTGGGGATCCCAGTTTTAAACTGACTCTCGGGCATGGCAGAGTTGACAATGAACAGTGCAGCTTTATCACCTAAGTTCCCATATCCCCAAAAAAGCTCTTTATAATTTTGACACAAAAATTCCTTTACTCTGGCCTGAGATTGTGTTTCATCATTCCATGGGTTCAGTTAACACAGTCCAAATGACATTTGATAAGCTGTCTACCATGAATCAAATTCATGCCAGGTGATTAGAGAATACATTCTGGAATGATTGACAGTTCTCCGATAATTACGATTTATTACCTGTCAAGCTTCAAGGTATGTTTTTGATAGAACAGAAGTAAAATAATGCTGAAATAAATATACCTCTAAGTTAAAACAGGAAGTAATATTATTCCAAATAGATTCCTGATGATCATGAGAAATATGTTCTTCTGGGTAATGATAATTAGAGAAGAGAGGCATGGGCAGAGCAGAGATGACACACTTTGATGCAGAGTACTATGAAAGTGCTTCTGCCCTGCTAACATGAAAACCAATGCTAAACTCAGTAGCTCAAATGGAATAGCAATTTGGAAATCTAAATCCGGACAGCAATGTGTGGCAAAAGTTTGCTAATGAGAATTACGGCTCTGACATTTCCTGTGAGTTGGGGGATTTACCTCCATGTTTCAAACCCATCCATTAGAGGCAATGTGTTCTAGCTGGTTCACTTTAGGTTAACTGGTTGATATTTTTAACATCTGAAACCTGTTATTTTGTAGCTGAGGTTTATCCTGCTTTCCTATAGCTTCACAAACTTTCCATTTTAAATTATAGAACTTCCATGCTAATTATAAACTTTTATCTTTAAAAGTGGTGCTGCCTTTTAATCATTTGCTGTAGTGGGGTTCCCCCCTCCCTTTGTTTTTCTAAAACATTATAGAAGATGGCACTGTTCTTAATTTTAACCAAGGAAGATTTTTACTTGTCTAGCAGGAGCCCATGTTCTTGTGGATATCCTGAAAAGCCTGTGTCGGGCAGAACTGAATGCAAAGCAAAATGTTCAGACCCAAGAATTTATACTTGCAATAGATAAGTGTATACTTACATTAGCAACAGAAACTAAAGGTTCTGATATTGTTCTTTACCTGGAAATACATTGAGTGCTACTTATTCTGTACCAAAAATCGCTCTTGGCAGCTACTCAGGCACTGAACGAGAACTGCTATGGTCAGCTTCTGGGCGAGTCAGTTGGTGTCCATGTTGGCCGCTTTTTTTCTATGGTCGTTGACTGTGCTCTACATTTGGCAGTTTGTGCCTTTGGAGTCCATAGGTGGAAAACTAAGTTCAAAAATGTCATCACAAAGGCCTAAACTGATAAATAGATATGACCAAGGAATTAAAATCCTTAACCTTGAAGAATAAATACATAAATGGGACTAGTGGTAGGGTAACATGTAAGTCTGGTCACTAAAGTACCAATAAATAGAAATAATATGAATATGAATATGAATAATGATGATGGGATGAGACACGTCTGTTTCCAGATGTGCCACTGTTCATTGTGGAACTTGGGCAAGTTATACAGGCTGCAAGCCTTAACTTTTTCACTTAGAAAATACCCAGCTGATGAAGAGATATTTTTGAACTTTTCCAAAAGGCAGGAAGCATGGGACAAGAGTCTTCTGTGGAGATCTCATGTAACTTCACTTGTATGTTTTAAATCTGTATTTGAATTTTGATCATCATTGACTGGCCTTGGGACCTTGAGCTCAAGATTTCATATCTCTTAGCCTCATCAAGTAGCATCTATGAGAAAACAGCAAGCGCCCTTAAATGCTAGCTGCTATTATTCTGGCCACAGTCACTGAAAATGCTTACCCAGTGGCACAGGCCTGAGGCTTTCCCCACATTCCAGTATCACTAGGATCGTGCCTCTAGCAGGGTCTGTGGCTGGCCACTGCTATTCTGAAAAAGGAGGGGCCTGCCTGGTGCTGGCAAGCGCTCTGAGCATGTGACCACTCATGGGTGTCCCAACTGGAAATCTGGGAGTCACTGTGACCTCTGCCTAGCCATCCTGGAACTCTTCCAGTTCTACTAATGCCTCTTTGTTCTCCCTTCCCCATGTTCAAGTTCTAGAACATTCGGTTTTCCACCTCCGTGTACTCTCTTGGTTATCTTTCTTTTAATGCTCATTAAAATGCTCCATTTAAAGACATCCCTGAAGCCAAAGTCTGAGTTTGCTGTCATCTCACAGTCTTCATGGCACCATTAACCTGCATCGTAACTGGCTGTTTCCTTGGCTGGATGAACCCTTCTGGCACATGAGTGCTGGAAGCCCTCTGTTCTTAATAGTTGTTCTATCCCGGCCCAAAGCACAGTGCCTGGACACTGCTGGGCTCACCTATCCAATGAATGATTAACTCTCACGCCCTTGCTTTTTCTGAAACAAAAAAGTCATAATTAAAGCTTCTGTCTTATTATGTATCTATATCTATATCAATATTTCTACATCATCTATCTATCTATCTATATCAATATTTCTACATTATCTATCTATCTATCTATCTATCTATCTATCTATCTATCTACCTATCTATCTTTGAAGTCATCAATGTCTTCAGCTTAAGAAGGAGGTGCCATCTTCAAGTTGCTGACTCCAGGTTGGGTTGCTCAGGATGGAGAGGCAGCAGGTGAAAGGGAAAAGGTAGGAGGTGAGAGTCATGGCACAGGGCCACCACTCACTTAAGGCACCAAGACTTGGTTTCTACTCAGTTTCATAAGAAACTGACAAAGCTGCCATTCTTTAGCTTTATCTTGACTTCTCAGCCATGTGGAGCTGGAAACTCAAGCATGGCAGTTATCTACTTCCTAAGTGCTCATCTATTTCTCTCATTGCTCATATATTTCATGCTTTGGGGGAGAACAGAGAAGGCATGAGCTTGGGAGAAGCATATGTTGGTGGGATGTCCAGGAGGAGAAGGAGAGAGTGGATATAATAAAAGTCTGTTATATACGTGTGCATGAATTTTTTTTAAAGTGGAATATTTTTAAAAACTTTTAATTATTTTTTCATGGGGGGGCACTGTATGTCCCTGTGGAGGACCAATGGTGACTTTGGGAATCATCCTGGATTGCTTCTACCTCCTTTTTATTTTACTCTGGGATTTTCCAGGCTCTGACCATCCGGGGCTGGAAGTGCAGGTGGCTGTCATTTTTGCCTGGTGTTTTTATGTGGGACCTGGGATCTAAACTCAGGAACTTCTGCTTAGGAGGCAGAATTTTAATCCCTGAGCCATGTTTAAAATTTTCTTCAGCACCCATATATAAAATTTTAAATGAAGAGGAAAAAATGAAAAATAAAAAGACTTGGTTTGGAGCTGGGGCCATGGTTTAAGGAAATGGCAGAGGCTATCTGCCCCTGAAAGACAGAGTCTGGGAAAACCCAGAGCAAAGCAAGGAGGAGGTAGAGCAATCTAGGATGATTCCTGATGTCATCCTTGGGCTACCACTGGCACACACACTCGAGTGCCCTTTTGTATTCACACACTCACACAACCTGGTTTTTCACTTACAAAAGAGGAAGGGTTTGACAAGAATACCTTTCTAGGTGTGGAATTGTGTTGAACATTTAAAGGACAAGGGCATATGCACCCAGTTTGGAAGCAACATCGAAAATAGTTCTGCTTCAGGTTGTACAAAGTCCCTTCACTGGATCCTTATGCTTAACTGCCTGGTTGGAACCTGTCCAAGAACATATTCTTCATGTATTTTAAAGCCCTGTTTCCCAATAAGCACGAAAGCACTTCACATAAAGAAGCTTCCCCTCAAAAGTACTGTTTTGAATAAAGTGGGCTCATCTTATTTCATCTATAGAAAGAGATTTTTTTTCCTAGTACCTTGAGTCTAGGTGTTGTATTCAAAGAAGTTAAAAAGTTAGCGATATGGGGAACAGAGAATAAGTGAAAATGATCATCTTAAACTCAGAGTGCCTAAAGAAGAAGGACTCAAAAGGAATCAAGCCATTGCTCCCATGTTCTTTCTCTCTTGGTCATACTCCACCAGCCCCATTATCCAGGAAGCTGGGTGATGTTCCAGATGCCATGTAGATCCTGCTACATTAAACAAGTGACTAATTCTCAATGTAAGAAAATGCCTACTACTGCACTCTCTGGCCTATAACTCTCTGTCTCTTTCTCATACAATTTTCGTTGTTTCTGAAGTAAAATTGGGTAGTATAGATCATATTCATTGTAAATGTTCTCACCCCTTCAATTAGAAATTTAAGTTCTAGTGATATCTTAAGAACCCAATTACACATGAGCACATAATACACAATGACTTTTTGTGGAGCATTGTTTATGATCAAAAACATGGGAATAAAAAAGTGTCTAGCAGTTGTTTCTCAGTTGGTATTCTACCATATGACAGAATACTATGAAATTATTAAAAAATAATTTTTTCTAAAATATATTCAAAATCATTTATTAAATGTCAAATACAACATGAAACTATTTCATCATTTATTAAATGTCAAATACAACATGAGACTATTTCAACGTATTGATATATATGTGTAAAGATTCAGCCATATCTAACATACATGTATGGCAAACAATGATCAGAAAGATGCATCATAAAATATTAACCACTATTATCCTTCAGTTTTGAAGGTTCCATTCAGCATATTTTATTTTGTGGTCTGTCTTCACAGGTTGCTATGTTTGCATGCACCTCAATCTATGATGGTTGTAGACTACTTTTTTGTTTTTTCTCCAAGGGTGTGAGAAAACTAAAGTCAGGTGTTTTCTCTTCATAACCCATTGCTGCAATAAATACCTGAATTGAACAACTTAAGGGAGAAAAGAGTTTATTCAGCTCAAAATTCCAGGCTACAACCCATCACAGCAAGAGAGTCATACCAGCATCAGAAGCTGAGGTTAACTAATCACATCACAATTTAGCAAGAACAGAGGACAAGGACCAACACTATATACTTGTTCCTTTGCTTGCCTGCCCATGTTCAATTAACTTTATCTTTCTCCACCTGCCTAGGGAATGTCCCACTCACGATAAGCTGGATCTTCCCACATCAAAATTATGCAAGTAAGACAACCTTCTACAGGCTTGCTCAAAGACCTGCCTTATTCCTCATAGGTGTGCGCAGAGGCTCAGCTCCCAGATGTCAGATTGGCATTTGAGATTAACCATTACATCAAGTCTCAAGACTCACTTTCTCTTCACTCAAGCAGGAACACTATAGAGGCTCAAAAAGAAGGAAGAAGAGGAAGAAAAGGAAAAGAAAAGAAGAAAGGAAGGAAAGAAAGAAGAAAAGAAAGAAGGAGAGAGATAGAGAACGAAAAGAAAAGAAAAAAGGATAAGTGCTGGGTTGAAATAAGCATTAGAATCTAAGATATAGAAAGCCACACAAGTTTCACATATAAGATCAGCTCTGACAAATACCCTCCAGGTCTCCTTAACAATTTCCCTTTATTACGTCTTTTCTCTCTTTTTCCTTTCTTTCCTCTCTTCGGTCCATACAGCAGTGTTTTTTAATCCCCATGATGTACCCATCACTGAGCAGAAGCCCATGAAATCACACACACAACACACATACAACACATATATACAAGACATACACATACATGCATGAACACACATGCACATACACACACATACACAAGAAAAATAGTTTTTGACTGCATGGAGTTCTGTCTAGACTTCAGAGACTCAACATCTCGGCAAGGTCATCACCACCATTCATTTTGCCCTCATCTACCCACTGTTGACTCCCAGGCTGACAATGTTCATGGAGCACATTTCTCATAAGCTCAGGCCTCAGGGCATGGAGATAACACAATCTTCTCTTTCATTCCTCATTAGGTAAGTGACCTTAGGTTGGGTTTGGGTTTTTGTTTGTTTTTGCTTCTGGTTGTTGTTGTTTTGTTCATAAAAACGTTTAAATTTTATGTAAATTTTAAACAATCTTCTATTTCCAGAGCTGTTTTCCAGCTGTTACCATAACCTTTCCATTTCCCAGGATAACAAAGTGTGACATCAGAGTGTTAATTACAAAAAGTAACAAATCTGCTCTCTCTCTCTCTCTCTCTCTCCTCCTGGAGGCTAATGCAGTGTGAGTTAGCCTCCTGCTGTGCTGCCTTGCCTTCCCAGCAGCCCCCATACATCCCCTATCAAGATGGAAGCTGTTGCCTCTGAAAAGCCAAAATAATAAACTCTTTCTCCCTTAAAAAAATCTAAGATACGAATTTGGGTTTTCTATGCTTTTTCAGTAGCTACTCGAGGCTTATAGTCTATTTTGTTCCTCTCAGTCCCCTCCAAGAACTTTTGACACAGTGAAATTTGCATGTTCAAACTACAAATTTAAACACCTTTCAGAATAGCTGAAAGACCACATATAAACTGCAGGCAAAAATCAAGAAAAAGTTTTAACATGAACTTTCATTGCTATGAGTAAAATGGCCTTGAGCTCTCGCAGAAAGAAGTATGGGATTTGCTAATGTATTGGGGGGGGGTTAATGTTTTAGTATGAAATTTGCTCTATTTTCCTCAGTACTAAATAATTGCAATGTGATACAGGCCACCCTTTTTAGGATTGTTTTTCTGGGTAAATACTTTGTCATAAATAACTCAAAATCACTTTAACTATCATTTTCCATGTGCTGCCTTTACCAGATGTCTTAGGTCAGGACTGAAACCTGGTGAGTGATAACAGAAGTACATCACAGTATACTCTCACCACGTATTCACGAATAGGTGATGTTTCCATGTGGAATCACTCACCATCATTTCAGCAAATGTTTCTGTTTCCTGTGTCCTCAAATCTCTCTTCCTCTGCCCTCTACACAGGCAAGAGCTTGAGTTTGCAGTTCAATGAGCAATGGCCTTCTACGTTTAAAAGAGAAAAAGATTAACCAATCACCAGGAAGTCACAGAAGGTTTTCCTTACTAGGCTTCACAGAAATAGCAATTTGCGTATCTGAGTTCTTCAACTAAGTACATCATAACAAAATGCAGTAACAATGACAAGCTACCTTCCTCTTTTACACCAAGCCTGCACAGGCACATGCATCTGTGTGTGTGTGTGTGTGTGTGTGTGTGTGCGTGTGTGTGTGTATGTGTGTGTAGAAGAGGGCAATTGAATATGTGTGCCTGTGGAAGTCCAAGGGTGACATTGGGAATCATCCTGGTTTGCTCTGCTTTCCTATTGCTTTGCTCTGAGGTTTTCCCAAGCTCTGCCTTCCAGGCCAGAAGTGCAGGCTGCCACCTTGTGCTTGAGAGGCAAAGACTTTAACCTCTGAGCCATCTCTCCAGCCCTGATAAGCTATCTTTTATACTGTTGCCTTAAGATACAGTTAGAGAAAGCAGCAAAGGAAACTATATGAGACCAAAAGATGAAATTACCCAGATTTTGTAAATGTACCATAGGTCAGACTAGATTCATTCTTCTCAGGCCTCAATGATACTCCACCAGGCATTAATTTAAAACCTCAAGCCACCTTGAGTCATTCAATAGAAACAAAAATCTAAGCAGGGGGCAGAGAAGACTAGTAATTTTTTTTTAAAAAAGAAATGCAACTGGAGAAAATAAGATGTGTTTTGTTCCATGAGAAATATGACCCTCCACTTTCCCAGTCTAACCAAGCCTTGTTCTTGTAATATGAATAATATAGCTGTAACTCATCAGTGTTGTCTGCATTTTCATTTGAAAAATAGCTCCTACGTTAATCTTTACTAGCCTATCTTCTGGACCAGCCGAAGGGTTGCTGAGGAAGCCATCGCAGTGGTGTAATTAAGGCCTGTGAGAGGCACATTTAGTGCGTGGTGCTGTTCTCTTTTTCATCCAATTGCTTGCTGGGCTGAGAGTCACCATTTGATCAGTGCATCTGGCCCCAGGGGCTTCATGGTCTGCAAGCCACAACCTACTAATAAGCACCCTTCAGCCCGTTTGCTGAGCACATCAGCCCTGGCAGGCACCCAACAACTCCAGTCCTTGAAACTTGGAGCTCTTTAGCTTGCATGGCCTATTGTGTGGCAAGCAAGAGAATAAACTGTGTACCTCATAAATGCAGAGCAATTATAGATCAGTTAGTTATACAGCTGTGGCTCAAAAGATTGCTTACCTAAACCAAATCGAGGTCTAATTTATTTTTGTATTGTCTTTGTTAAAAACCAAACAAACAGCCCTGCAGAGCTAGTGTACACAGAGAAGAAAATGGCCCTCTTCCTTATAAACAAGATGGCAACTCACGACCCAAAGAAAGCCTTCTCAGTAGCTCTAAGTTTTTGTTTTCATGGTCAAAATGAAACCATTGCTTATTGTAGCTTCATTAGATTGTTTAAGGAAACATGGTAGAATGCTTTCTTTGATAGAAGTTCAGTGTGTTGATGATTGTGGGGTCTGTACAGTACTGTTGTATGTTATAGATATCAGATAGGATGCTGACAGTTTCAAGACAAGAATGTAAGAAGGACAGAAGAAAAGAAATAGTCTTTTTATATGCAAAGTAAAGTAGCTTGGATTTACATGCATTAAAGTCTGCCAACGAATATGAGGAATTGAGGTAAGCTTTTAGAAAGCACTTTAATTTTATTTTTTCTTCTGTTTTAGTCTGAATGTGCGTGTGTGTACATTCTTGTCACATTTGTGTGTGTAAGTGTAGGCACATGATTATCACAGCATATGTGTGGCAGTTGGAGACAACTTTGGATGGTGGTCCTTGATTTCCAACTAATATAGCTCCACGTCTCAAGCTTGCCACTGTCTGTGCCAGGCTAGCTGACTAATGAGGATTATCGTATCTCTGTCCCCCCCTCCAATAGGAGCACTGGGATTTCAGACATGAGCTAACATGTCTGGCTTTGTATGGGTTCTGCGGATTCAAACTTAGATACCCATGATTGTGCAATAAGCACTTTATCCACTGAGACATCTCTCCAGTCCTGGAAACAACTTTTCTATTCAAATTATTTCTTACCAAGCCTTACAATAGGAAACATGCATAGTAGGTTTGTGGATATATCAGTATTAAATTAATGAACTTAACTGGAAATAGGTTAGTAAAGCAACACTGCATAAATTTTTTATTCTGTGACCAATGTTTGCTGTACTGCTCAAGCATCATACCATTGTGCACATTCAAAAACCCTCAAGAAAATGTTGTGAGGAGACTTGTAACATCAATCCGAGGAATTCTCGAGTGATTTTGAAAATATTTGCACAAATAATAATCAGCTTTTTTAAATCTAGAATTACTTTTTTAAAAGTAATTCTAAAACAAAGGAGTTGGTGGCTGGACCAGACTCTGTCAGCTCCTGCCACCTAACCTCAGTGAGGCAGCATCCCTTACCCAACCTCAGTTTGCTCAGCTTTAAAATAATGTGGGATCCAAGAAAAAGGATTATTATTTGTTCAGAGAGGCATCCTGCTCTACTATCTCAGGCTTTAGGGCATAAGAAAAAAGTCAACAGAATACAAGTCCCTGGGGGCTGGAAAGGTGACTCAGGGGTTAAGCCTCTGCCTTGCAGGCAGAAGGTCCTGAGTTCGGATCCTAGACTCCACGTATAGATGCCAGGCGGAAGCGGAGGCAGCCTGCATTTCTGGTCCTGGTAGGGCGGAGCCTGAATCCCGGGGCAGATTAAACAAGGAGGAGGTGGAGGCGTCCATGGTGGTTCCCGAATTCGTCCGTGGTTCTAACACACATATGCATGCACACACGCGTGCACACTGTACATGCACAATTGAATAAATAATAATAAAAAAATTTAAAAAAAAGAATACAAGTCCCTGGAAATGGGCAGACATCTCCAAGAATAAATGCTCCTTGTTGCTAAATGGAAGCAGCTATAGAGAACTCTAAGATATTATGGTTTGTACCACGGGGCAGGATTCTCCCGGATCAATTTTCCTTTACATTGACCGTTGTAAGTGTTGGCTTAGAACCTGTAGTGAATTGTTATGGTTTCATGTTTCACCAGAAGCTTAGAGATTTGACCTGATAGTCATCATAACAGAAAAACACACTATAGTAAGGATTAGATGTTCAGGCCAACATCTGTATCCACCTTTGAGATTCCAAAGAGAAGAAAATAATCCTGGGGAAAAGGTTTTAAGATGCATTGAGAAAGAAAATTATTCTGACCTTCAGGAAATAGTAGAGTCCTCAGCCTAAGATGCGCTATATAGCTTAGGAGATAGTGTTCTGGGGTCTGCTTATAGCAGCTTTTCTCCTTATATTCAGGCTCACTGGGCTTTTCTTAGTTAGGATTTGTTTTCTTTTTTTTTTTTTTCTTTTCTTTTCTCTTCTTTTTTTTTTTTTACTAGATCCTTGTTTTTCTTTTTTACCACAAATATAGATATATGAGATAAAGAGGTGAATGCTCTTGGACTACCCAACTGATGTGTATGAGTGGGTCTTGAATGTATTTTAAGACTTTTCCCTGACCCATGACTCTCCTTTGTCTTCTTTTAGGCAGTGTACTCTCAGCTCTTCCTTCAGGGATGCTATACAACAAATCACTGCTGGAAACTTCTTTAAAACCAGCAGGATCTATCACCCTCAGGCTAATGCAATTGACCAGGCCAGGTAGGGTTCAGCAGGACCCCATGCTTGGGGACCTGGTTACAGGTTTGTTCTATGTCTGTTCTTTGGATCAGCAGCTCCTCAGGAAAAGATCTTCATAAAGAAAGAGAAGTAATCCTGTGGCCCGGAAGTGCACACACAGACATTTCTACCCACATTCCAATAGCAAAAGCTAGTCAAACCACCCCTCTCCTCATCAGTGTGGCAGGAAAATATCTTGCGTTTTTGGTGGGAAGCACTTTAAAATTGGAGGGCAAAGTGTTTTGGTAATTGCAACTGGGGAAGGCATGACGAATTGGAACAATGAAACAAACGGCAGTGGAGGATTTGCACATTGAAGCACATATTTTACTTTATTATTATGTATTCAATTGTGTGTGTATGCGTGCGTGTGTGCGTGTAGAACCCCGGGTGAATTCGGGAACCACCATGGACCGCCTCTGCCTCCACCTCCTCCTTGTTTACTATGCCCCGGGATTCACAGGCTCTGCCCTACCAGGACTAGAAATGCAGGCCTCCCTGGCTTCCGCTTGGCGTCGATACGTGGGGTCTAGGATCCGAACTCAGGACCTTCTGCCAGCAAGGCAGAGGCTTAACCCCTGAGCCACCTCTCCAGCTCTTAAAAGTATATTTTTAACCTATTAAATTTTATTTGTTCCCTGAAATCCCATGGAGTTTGAATAACACAGGTGACTATTGAATATTGAGGTAATCTGTGAGTATGAAATACACATTGAATCTGCTGACTCAATGACAATATAAGGCAATGATGTAAACAGCCAGTTCATAATAATCCTGAATTTAAAAAAAAATTGAGGCTGGCAAGATGACTCAGGCAACTGTGTGCAAACTTGTCCAGTTGAGCTCTATGCCCAGAATCCACATAGTGGAAGGAACTTCTGCAAGTTTTCTTCTAATCTCCACATATGTCCTGTGGAATATACATAATCACTGTTTCTCTCTCTCTCTCTTTCTATCTCTTCTCTCTTTCTCCCTGTCTCAAGTAAATAAATAAAATATATAAAAATTACTACCAAACTCATAAACCAGAGTTTGAGGTATGACATGCAACATAGGGATAGAGAGACCTGGAAAGCCTTCTCCCCATAAAAGCTCTGGTTACATTCACAAGAGTCATTTGATTTTATTCTCAAATAGCTCACAAGAATGAAATATATCAGAAGGGAAACTCTCAGCATCCCCCGTAAGCAGGTCCCCAACACTTATCTTAGTTTCTGATAAGTGAGTACTAGAAATCACTATAATCCCAACCTGCAGCTATGATTCATTCTTCCTTTCAACAAATATGTATTAAGCTTCATATGTTAAGTGTTAATATTTCAGGGATATATGGTAAATAAAGATAGGTGAAATCTACATAGTTAGAGAATTTATAATAAGTGCATAAATCAGTGCATTAACATGTTGACAAGTAGTATTGTTGTGGCTTGAATATGAAATGTCAAAGACTCGCTTCTTGTATATTTGATCCACAGCTGGTGTTGCTGTTTTGAGAGGTTGTGAAAACTTTAGGTGAGAGGACCCACATAGAGGAAATAGATCCAAGAAGCAAGCTTTTGAAGTCTGGGACTTCCTGTCTCTTACTCTGTTTCCTATCTGCCACGAGGTGAAGAAGCTCTTGATCATGTAGCTGTTTAGCTTTAAGCAAGGCTTTAAAGCAAGGCTGGAATCCTCTGAACCTGTGAGCAAAAATCAGTCTCGTCTTCCTCTCTTTAAATTGTTCTCTAACGTAGTTTTGTTGCAGTTACGCAAAAGTTATATAAGCATAATACTCTAGGGACTCTACAGAACACAGCTGCATGAATCTGCTTCCATAATACAACTCTGTTTTTTTGTATGGAAAGTTGCTCATATCCTAAAAGGAATTCTGTAATGGAGGTAGTAATTGCTATGTCCAAGTGCACCATTAAAATGATCACAGAATAAAATAAAGAATAGCAAAAAGCAGAAGGCAGGGGAAGCCACAGAATGATCAAGTCTCAGGTACATAAGTCTGTCCTCCAGACGAAACTGCTGGAAAAAAAGAAGATGGGTTGACCAGACCAGATCACGGGAAGAGATGTGAAAGTGTGTGAGGTGGCCTGCAGGGAAGGCAGATGTGGTAGGAACAGCTGGGTGTAAGGATGGGAGAAGAGCTTCCAGAAAACTGTAACGAAGAAAACAAGCAAGGGTGGATAGAGGAGACTTTTCAGTGCAAAAGTCCAGTCATGACTCAACCATTTCACAGCAGCTGCACAATGTTGGACCCATCAGAAGAGAGGGCTTATGGGCATCACCTGTCTCCGTGGACTTACAGGTGACTAATGGTTACTGAGGGAGAAAGAAACATTTTCTTCAGTGGTTTAGCCACTGGTAAGCTGCTCATGCTCCTATAAATAAAATGGTTTAGTCAGGAAGAAGGGGATCAGGGGGAGGCAAAGAAGGCAAAGAGATAGTGGGGAGTTAAAATGTTATAATGAAGCTCAATATTACATACAACTAATATATACTAAAAAAAAAAAAGAAGTTGCAGCAATTCCTGTGATCGATGCCCCCTACCTGCACAAATAAATAAGCCATCTATACTTTGTCATATTGACAGCAGAGGGAGCATTTAAACCACATAATTTATAGTCCACCCTGGAATTGCATCTCTTACCTACAAACTTGCGATCTTTTTAGGAAAAAAGGGCTGAAAAATTCATTTAGCTGATAAAATCACCCCATCAGTGAGAGAACTTCAGAGATCTTCATTCACAGATAAGGGATGCCCTGCTAGGGCACCCTGGTTGACTGGTGCATCTACCAACCAAGCTTCAGTTTTTGCCTTCCTTCAACTAATTAAGTGACCTCATTCCCATGACTATGAATGCCAACTTGAGAGAGTGGGCTCTGTGTTAGCATCTGAGTTGTCTTCTCACAATCTATCTGTCCATGAACTCTGGTCTCATTTAGAATTTTTCCTACATCTAGCATTTCCACATTGCTTTGAACCATTGCTGGGTATGTCAGACTTTAGCACTTAGTGGGTTCAGTATGACCCAGATGGTAATGGATAATGGCTACCTAATGCTCCATGACAGAGAGCTTCTGCCATGTTATCAGACCCGAGTACAGACAAAACACTTGACCACAAGATCATAGAGCTGGCAGGTTCTCCTCCATCTCCACTAATACTTTTGGAAAAAAAAATTATATGTTATCCCTAATTCATCTTTCAGAGTTGAATAACATTCACTGATAAAGCCAGCTGGGCCTGATAATTTCAGTATCACAAAGTATTTCATTATGAATTACATGTTTTAGCTATATAGGACTGTTTTTATTCTCTGTATCTTCTTGTAAGCCTTCACTCTAATTTTTCATAGATTTCATCTAAGTCATTGAAAATATTGGCTATAATATTCTCTTATCTTCTTTCTAATATCTGTTGGATCTCTAGAGTGATGTTCTTTCTTTTTTCTTGATGCTGACAAATTGAGTTTTTCCTTTCTTGGAGCACATACGTAAATTCATGTGTGCATATATATATATATGTATTTATATGCATTCTGTTTAGTAGTTTCTTTCTGTTTTAACATCTTGAAAAGTGTCAATAAAAATAATCGCAGATTTTGAAAAAATTTCAAACCAAGTGTAAAACTAGGGTTTTTATCATTTCATTGCTTATGGATTTATATGTTGTGAAATCTTCAGCATCTTTTTTCTTGTATATATATAGTGAACCCCCCATGTTGTAATTTTTCCTCTTTATCTCTTTTTTTAGAAGTTTAATTATATATGTTTTAAGTGTTTTCCTTTGTATCCATCTTTCTTGAGGCTGAGTATTCAGATTTTTGAGCTTATAGTTTTGTCAAACTTTGAAAATGCTTGTGTATTATTTTATTATTTTATTTTTTAATAGTGTCTTGTTACATAGACCAGGCTGGCTTAAGACTTGTGATAATCCTGCTTCCATATCCTGAATGCACTGTATTGTAGGCCTGCACCATCTTTGTCTCTGCACAAGTCAGTAAATGGCTAGATCACCACCATGAGCATTGAGTTGGGCTATCACATAAATTTTATAAAGTAAGTGAATTTGCAAATATAGAATCCAAGTCCAGGGTGTTCAGGGTGGTATGTCCATCTGTAGACAGTTGCTTGTACCTCTGGAGATTGGAGGTCAGCATCAGGTTTCTTCCATTATTTCTCCCCACCTGTTTTGTGAGACAGGCTTTCTCCCTGATGTGAAGCTTGCCAGTTGGCTAGATTGGCTTGCCAGTGAGTCCTCAGGTCCTCCTGTCTCTGCCTCCCAAGTACCAGAGTTGCAGTCATGTGCCTGTATGCCCAACTCTTTACAAAAAGATTTCTGGGGATCTGAACTTAGGTCCTGATGATTGTGTGGCAAGCACTTTGCCCAAGCAACCATCTCTTCAGCCCTGGAAACTTTTGTTATAGAAACAAACAGGACTTTTGTATGAGGACACCCATCTTATAAACCCTTGGCTGATTTTCTCTACTCTCTTTCAGGTACTTTCCCTTCCTATAGGAAATTTTCCGTAGGGAAAATTCACAAGTTAGCTCCACTTCTGTTAGGAAATCCTGTTGCTGGGTTACTTGGTATCTCCACATTTCTTCTTCAAGGAAAATTCATGAAGCTTCTAATGGCAGAGATTGCCTCCAGCCTCTTTCAATATCGTCCTCACTTGGATTTCAATAGAACTTGCTCTCCTGGTTTTCTTCCAAATGTGGGAGCACTTCTCATACTCTACATTTTCTTCTCTACTTTTACCCTAACTGTTGAAGTTATTCAGGACTTAAACTTTTGCTCTATCATCTATACTCACCTTCTAATGTCATAGTTAGAAATTACACACACATGTGTAGACATACATGTATCTATGCCTACATATACATAAAATGTCTATACTCTGGAGTTTACATAGGGATCCCACTGAGTTCTTACTAAATACCGAGGCATGTGTGTTTGAGATTAAACTTCATGGAATTAAGCAAAGAGCAACCACATAACTGACTGTTTTTGAAGCTCACAGAAGCCTGAGGTTGTTCAAGTTTCCCACAGCTAGCGTGAAGACCTTTGTTGAAGAAATCAAGAATTCCAAGAATTCAGTAATTAAGATATCAAAAGTTTATGCCATCATAGTCTTGTTCAAATGTTCCCTAGGGCAAAGGCTACTATGTATTCACATAACAAAAGCTGAAAATAAGTCTTCAAAGAATTTACCTTATTCATATGCAAATTCACCACTGTTTTCATTACTCATCTCACTGCTGTGACAATGTACTCTGACAAAAAGTAGACTTAAGATAGAAAGAGTTTAACTGTCTCTCAGTTTCAGGTCATGGCCCCTTATTGCAGGGGAAAGTCACAGTGGCCAGAACTTGCAACTACTCACATCCACTGTGAACAGAGAGGGAATGAATGAGAGGCTTCTTGTTACTGCTCAGAGCCACAATGGGAGGGTCCTTCTGATGGGGAGTTGCTTTTTCTTGGAGTTTTTTGTGTTCCCAAGCGGAAGATTGAGACCAGAACGTAATGAGAGATATAGCAGGGATTTTATTGAAAATAAAATGAAAGAAGAGGGGGAAACTCTTGGATGCCTGCTCTGTCCAAGGGAAGCCAGGAAGAAGCCATAACTTTAAGGTGGGAAAGTATTAGAGCAGAGGAAGAGATGGATTAAAGAGGACAGGGACAGTTGCCATACATTAGGCAGGTCTAGAGCAGCCATGCTGGTCTCTGAAGGTCTTTGAACATTCTGAGATCACCTGGAGGAATATCCCCCTTTGATCCAGAGGAACTGACTCTAACCCGCCACAGAGATAAAATGGCCAACTTCCCTCAAAATTTTTGCCTATGAAAGGACATGAAAAGAGTTCCCCAGGTCAGATAAACTGAATTTCTCCAAAGAAACAGCTTGATCACAAGCCCCACCAAAAGATTAACTGGGTTGGGCCCCAAGATAAATAAACTCAGGAGACTCCATTCTAGAGTCCACGAGTTCCATTCTTTCTTCTAATAAATTCTACCTTAATCTCCACGGAGAGTTCCGCTTCAATCTCTGGAACACACAAAACCCTCCTGCTCAGTCTGCAACATTTGACAAACACAGACAGGAGATCAAGTCCACATCATACTCATATGGCTAGGAAAGAGCCTCCGTAGTGACTGGAGAGAGGGTGATGGGTGAAGCCAATATTTCATAGTACTTGCATTGCTAATGAGTGTCCCAGAGTTCCAAGGGAAGCCAGGCAAAGACTGGAAGGGTGGGGGACGTGGGTCCCATAGTGCCAGACATTCCTAACCCCACTAGCTGTCCAATAGAAATTAAATTACTCTCCCCCCTTCTACCTCACAGCAATCAAGACAGTTTCTTACAGGCATGCTTAGAAACCAGTCTTAACATACAGAATCTCTTTCAGCTGGACCTGGAAGCTTGCCTCCTACATGTCAAGCCGATGATTAATACTAATGGTCACAAGCATCTTACAAAAGATAGCCAACTACTCTTTAAAGCAAGATACTGAAATATAGGCACTTAATACACAATTCATTATGTACCGTATTCCATAAAAATGGCAAGTTTCAAGAATTAGGAAAATGTGATGAATAGCCAGAATAAAAAGCTGCCCATAGGTGCATAAATGATATTGTGATGATAGCAGCAGACATGTGAATTACAACAGCTATTCTAAGTGCAAGTAGATCTTGAAAATATAAAAATAACTATATGGACCATGCAGATGTGAAAACCAAATATCTTCGGAGAGAATTATTAGAAGACTAAGACATTTCCAAAAAAAAAAAAAAAAAAAAAAAGTAGTGATTTTGAATGCATAGGTAAATGTATCCAAATAAGGAAAAGACTGGAGAAAAAACCCAATTTCAGTAATTTGACAGTATTAACATGGACATGCAAGTAATTTGAATGCAAGAGGAAATGTAGAGAGAGGAATAAGAAAACTGGCTTGTCCGGTAGGATGGTGCAGGCCTACAATACAGTGCATTCAGGATATGGAAGCAGGATTATCACAAGTCTTAAGCCAGCCTGGTCTATGTAACAAGACACT